>VWZS01005389.1:203827-240721 GCA_013397075.1 Rhabdornis inornatus | reverse complement strand
TATATTATAATATAATAATAATAATATTATATATGATATATTATATTTTTTGGCTGAAGCTCATTGTGAAGGAATGGTGACCTGGAAACCCTCATCCTGTGTGAGGACAGGGCCATGCCATGGCTCTGCAGCAAAGGGAACCCTTTGGGAGGGGGCAGCCGTGTTTGGATGGAGCTGTGGGGATCAAACTGTGCCACCCTGTGCCCTGGTGCTGCCCAGGGCTCGCTGGCACCCTGTCCCCTCCCAGCAGGTGCTGGCCAAAGCCATGGCTGTGTGCAGAGGGATTAGGTAACACCAGCTCTGTGTTTGGGGTCTGAGTGCTTCTTTCAATTTGGCTTAACTCGGTGAGGAATTGACTTAAACTAGATTGATATAAGCCACTCTTAAAAGATTTAAGCCCCATCGTAAGAGGATGTGCTCATGGGTTTACACTGTATTAACCCAGGCTTTTAAATAACAGCTCCAGGCTAGGTCTATACTTGGTTTCTATACCAAATTATTGCAGCTCAGGCCTGCCTGGTGTTTTAATTGAATCAGTGAGAAATGTTCATGTGGATTCACTTACACTGGTGGTGAATTGTCTTACAGTGGGATAGCTCTGGGAGTCATCCAGCTCTCCCAAAGGTGGGAATGAGGAGGGCTGAGTGCTCAGAGGGAAGGGGATCTGTCAACCCAGCTAGTGCTTGAAGTATTTTAATCAGCAGGGAGAAGAAAGGAACCAGAATTTCAATTAAAAAAAAATTAAATTTGACCTCCTTCACCTTTTTTCTTGTGGTCAGTAGGAGGGAGGACAGAGATATCCAGATTTATGGGGCAGATGGGAGACTTGGCTGGGTGGGGAAACCACCATCGAGCAGCAATTCCTCTTGGGGGGTGGTTTCCCCACAGTTTCCAATTCTAAACCCATAGATTTTGGCTAACAATTGGTTTTTAACACCGTGCCCACGGCTGTGCCAGCCCCTCACCTTGCTCACAGCTCTGGCTGAGGGTGATGCTGGTCCCACACCAAGGGAAAACCGAGCTCAGCTGCAAAACCAGCAAGTTTTGGCTAATCCCTCTCCTAGCACAGTATATCCCTTGCACGAACACGCTGCTGCTCTCTAATAGTATTAATAATTCTCCCTTTATTTCTCACTCAAACACTCTTGGAAGGATCATCCAATTTAAATCACAGCTTCTCTAGTTAGTGTGTGTCACCACGAGAGGGCAATAAATCATCTAATTACAGTGATGGAGCCGCTGTCCTTTCACAAAGCCACCCATGATGAACTTAAATGGATTTTAAACATTAATATAATAGGCATTTAGTAAAGAATGGGAAGGAAAAAGAACATTTTAAACAAGCCAGCAGGTTTCCCGTGAATGTATTTGGGATGCGGGGCTTGGATTGGCCACCAAAACCATCCTGATGTGCTGGAATTAAAACCGGGGAAGGGAGCCCTGCCTCTTTGAGATGCTAATTCAGGTAAAAGCTCATTTTGAGGAGTGCAGACGTACTGACCCTAATGATTCGGAGCTATTTGGAGAGCTAATGGAGGGTTACTAATTTCAAAGCATATCAATCTCATAAAAAGTGAAAGGAGATGGTTCCTGACTCGGCTGTCCTGGGGGATGTCTGGGGGCTCCTTGGCCCCTTCCTGAGCCTGGCTCCACATGCCAGAATGCTCTGCTACATCCACTGCTGAGGCTTGGCCCTGTGGAAGCCAAGGAAAAGACACTTTATCCCCCAGGCTGGTGCTGTCAGGAACTCTAATCCTGGTACTCTCACCTCAGCCACTCTAAGCCAGGGGAGGATTTTTGCTGTAAAATGGTCCCACTCTTTGCTTTATCCCCCAGGGTCTTGGTGGACGTTTTGTGGCCCCAAATGTGGCCACTGGTGACCTCTTTTGGGATGTGTTTCTGTGGTGACCTTGGCTGGGTTCTGGCTGGGAGCTGCTGGAGGGGCAAGGGTGGGAGATGTCACTGAATCAGCCAAATCTTGTCTTGGCATTCATCAGATTCCTCAAGGTCCTCATGTTCCCTTTCTTCCCAGTTTCCGCATGCCAAGAGGGCATCTACCCATGAGGCAGGAGCAGAAATCCATCAGAAACAGCCATTCAAGGGGTGTGGGAGGTTTAAGGGCTGCAATCCAAGATGTTGTTGGGATATTTGGGCCATTTAATCTTTTTTATTTGACTTCCCATGCTTGGATGGATGAGATACTGAGCTGGTGCACCTGTGACTCCCAGAGATGGGGAGACACCAGAGTTTTCCTGCAGGAATCCAAAACAGACCTGGATGAACCAAGGTCAGAAATGAGCAGTTACAAGTTCTCAAAGCCCAGGGCTTCTGGGTACATTTAGGAGAGCAAAATCAGGCACACAAGTACGAAATAAAGAAGAGATGGGAGAGCAGCAGCATTGGGATTGTGAAGGCAGAACAAATCACGGCCTAAGGCTGATGGAACAGCAAAGAAAAACTTATTTGGGGTGTTTATCATAAAGATGATGGGGTGATTATTATAAAGAGTCACATGTGAGACCTGGCAGGAGTGGTCCTGCCTTGTGTTCTCCTACCAGGCATGAGGGAAGCCACGTCCAGCTTCAAAACCTTGTGAGCAACTTGCAGTGAGTCCAGAGGGAAGGAACAGAAGTGAGGCTGTGAGCCTCCTGGAGTAGGATTTGGCTCTCCTGTTCTTTGGGGAAAGGTCAAACTGCACTCAAGGAAAAGTTGGTTTGAGTTGGAAGTGCAATGGCACGATGAGGAAGTGCAATGACACGTGCAGCTCTGCCCTGGAGCTTTCCAGAACAGGGGGCTCCTGGGTAGGGACTGGTCATTCAGATCTTCTCCACTTCGTGGCCACCAGGAGCAAAGCCAGACTGGTGGGAATGCTGTCAGCTCCATCCTGGTACCAGAGATTGAATTGGGGAATGCTCCTTGTGATCCCCTCTGGAGCTCTCCTGCAGCTCTGCAGTGCCTGAACCCTGTGGCTCTCACAGAGCTGCTGGCTGGCCCTAAACCAGGAGAAACAGCAGTGAAGCCAAGGTTAATGTGTTCACAAGACCCACAGCACAGCCAGTGCCTCAGTGCTATAGGAAAAGGGAGAAGCTGCCAGCAGGGGAAGGCTTTGGGACAGGATATTCCTGCTCTGGGCAGTCACCAGGGAACACAGGAAGCCCATGCTAAAGGTTGTCGTGAAAAATAAGGAGATGACAAGAACTGAGGGTCACAACTTCCCACTGCAAGTCCTAATGTGAAGGTTTAAGGAGCTGGAGGTTATGGGCTCATACACAGGTTTATCCTCTGTGCTGATCTCCATCCACCATGGATATCCATCCATGGTCACCGTGGGGGTCACCTGGCTCCTCCTGGCAGCAGTTCTCAGCCTCTTCCACTGGAATGAGCAATGGGATGGAGGAGAACGAGGCAGTTCAGGTGTGGTGTGAGTGATGGACACCCTGGTAAGGTTGTTTGCAGCAGCACTGGGTGGATATTTCCCTGGATTTCCCCTGGACCAGCACTGGGAGGGTGTGTTCAGCCCTGAACAGAGCATGGAACAGGGGAGGAGAACGTGGAGACACAGAACCCAGCCGAGTTCTGCACTGATTTTCATAACTAATAAAGATCCAGTATGAATATGAGATTGAAAAGCCTCAAAGCTGATTAAATCTGTTTGATATTTGTGGGTTTCCTCCCCCTCCCTCCCCTTTGTTAAAGGACAGTCTCCTCCTTCAAAGTGAGTGATGGTCTAAAGTCGTAATGCCGATTATTGCTGAGATTCTCACACAAATGCGGTGGGGAGAAGGGGGGAAGAATAAAAATCCCTGTAGGGTAGTTTAAAGTCGGCGTGAGTAGTGTGTAATCTACCCAACAGGATTGATCCAGGTCAGGCATTAAAGGCTAAAATGGATTAAACAAAAGACATTCCCCTTGTAACAAGAAGGAAAAACTTCAAAGGTGGGATTTGTTCTTGTTATGACAAAGGAAGTGGATTTACCAAGTGCCTGGGGGCACACACCCCTCCGTGGCTTTCAATTTGCTCGAGTTGCTCTGAAGAAACAGGACAAAATGCTCTGAAGGAACAGGACAAAATGCTCTGAAGGAACAGGACAAAATGCGTGGGGGTTTTTGCCGTGTGCCTCCACGCTGCCGGGGTTAAGAGGATCGGCTTGGCATCGCTTTTTCTTGGTTTGTTTTGTTCCCTCTTTAGGGGGAGAAAGAAAAAAAATAAAAAAGGAAGGAAAAAAAATGAAAGGGTGGGGTGGGAACAACAAAAGGAAGGAGAAAGGGAGGGTCGGTGGTTGGGTTGTGGGGACAGGTGGGACAAGTGTAGGCAGGGATGGGAAATGGGAGTTTCAAAGCAAACAAAGGTCAGGTTGTTCCAGACAGGGGTGAAGGGCTGGAAAAGGGGCTGGTCCTGTTTTAAACACCAAGCACCCTCTGCACAAAGATGCCTTTTCCCTCCTGCTCCTCATGGTCACACCATGGCCAAGGTCAGTGCTGATTGTCCCTGACCAGTGGAAATCCAGCTCTGCATGGACCACAAGGGAAAGGTCCAACAAATCTCACCAGGTCTCCAGGTGAGCCTTACAGCCACTTGTTTTTACAAGATTTGCACCCTGCCAGGAGGAAAGGGGGATTATTCCTTTCTTTCTTGTTCTTGAACCCACTCCAGGGCGAAGCTAATTCTCCTCCCTGGCTGGGAAAAGGCACCATGGCAGTAGGCATGGTGACAGCAGGGCATGGTGGCAACCAGTCCTGGCTGCAGTGAGTCCTTCTGCCTGCAACAACATTCCCTCCATCTTCCCCAGGTCCTGCTAGGGGACACACCGTGACACCAAACACCTGCAGGATTCAGTGAGGAAGCCCACAACACTCCAAACCTTTCCTGGCATGGTGCTTCCACAAAGCCTGAAATGCTCCTTGGTGTCTGTGCATCCCAATCTGGAGCATCTCAAGCTGGGCTGGACAGGGTGATCCTGCAAAAGTGCTGGGTGGTGGGAACCTGGTGGCTTCTATGTTGTTTGGTACCTCTAACTGCTTGAATTCAAGCTACAGCTTCTTTGGAACCAAACCTGTGTTGTTTTGGGCTATTTCTTGAAGGGAACAAGCCCCATGGTCTAATCTGTGTGATCACAGCCAGGTGAGGTTGAATGTGTCTCTGTGCCTGTGTGTGTGTGTACAAGTTTTCTGTACTAAAGCCAGGTTAATTCTGTTGGGAAGTAGATCCTCGCTCTGGTGCAGCACAGGGTTGTTGTATTTCTATCTAATTACCCAGGTAATGCAATTAGAAAATCGGGTCTAAGCTGACATCAAGAGGAGAGGTCCCCAGGTTTGCACAGCAACAGGACTAGGGTGATTAAATGTGCCACACTCAATTACTGACATGGGAAAGCGTCTTTGGGAAACTCCATCTCCACCCACGTTCCCTGTGATAACCAACAGATCTGAGCTGAACTCGCTGCTTTGTGGACAGAGAAGGATTTTATGAGGGCCTGGAGTGACAGGACAAGGGGGAATGGGTTCAGACTGGCACAGGGCAGGGTTAGGTGGGATATTGGGAAGAAATTTTTCCCTGTGAGGGTGGGCAGGCTCTGGCACAGGGTGCCCAGAGAAGCTGTGGATGCCCCATCCCTGGAATTGCCCAAGGATAGGGTTTGGAGCAACCTGGGATAGTGGAAGGTGTCCCTGCCATGGCAGGGAGGTGGGAATGAGATGGGCTTTAAGGCCCAACCCAGACTGTTCTGGGATTCTGTGCCCGTGAGCTCCTTCTCCCAGAGTGTCTGACTCATCCCTTCAGGGCCTTCTGCCTGGGCTCAGCATCTTCCTCAGGAGACCTTCCCAGGCAGACAGTGTGAGGGACAGGGATCACCTCCACCTGGGAAGGACACTGGAGGACAGATGGGGATAAACAGCAAATAAAGGTGCTCACAATTACCATGGAGCCCCTTTCCCTTTTCTGCAGCACAGTTATTTCCATAGAGCAGTGACCAAATCCCTTTAAACACAAGAGTAAATGGTTGCTGCTGAGGTGAGGACAGGTGATGGAGCTGTGGATCTCCTCACCTCAGGAACCCAGGCAGGTCCAAAGGACCACACCTGGCTGGAAGCAGAGGCCTGGCAGAGCAGTGGAGGTGAAGAAAAGATGTGAAGGCACCACTCCATGCTTTACTTCTGACCTCCAGCAGCAGCTGGAGAGGGTGGCTGGTCCTGTCTTTCCCTGACACTGCCACCTGGGCAGCTCTGGCTTAATGCACTTTTATTTAACCATGTCTGTGCCAAGCTTTAATGACAGAATCATTGAATTCTATTGGAAGGAGTTGTGGACTGATTCCTGCTGTGGTTTGTCCAGCTCCATGGCTCTCATCCCTTTCTAAGCAGGTTCTGGAAGTACTTCATCCTGCCCCTATATCCCCTGAGCTTGGCTGGGGGTGTCAGCTCCCTGTGCTGGCTGGATGGACAGACAGGGACATGGAGTGGTCTCTCTGCCAGGCCTGTGACTGCAAGATGTCCCACACAAAGCCTGGTTGTCCAGAGAGCTGAGCTCACTGAGGTCACTCCATGCCTCAGTTTCCCCCCTCTAAAGCAGGGGTGCTGCCACACACTCCATCCTGCTTCCTCCAAGCAGAGGACAAGACACCCATTAACATGACCCATTAACATCCTCCCACACCATCTCTCTGCAATTCTTCATACTTTGGGGTCTTATTAGGGGGTCTCAATTTTATACTGAGGTCCTGGAAGTCTTTTCACACCAAACCACAGAATCACTTATGTTAGAAAAGGCCTCCAATATTGTCAAATCTGACCTTTGACTGATCACCACCTTGCCAACCACACCAAAGCACTGAGTGCCATGTCCAGCCTTTGCTGGAACACTTCCAGGGATGGTGACTCCTGGCCAGCCCATTCCAATTCCTGACAACCCTTCCCACAAAGAAATTCCTCCTGATCTCCAGCCTGAGTCTTCCCTGATGCAGTCTGGGGCTGTTTGCTCTCATTCTGCCACTGGTTCCCTGGGATCAAAGCCTGACCCCCACCAGGCTGCACCCTCCTGCCAGGGCTTGTGGAGAACAAAAAGGTCCCCCTGAGCCTCCTTTTCTCCAGGCTGAGCCTCCCCAGCTCCCTC
This sequence comes from Rhabdornis inornatus, assembly GCA_013397075.1. NCBI lineage: Eukaryota > Metazoa > Chordata > Aves > Passeriformes > Rhabdornithidae > Rhabdornis > Rhabdornis inornatus. Next base: position 233,613 of record VWZS01005389.1, on the reverse strand, counting down.
AGCTGCTCCTCAGGGTCATTCCTCTCCAGTTTTGCATCTCATGGCAGGGCAGTGGGCATGTGGACAACCCCATCAGCCCCAAACATATTCCAGGTGCTCTCTCCTCACTCCCAGCTCACTCCAGGCTTTGAAAATCCCCTCTACCAAAGCCACACCATTGCACAACCCCTTTCTTTCCATTATTTCAGCACCTACCAATGCACTGGGGCCACCACACATCATCCCAGCAGGAGTCCCTGAGGGCTGGCAACTCCTCCATGCTCTGCAGCTCTCCCACCTCCTGCTCCTTTGCAGGATTCTTGGAAATCCTGCTGGGTTTTGTTTGGGTTTTTGCAAACACCCTCTTGCCTGGGTTTTCTTGTTCTCCTCCCTATTTTCCTCTCCCTCGGAAGGGGTTTGGGCGCCCCACGAGCTTGGCACGTTTTGAAAAGGACAAGCGTGAGTTTTCAGTCTCCACAGGTGAGTTTTCAGTCTCCACAGGTGAGCTTTCTGTGCTAGGATCAGTGAGGAGCCCTCGCACACGGGGAAAACCTTTGCCTGATTACACTCTGCCACCGCCAAAGCTCTTGTTGGCACCAGGTGCTCAGTGCAGCCAGCTTGAAGAAGAGGGAAAAACACAAAAACCCAGCAAAGAGAAGGAGTTTGTACGGTGGGGCAGTGGGGGAAGACAAGAGGTGGTGCTAAAAGAGCAGCAAGACAGGGATGCTGGGCACCACGGGGCAGAGGATGAGGGGATAATTCCCCATATGCCATCTGTAAAAACCCATTTGGGCTGTTCTTATAGGAAGCGAGGTGGTAAAAACTACATTTGCTAGCAAATAATTTAAATATTGCCAGTCACGTCACATTGTGGTTGTTTGGAAATAATTATATCCATATCACAGACGGTAAATAATAGATGTGCTTTCACTAACATTTTATTCATGTTCTGTTTTAATATGGCAAACTTAGAAGTAATTTAATCTCCCAGTAAATTGAACTGGTAGGGGGTTCTTCACACAGAAGATTGCAAGTTATTAATTCCAGGCAGTCTTCATCTTGTACAATTAGTCACTGTTTGCAGCTGGAAATGTTTTATTAATTTTCCATAGCAGTTGATTTTCCACAGTTTTCTCAGTTTAAATTAAGCAGTAAGAGCCGCTGTTTCTTCTTAAATAAATTTCCTTTCCACAAAAATACATGCCTCTGGCTATGTCAATTTTCCCGTTTGATTAAAGTGCCAGCAGGCAATTAATAACTTAATGCATTTTAAAGTACTTTTGGAAAAGTAATTTGAATAGCCAAACTTGTATATTTGAATTGATTGTTGCAGAAGATTTAACACACATTCTTAAATCACAGAACCTTGTAAAGGACAAATGAAGAGTTGCAGAAGAAGCAGCCACCATCCAACGCTGTCTCCTAAAAACAGAGGGGTCTTCTAAGGCTCCTTCTCTTCTGGAATTGTCACCCTGATTGTGGTCATGGAAGAGAGAACCAGATTGGGGCCTGGTTCATTGGAGCCTTGCAAGAGAAAGGATTTGCTGCTTTGGCTGAGCTCATTGGGGATGAGGTCCTTGGGAAGCCCTGGAAAGGACCTGCTCTGATAAAAAATTGTCCTTTCTCCACCACATGGGCTGGGACATTCCCAGCCCCAATAGAGGCTCCCACTGGCAGCAGGAATTTGGTCTCAGCTGGGTCCTTATGGTGATTCAGACCTAATTTCATTGTACATCCATCACAGAATCACAGAATTGTTTCAGCTGGAAGGGACCTTCATTATCACCTGATTCCAACCATTTCCACATGGAGGGACATCTTCCACTATCCCAGGTTGCTCCAAGCCCATCTAACCTGGCCTGGAATTCACTTCCAGGGATGGGGCAACCACAGCTTCTCTGGACAACCTGTGAAATTTCTTTCCCATATCCCATCCAAACCTACTCCCTTTTGGTTTGAAGCCATTTCTCCCTTGTCTTGTCACTTCCTGCTCTTGAAAAAGTCCCTCTCCATCTCTCTTGAAGGCTCTCTTCATGCACTGGAAGGCTGCAACTAGGTCACACCAAAGCCTTCTCCTTTCCAGGCTGAGAATTCCCAATTCTGCCAGTCTTTTGCTGTCAAGAATTTCATCATAACCAATCTAAACCTGCCTTCTGCCAATTTAAAACCATTCCCCCTTGTCCTCTTCCTCTCTGCTTGTGTAAAAAGTCCCTCTCCATGTTCATCTCCACACTCACGGTTACATCCATGCCCTTTCCCACATCTATCCAGGGTCAGGCTCGGCAGGAGCAGCTCAGCACGAGCCCCTCCTGTGATTCCAACCCTTCCCTCTCACAGAAACAGGGACCTCAAAAGGTCACCTCACCCATGCCTGGCTCTCAGGTGAGCTCAGCAGCTTCCAGACTAGAGAGATGTTGGTGTCACAGGCTCCTGAGACCCCAGCACATCCCCTGGGCACCCACCCAGGCTTTGCTACCCCTCCAATGACTCTGTCAGGCTGTTCCTCCTGCTGGATGTGTTTTCCCGGTGTCCTGGGGTGACTTTAAGATGCCTGTGTCCCTGATGGTCTGTTCTGTTGGTATTGAATATGAGTTCTGCACCTTTAAGCCTGGTTCCAGGAGTGAAGGGGGAGAGCAGAGGTGCAGAGTTTGTTATCACAGACTGCACAGGCTCCCCCCATCCTTCAGACAGACTGTGCTGTCTGCACTGGACAGCAGCAGAGAGCTTCCCTTTGCTTTTGGTTAATATTTCTGGCTAGCTGAGGCAGAGAAGCTCCCTGGACTGTGGTTTTTTTTTTTTCATTTTTCTTGGAGTTGTTTGAACCTGCTCTGGACTGAAAACCCAGAAGAGCAGTGGGAGCTGGCACCTGTGGCTCACCTGGGCTATGACATTTCCCAACTCTGGAGGGACTGAGAACAGCCTGAGTGAGCTGGGCTGCAACCCATGGAAGGGATGCTCTGAATTTATCATCTCTTCAGAGCAGTGAGAGGTTTTGCTCTTCAGTATTGTTCATTTTTGTGCCGGGAAGTGCTTTGCCTGTTAAATAAACAGGTTTTTTTCCACTTCTCTCCCAGGAAACATTTTTCCCCGAACCAGCTGGGGGAGGGACTGCTTGAATCTGTTTCCTAGAGGGACCCCATTCAGAGATTTCCTCCCGAATTTGCCCTAAACCAGGACACTGGGAAGCTGTGTGTGCCGAGGTCAGGGCAGGCAGAGCAGGGTGTTTCTCCTCTCACACCTGACACCCTGATCCAGCAAAGCCCTTAAGAGCCCTCATAAATACAAGCAGATAAACACCCCCTTGGAGTCGGTGGCATTATTCCTCTGCTTGCCTTAAAGCAGGCGCTTAAGGACTTTGTTGGATTGGATTTGAAATGCTTTAGCCCTCGTCTTTATCTGCCTTCAAATCAATCTTGGAATAAGGGCTGTCTTGTATTTGTTATTCCTTTCAAGAAACAGCAATGTCATCAATGTTTTCTCCTTTTTGCAGAAGTTGAGGAAAGCTGTGGCATTGCCTGGCTGTGAGGAGCTGAGGGTACCATGAGAGACAACTGTGAATTTCATCTGGTGCATCCACAAACTGGGAAGAAATTATTTTTCTTGATGCTGAGCTGACTTTTCTGATCATCTCAATGCAGACCTGGAGCCAAGTGTGGGGTGGCAGGAGGGGAAGGGGTGGCTGATTCATGTTGTGGCTATCAGCATTTCACACATCTGAGAGCACGACGTGTCCCAGCTGAGAGCTTCAATTCACTTAGTGCCAGATGAAATGGCAGCTGTGTTGGATTGATAAAAAATAATAATCGTGATGAAATAATAAGATTAATGCCAGCTAGTGCTGTTTAACCAAAAGGTCATTTTGACAGAGGTAACTTTTATCAGGAAGCATCAAAATATCAGATTTGTTTTTGATTTTTTTTTGAGGAGAGGGCACTAAGAAGACAAAGCAGGGATGTTGAACGTGCCAGGACTTTCCTGGGCTGTGGCATTTTGCTGGAAGCAGCTTCCAGTCTGTAAAGAGCAGGTTCTCAGCTCCAGAGGCATGGTGGCCAAAGCTCTGCCATGACCAGCACCAGGCTCTGTGTCCCAGCTGAGAAACCCACCCTCAAACCATGTTCCTTTGGGTGAACTCTCAGGAGTTTTATTTTTCTCTAATTTCCCAAAACTGTGGGGTAGTTTCTGATTTCTGCACTAAAAAACTTTCTTCCTTCTTGTCTGGAAAACCCAATTCAGCACCACTCCAGTTCCCACCTGCCCCTGGTGACCTGTCTGGTCCCCGTGGGCAGCCTTGGCTCTCCAGGGACTGCTCAGGTTATGCCAGCACTGACAGCTCTGCCTTTCCTCCCTGAACTTGCTCAGTGCCCATCCTAAAGATGATGGGGCTAAAACACATACAAATGAAAAAGAAAAGGAAGGTTGTAAAGCTCTGCTCCTTGCCTGGGGCTGTGGCAGAAGAAGAAAAGTTGATTGGGAGGGACAAATCTTTAATTGTGTGTCTCCCTTCTGCTGGTGGCTTTGCTGGATCTCCACCTCTCTGCTTTCCCACCAAGCCTCCAACCCTGGATTTGCCCAGTGAGTCTCATGTTGCTCCTGGAGGAGGGACCCTGCTGCCAGGGGACTCTGTGTTCTCCATCTGTCCTTGCTGCACCATGGACTGTGCCTTTCCCTTCCTCTAAGGCCAGGGTGGTGTCCTTGAACCCCACTGCCATGGGCACTGTGTCCAGGGACATCACCACTGGCTTCCCCACTCCATGAACAGCCTGATGGGTTGAAGGTGTCCCTGCCATGGCAGGAGGGCTGCTCTGGATGATCTTTGAAGGTCCTTTCCAACCTAAGCCTTTCTGTGATCCTATGATTCCACGACAGCTTGCACTTAGCCATGCTCTGTCAGCCTCAGGCTCTGTGTTTTTGGAAGGTCCTTGGCATCCCAGGAGCAGAGCTGGGGGGCTGTCCCCTCCTTTCCTGCTCCACCTGCCACCTCCCTGCTGCTCAGGGTGGTTTGTATCTTTCTGGGTGTGCACTATCCAGCAGAGCCCAGTTAAAACCAGTGTACCCCAGTTCAGTGAGTGAGCAGCAGAATTGCTTTATTTTTACCTTTGGAAGCAAGAGGTGTTTTCCAGCAAAAGCCAAAAGTGGGTTTTCCCCTGGATTTGGCTGCTGAAGTGTGGGACTGTGCTGTTTCCATCCCAGGAGCTGCTCTCCCATCACTCCCAGATCAAAAGCAAACAGGAGCTGTGGGAGGCCAGCCCGTCTCTAACTGCGTGAATCCATCTGAAGGGAAGAGACAAAATCCCCAAATCTCAAAATAATGAAAACAAAGATATCCAAGTAATAAAATCTGCAAGAAGCACAAAGACAACATAACTCAGATCTCAGCTGGCTCAAAGAAAGTGTCCATTAACAAGGGATTAGCAGGAGGGAAGTACACAACCAGTCAATAGGAAGTGAAAACACACCACACAGTCACTTAATATCACAGCCCAGTGCAGGGTTAGGATGAAGGATGTGTTGGTAAAGTCAGAATAACAGCTACTCCAGAAATCTATCACATTAAAAAAAAAAAAAAAAAGAAAAAGTGCTGCCAAACCTGCCTTTGCTGTGGAGCCTGATTCTGAAGAAACCTTGAAAAACAGATTTTTCCTGTCTTGGGGCCATCTCCTCACAGATTTGGACCTTTGGGGTGCCTTCTTCACACAAACAGGAATAAAAAACCAGTGAGATTGATTATGTTCTTCCCCACTGCTTTTCAGCTAGTCTGAAAGGGTCCCAAACTCTTCCTTCCTGAAATTGCATTGTAATCACTTGTTTGAAAGGCACTGGCAGCTTGTGGAGTATTTCTTCAAAAGCAGGGCAGGAGCAAGTGCTGTGTAATTAGATATGCAGAGAGCGTAGCGTGTGTGGGTGATACATTCATTTGGAGTAATTCACACACTTGCACTTCCATCGTTATTTAGAGATTAAACCAGTTCAGCTCCTTAGTGCTCACGTCTGCCCAACACCCCCGTGGACTGCAGGCACTGGGGTCCCTCCTGAAGCCACAAAATATTAAACCCAGTCCCAAAATGCTGCTGTGACACGAGTGTTCACACGCAAAGCCTTATTTTAGTAACTCCCAGTTTTAGCTGCTGCGTGCCAGGAGGATGGGGGAGAGGCTGGGTGTGTCCCAACGCCCCTCCATGGTGATTCACAGCCCCCTGGGGGGGTCAGCCGAGCTGCATCAGAAACAGGGCCAGCTTCTAAATAGGGGCTTAATCGGAGTTAAAATTAAATGGGCTTAATCTGGTCTTAATCTGAAATAATACCTCCGGTGTTCTGGATGGATGGGCAGAGGGACCAGCCCGTCCTTCAGGAGCCCTGGGCAGGGCTGCCAGGCAGGCTGGCTGGGACAGCAGCACCCTGCTGCCTCCTGGAATCATCTCTGGCTCTCTGTGGCCACCAGCAGCAGTGCTGATCACACCCTCATCCTGACCACCCTCTGTAGACTGGAGACTTTTGAGTGCAAGATGGAAATTTGTTGGATTTGCAGCTTTGTGAACACCCTCACAGTCCACAGGAGTCAGTGGAGCTCCTAAACCAGTGCAGGTGCTGCTGTGGGTGGCACACAGCACCTGGATGTGGCATGTGCTGCCAGGGTCCCCTCAAGGCAGTGGTGACAGGGAAATGGAGCCCTGAGATAAAGGCTGTGGGTTAGCTGCCCCATCCTGCTGCATGCAGGTGAAACCATTCACCTGAGCCTGGAAGGAAAGGGAAATGCAATGGGTACAACTGGGAGGGTGGGAAGGAAGTGTGGCAGACCTCAGGGACAGGGTGACACTGGCAGCCCAAGGGCAGCAGGACCTCGGTGGGGCTCAGCCCAGCACCAGGATCAGACACTTGTGCTTCAAACATGAGCAGAAGCAGCAGAAGGTTGTTTCAGGAGCAGATGAGAGGCTCTCCCACCACCAAAGTCCATACATTCATAGGAGATCTTGAGCTGGAAGGGGTCCACGAGGATCACTGAGACCAGCTCCTGGCCCTGCACAGACATCCCAACAATCCCACCTTGTCCCTGAGAGCATCATTCAAACACTCCTGAAGCTCTGGCAGCTTTGGGGCTGTGCCCACTCCCTGAGGAGCCTGTTCCAGGGCTCAATCACCCTCTGAGTGAAGAACCTTTTCCTGATATCCAACCTAAAGCTCCCCTGACCCAGCCTGATGCCATTCCATGAGCAAAACCCAGTGAAATCAAAAGGGGAGCTTTTAACTTCCTTATTAGAGCCAATGTGCAGCTGAGCCCTTATCCACCCCAAAACCATCTCAGCACCCATCAGAGGCACCAGCAGCAGCTAAAGACCTTTCCCAGCCCTTCCAGCATCCCCCAGAGAGGGCAGGGAATGCACCCAAAGCCTTGCATGCCTTGCCAGAGGACCTGGGCACCTCCAGCTCAGAGGTTGCTGCTCCCTGGGTTTGCAAACTTAAAGCAGAAGTGTTTTTCAGGACGTGTGCCCTGAATCCTGCTCCAGCCCGATGGATTTAGGTGAGCATTGGTTCGAGTGGCATCATCTGACACCAGCTGGCACCTCTGGCAACAACTCCTGGGCTGGGGGAGAAGTTTTACAGCTTTGCTTTGCTTTTTGCCTGGCAATTGGCATGCAAACACCCGCTCCCCAGAAAATAATATACATTGTCCTGAGGATTTATGTGTTACCAGCTGCAATTTATGAGATTCTGCAAGCTCTGCTGGTAGCTTTGTATACTGGAGGTTTCATTTTAGAGTCATCAGCAACAGATTATGACTGCAAGGGGTGCCTGTCTTTAATCTCATTTTTGAAGGAATAAATGTTATTAGTTTTGATGAATTAATGGTATTTAGGTGTGCAAGGTTAGCATGAATTAATGTCCACCTATTTCTGTTGTGTGGCTGACTATTGTAAAAGGACTCTGGTAAGCAATCTTTACACGGTCTCTTTTTTCCTTCCCCTTCATTCTTTTCTAATGCTCTTTTAGGAGCTTAAAAATAATGTTTGAGATTTCTTTTTTTCCTCTTTCTTTTTAAGTAAAAAGAAATATTGAAGATTTTCCCCTGGGTAGAGCTGACATTAACTTAGCCACTGCTGAGTCACGGAAGGCTAACAAGCATTTGGGAGCCCAACCAAAAAACTCCGATTTATGGATGCTGCAGGTGGAGGAATAATTCATGGCATATCTCAGCTTTCTGGGGAAGTCTGGCATTGCTGAGGATTGTGGATTTAGTGGCTGATGGAAGAGCACCAAGAAAGGAGTTGCAGGGAACCTGCCACCTCCAAGGTGGGTCAGAGGAGTGCAGGGCCGCTGGGATCTGCTGCCACTGGAGCCAGGGACCACAATCCCCTTTATGAGCTGTTCACCTTCTGCTTAAACCATTTGTTTTAATTTTACCTCAGAATCATTGAGTCACAGAATGGTGAGGGTTGAAAGGAACCCTAGAGACCATCTCATTCCAGACCCCTGCCATGGGCAGGGACACCTTCCACTGCCCCAGGGTGCTCCAAGCCCATCCAACCTGTCCTGGAACAATTCCAGGGATGGGGCAGCCACAGCTTTTTCGGGCAACCTGTGCCAGGGCCTCCCCACCTTCACCCTCAGGCAAGACTTTTTTCTGTATATCTAAATTTCCCCTTTTTCTGTTTAAACCCATTACATTCTTCTTAAACTTCCATGCTTTCCTCTGACCAGAATCCACGAGCCCTGATAATTACAAAACCTCATTTCCTTTGGCTGATTCATGATCATTGCAACCTGGCTTGTTTGGGGTCCATGCTCTCCATCAAGGCAAGTGTGCTGCTTCTACTTGTTTGAGACGATTCTCTAGAATAACATCACTTTCATGGTGGGGAAAAAAAACAGTACAAACATTCCATATTTCATGTCCAAATGGTTGTGACAGGTCATGTTTTGAATTTCTCTGTGTGGGCTGAGGAGGTTTAACTCTGAAATGGGTGCACGATGTGTTGAAGGTCCTCACTGCCACTCCATTCCTCAAAAGTAAGCACAGAGAGACAGATCTGGCTCTTTTTTTGCCCACCCTGCAGACAGCTTGGCAGGGGCATGTCACAAGGTTACTGGGGAAAGATTAGACTGGTCTAAGAAGTTTTTGCCTCTTAGGAGGAGGCTCAGCACAGATGTTTCTGGTGGCAGCTTTGTACTTATGAGTGCAAACAGCCTTTCTGAAAACAGGCAGCAATATTCACTTCCAAACCTTGAGGAATGATTCCACCAGAAAAATAATTTTCTGGAATAAAATAAGCCTAAAATTGGGTTCTGAATAGATGTGCCATGAACACCTAGACCAGATATTTATTTGTAGATCCCTGGCAATGTTCAGGGAAGGTTGGAGAGGATTGGAACAACCTGGTCTAATGGAAGTTGTCCCTGCCCATGGCAGGGGGTTGGAATAAGATGAGTTTTAAGGTCCCTTACAACCCAAATAATTCTATAATTCAATGATTGTCAACAACGTGGGGACTGAGAATGTTGATCACTAAAAAACCCAAGATTTCTCTGCCTTCCCTTGGTCCCATCAACTGGGGACTTGCTCTGTTAAAATATAATAAGATCTAAGATGTGGCACTGTTATCTGGATGAAACTGAGGATTTTTTTCTTTTCCTAATGAGGAGTCTCCAGGAACAGGCAAGGAATGCCTGTGCTGCTGGGAGGATCCAGGTTTTATCGTGCATTTACAAAATGCTGTGTTATCTCGTGACACCTACAGAGCCTTCCCCAAAATTAGGTTTGCTACAGTGCATTTGCTGAAAAAAATTGAACACAAAAGATCTGAACCTCTTTACAAGGGAAGCACCTGTAGTATGTGATAGGCTTCTTTCTCCCATATAGGTATATTTAGGAATAACAAAAAGTCTATGTAAAACTGCCTTGAGCTGTTCTTTAAGTTAATTATCACTTCTTTTGGTACTATGAATGGCTGTTCAATGACACTGTCAGCGAGTGGAATGAACCAAATTACTTTAATTATGGAGTAATTGCACAGAGTGATGGTAATTAAATCTTGATCAGTTTAAGTGAGTGAATTAATTGCTCCAACTTGGAATGCACACCGCAGCAAGAGGAGTTGTTTTGTAGTTTAATTAACACCAACCACTAAATTCTTATCATATCTAAAATGCAGACAATTAATGAGTTTGATTCTGCTCTCACCTTAATAGGAACTAGGACAGAATGCATGCTGAGAAAGGTAGTTGTGGTAGCAAAATGACAGAAAACTTAATATTCCTGTCAGTGGTGGGGATACATTAGCTATACTCTCTGCTTTGCCTTGCAGTGAAATGTGCAAATAGAAATATTTCCATATAATTAGCTCCTGGCCCCATTTTGTTTCTATACTCGCTGTTCTGATGAACAGGAGACATTGCCAAATTTGTTCATGCTTTCAACTTCAGCTGCCTGTGTTTCCAGGTGATTTTTAGCCTCTTCTCCCTGTGCTGTCCAGCGTGGTGCTCCCAGCCTGGATAAATGAGCTGCCCCTCTCCTTGTGGCACGGGCAAAGCTGCTGCCATAATTTTGGGTGTGTGATGGTCACACAGACCACTCCTTCACGCAGTGTCCACCTTCTGCCTCACCTGACAGCCTCCCAAAAGAGACTCCTCTCATGGGAAGGTCTTTGCTTCTCTTCTTTTCACTCCTGCCGTGATAACATCTTCCTGAAGGGTCAGGGGACACAGAGGTTGTGGTGTTGACTTGTTGACAAAAGGAAGGAAAGCTGCAAATTCAACCCACAAGTGCTTGCCATGCTTAAGGGTGACACTGCTTACGGGACACTTAAATACAAAGAAGAAGGGAGTTCCCAGCACATGATATGTTTATGGGTTCGGAGTATTCATATTTAGCTTAATCATGGAGATTAGAGGAGGGGGGAAGCTCCCTGGACTGATACCAAATGAGGAATTTGGCTTAAAGATGTTTTTAAATAGTAAAATATCTGTCCTGAACACCTGCCTGGGGCAGACAGACAGCTCCATCTTTCACTAGCAGCGTGAGGAGGTGATAATTGACTCTGCAGAGAAGCTGGTGGAGGTGTGACCCTGAGTTGGAGCTGCCATCCATGAGGTCACACCCACCACCATCCCACCAGGACACTGATGGCCCCTGGCCAGCATCCTGGAGGGCAGTGGCCACAGTGGGAATGCCATGGCTTCAGTGGCACCGAGCTTCTAGAGGTGTCAAGTATTTAATTGGAATCTGCACCCCTGAAGTCTCTGAATTTGACCAAACAGAGTAAATTTTCCAATACAGCAAAGCACTCAGCGCTGTCACCAGGGACACTGCCCAGCTGGCAGTGCCACAGCAGCTGCCTCTTCGTTAGCTCTGATTTCTGCTTCCTCTTTAATTGCTGCTCAGAGCCAGCACTGTCATGGATCTGCAATGCTGCTCTGCCCAAGGCCAGCTCTTGATCAAATTTTCCACATCTCATCCCGACCTTGGTCACATTCCCTGACTCCTTCCACATCCCCACTCAGCTCCATGGCTTGGACACAGGCACAGCCACAGGAGGTAATTCCCTGCTGAGTGATATCTCCTCTGATTTGAATTGCTGTCAGTGGCAAAACACCATCTTTTGGAAGAGAAAGAAAGAACCTGCTGAATTAGAGGTATTTCTCCATCCATTTGCAAGGTCTCATGGAGTTAATTTGAATGCATGGCTCCCGTGGCTGCCATGACAAAATCAGAGCCTCAGAGATGGCCAAGGAATTCCCATTTGCAGGGATTTTTGATGCCCTGAGGCATGCTCAGCTTCTGCTGAGGACTCAAGCCACATAAAGGTTTTAGATAGCAGCTCCCTCCTCCTCCAACACCATCAGACTCCCAACTAATTTTCATTTATTTCAAAGCGTTTTCCTACTGTTTTCCCAAAATAACATGGCACCACAATGTCTGGGGCTCACTATCCAGCATCCTAGATTTTCTTTTTAACTTTTTTCCACTTTTTTCTTCGGTGACTTTGCTCGTGGACTGGTGTACAATGTTTACCTGGGTTACGTCCTGAAGATATTTGAAGGCAAAAGGGTTTTTCCATTCTGAAAACTGAGTGAAAGGCCCTGTTGTTTGATTTTTGTGGTGCTGGGCTAGTTGGCCAAAGGACTTGCAGCAGCTTGAGGTTGCTGTGCTGAAAGCAGCATCACAACTGATGTCCATACCAGGAAGGGATGCCTAAACTGTGTGACAGGGTGGGAAATGCCAAATCACAGAGTCACAGCATTCCAGGATGGTTTGGGTTGGAAGGGACCTTAAAGATTATCCAGTTCCATCCCCTGCTGTGGGCAGGGACACCTTCCACTATCCCAGATTGCTCCAAGTCCCATCCAGCCTGGCCTGGATCACTTTCAGGGATGGGACAATCGCTTTGTTTCACATTTCCCTCAAAGTGCAGGAAAGCCAAACTTCTGGCACTTATTCTGATCTATCCACACCTTTCTCCACTCTTTCCTCCCTAGCTTTTACACAGCAGATTCAAGCCCTGAATGAAGGAGGCTGTGCCTTCATCCCCTTTGGGACCTTCATTCCACTTTGCCTTTCCCCTTCATTTTGGCACTGGAGGAGAGGCCACACGACCACACAGACCCTGTGCCACCCACCAGCCACCTTTGGGCACCTGCCTGAAGGACCAGTCACAATGTTTGTCTAGGGAAAGACAGGGAAGGAAGGGAATTGCCTGTTTTTACTCTAGGGAGGGTCTGGACCCACTTGGACCTGAATTCCTTCCAGGTGCCCATCCCTGTGGCTTTTCTGAGACTCTCCCTACACCTCCTGGATGGTGCCAATCCTCTCCAATGCCACTGAGATGACCAGGGGTGACTTGCAGTGATGGTGGGAAGGTTTGAACACCCCCCAGTCCCTGTCCCCTCAGCACTCCACCCCTCCTGCAGCACCCTGGCTACCAGGAACGGCGTGGAAATTCTGCTAATCCCATGCAGCCGTGGAGAGCTTTTCTCCCATTTGCTGGATGTACGAAATCCATATGTCATCAATCTCTTTCTGGTGGCTGGAGCCTGCTCACGAAGCTTAAATCTCTGGCATGTGGCTGGGAGCACGAGGGCCAAGTCCTGGTGCCTGCCAGCACAAGCTTCCACCTCCCACTTCTCCTGCTGCCCTCTTGTCTCCTTCCCTTGGCACCCCCTGCAGTGACTCTTGGACCCATTTTAGGGGAACCAAATGGTTCCTTGTGTAAAGCTGGTGGTGGAGCAGCCCAGATGTGCTGTTGGAGCAAGGAGGAGGCAGAGCTGGGCAGCTGGCTCCATGCTCTCCCCTGGGAGGGCATCACCAGTGCTCCAAAATCTGCTTCCCAAACCACCTGCCAGCCCTCAAGCTGCCAAAAAAGCAATAAATGAAGAGCAGCAGGGCCAGCTGCTTGGCCTCCACCAGCACTGGGGAGCTGAGGCTGCGTAAAAATGATGGTATTGCCAAAATTGGGGGCAAAAATCAGCCCTTTGTCAATAATGTCTTTGCTTCAGCACCCAGCTCAGGCTTTCCAGAGGTTGGGCAAAGGAAATGGGCAAAGGGGGTTGGTCTGGGAAACAACCCAGCCCTCCACAGTGGGGATGTGTGGCTGAGGAGGTGCTGCAGTTGGCAGGAGGAGCTGGCAGAGGCTGGGCACACGGAGAGGTGACAGACCTGCTGGTGGGGACCAGGGTGACAGGAACGCTGCCCCACCACTGCCAAGCTGCCCCTGAGCCCCAGAACTGGCCAGGCATGGAGCAGATGTGGGAGGATGGGGAATGCTGCCACAGAGAGGTGCACAAGAGCAGGGAATGAAGCCCAGGAACAGCACAGGGTTGGGATGAGGGGAGAATTCACACGGGGTCAGAGCCCTACTCCCTTCATCTTTGGGAGATTTGGGTAGCTTACTTTATTTTAGTCCCTTGCAATACATTTATATAAAGCTGCTTTGGGCTGAGTGCTTCTTAGTGCTGGTCTCTGCTCTATTTAAACATAAATGTTTTAAAGTGCACAGATAGGTTTTTAACAGGGAAAAAATTGCATGTGAATTACATTTATTTCTTGTTTACCCATACGGCTCCAGCCAACACTTATCGACAGATTAACTTTCACTAAACTTTCTATGTAATATGTTTTAAAAACCCACTTCAAGTACAGATTCTATTAGTTCCTGACCTTATGTTTTAAGAGGAAGAAAGTGGCTTTACACCACATGAAATGTGTTAATGCATGGATAGAAGTCCTCTTATCCTCCTGCTTACATTAGGTCCAATCAGGAGAATGGATAATGTTTTTAATAATCTGACATTAGTATTAAAAGTAATATTTAAGGCATTAGGATCCATAACTGGTGCAGTGTGTTCAGAGATTTCTCTTTGTGTGTGTGCACACACGGCTGGGCTAAAACATATGTTTATGAAACAATGCATTAGCCCAAAACCTCCCCAAATATATGGGGATAAATTGGGGCAGCAGATTACTGTTGACATCACTTTTTCAATTAGAGGCAGAGGGAAGATTTGATGGCCATTTTAAAACTGATTATGGAGGGCAGGGATTAGAGGCTGTTAGGAGCAGCAGGTCTTGCTCTCCTCTCAGTCTTGGCCTCCTGGAGCTCTGTGGACTTCAGGAGTGGGTGCTGCTTTATGGGGTGGAATGAGGCCAGAGGCACTGGTGGCACTGGTTCTATGTACAGGTCATCTGTATGTGAGGATGGACCTCTCTGCCTGTCTTAGTCCCTTGGAAACATTGCATGGGACAGGGGATGAAATTTGGAGTCTTTATCCCTAAAATGAATGTTTTAAGGGAAAGCCAAGTCTTCCCAGCTGGTCTGGGTGGGTAAACACTGAACCTGCTAGACTGGATCTCTTCTCTCTGTCTTCACTCATGGTTGGAGAGACATCTAGTCACCTGATGTCCCCTGCATCCTCTGGGAAAGAAAAAAGGGAGCTGGAAAAGAAACAGGGAACACCAAGAAGAGAAAATGGTGTGTGTGGCCAGCACCATGCAGAGGAGTTGGCTAGGATCTGCCACCCCAGCCAGATTTCTGCAGTGTTTAATTCCCTCCTCTCAGAACCTTACTTCTAGGTCTAGTTTGTCTAATTGCAGCTTTTAGCACTTCAGGCTCACTTCAGCTTCATCTGCTCAATTAATCATCCTTCCAGAGTCAGAAATCTTCTCCTCATGGGGCACTCACAGCCCACGGTCACATTACTGCCCACCATCCTCTCTGCTAAGCTGTAGATTGCTCAGTGGAATTACAGAGGGCTTTTTCCCACCCCTACTGGTGCTCACAGCAAATTTTAGACCTGTCCTGTGTTTTAAGAACCCTCCTTGGGAAGCCTAACCTGAGCCTAATGCTCCCATCAGTGCTGGACACAGAGCTAACTCCACGACTGCTGTTTCCTGTTGGCAAGAATTTGAGATCAAAATGCTTCAGCTTTTATTCCTCAGCTGCTGGGAGAGCATCCTCCCTCATTTCCACACACACCTTTCTCTCTCACATCTCTGGAACAGCAGGAATTGCAGGGAGCTTCTGGCTTTTCCCCCTCTGACAGCAAATGAGGTTTTATCCTCCCAACATATGTGCAGTAACTGTTTGGTGGCAGAAGGGAAATCCACAAGCTATCCAGCCACTGCACCTGCCTGCTTGGACAGAATTCCCTACTCCTGTTTGCTCACTGGAGTTCAGCAGGTCCTGGGCTGGGGGACCAGCTGGGAAATCCAGTGATTACAGGCACAAACAAACGAGCGAGGGGCGGGGATGGGCAGCTCCTGTTTGACCACTACCGAGGGAATTTTGGCAACACACCACCCTGACTCTTTATTTTAATCCCAGTCAGGGGAAATTCGAGCGAGCCAAAGGAGGTGGGAGACAGGATATCCCCCACCCTCCAATCTGGATGGTGACACATTTTGTCTGGGGGAACACAGCAGTTCGAGGCAGCCACCCTGGGGTCTGCAGACTGTCCTGCCTTCCCCCTGCTCTGCCACGACCTTTTCTAACTCTGAGGGGGTGTCTGAGCAGAGCCTCTTTGTCTCCAGCTTCCAGACACAGCAGCTGTGTCTGGGGGCCCTCCTGGCAGCCTCTCACAGGTGTGGTTTTGGCCAGCACAGGGGTAAAAAGTGCCAGGTGAAAGGATGGGTTATGCAGAGCTCGTGGTGTTTAGCTGAAAACTTCCTCTCCCAAAAGTGCTGCAGAGCTGGGTCATTTCTGGGTAGACAAGAGATGAGACCCCACAGATATCTCCATGCTTGGTGTCTCCCAGGAAATAACAAAAGTGACTCCTTGAACTCAGCACCCAATGGATTTCAATCGTGCAGAGAAATCAAATGAATTTAAAAGGTTTTTCTTAGTTTTCATGGTGTTCTTTTCTTGGTCAGCTACAGTGGACAAAAACACAGCCCAGATTAAATGATATTCATGAATACCAGTGGATATTATTCTCAAAAGCTTTGTTTGGGAAGGTCAAGTTGTACTGCATTATCTCATATTTATGAGTGAAAAAAATCCACAAATTTCTGTTTTCCTAGAAAACAGGAAAAAAGGCTGCAATTACCTCCTGTATTGCAGAAAAATTATCTGTGCTGATTAAGCTGTTGCTCATTAGCTCACCAGGCTTATCAAGGCCTTTGACCCCAGCAGGAATGATAGCACAGAACATTTGGACCACCTTGGGTCACCATGCACCCATTTTGCCTTTTTTTTTTCCCCTGCTAATATCATGTATAAATATATGCACAGCTGACCCTGCTGGAGAGTCCCCTGTCCCCTGCAAGAGGCTTCAGTTCCCCTGTGCTTCTTTTCACAGTGTAAGTTCAGGCAGATTTGTGGAAAGCAGGAGATTTTGTTTGCGCCTAAATGTTTTTGTAGGATTTTCCTTAAAGGCCTTAATGCCATAGAAAAACATCAAGAGGCAAATTCTGCTTTGGGTTTACACCAGAAAGGGGAGTAAATCAGCTGAAGGCAGTGAGGGAAGCTGGATTTATCCCAGTGGAGGCAGAAGCAGAGCTCAGCCCCTTGCACTTTGCTATTTTCTGCACCAGCAGTTCTGGCCTTTCAGAAATGAGATGCATTTTTCTCACTGTGGCTTGAGAGGAGCCTGCAAATGCCAGATGACAGAAAGTAGAGGAGGAGAAGCCTGAGGCTCCTAAATTAGGAGCTGTGACAACTTCAGGCACTGTCCTACAGAAGCTGCCCTTGGCTTTATGTTAAATGTTGTTTTCTTGTGATTGTCAGTATCTGGTGCTAAAAAGATGCTCAGGGAAGGCTCATTTTACCTCAAATCCATGATTGGGCAGTACCAGATTGGAAGATTTGTCTCTTTGTGGGATGGGATTTGGAGGAACTTGGCCTAGTGGGAAGTGTCCCTGCCCATGAGATGGGATTAAAAATCTCTTCCAACCCAAACCATTCCATGAAGATTTTGGGGTCCTTCCCACAACATCTCCCACAAGGCAGGTGGTTTGGGCATGCACTTCTCATGGAGTGCTCTGGCCACGTGGGTGCTGAGCAACTGCGGATGTGAATGGGCAAGCCAGGTCTGGGAATATGCCAGGATTGAATCTGGATTTTAATGTAATCCATTTAATCTGTTTCCTAGCCCGGCCTTCCACAGGAAATGGAGATGGAGCCAAAGTATCCTGATTCTGTTTTTGTGTTTCCTGACCTCTAAGGAGAGCAACTGCAGACCTTGAAACGAGGGGATGGAGCACGTTCAGGAGATTTGCCTGGATGCGTGGAGGGTGAAATTCCACCTGAGCTCTGGGGATGCTGCTGAGCTGGGACATGCTCCTGCCAGCCACCAGCATGCTGAAGGAAACGTGCCTGAAGTTTTGCTTGTTTTTGAAGCTATGGAGAACCCCACTGGCCCAGCCTGAATTTTTTGTGGGGTTTATGTTTAAAAGGTTCAGCCATTACTGTGAGTGTAAGAAAAGAATATCATGTTCTGCTCCTGTGTAGTAAAAACTAGTCCCAGCTCTCGGACTGAGGGGGCTGAGCCAGAGGTCAGCCTGGGAAAAGCAAACCAGCCCACTCAGCCTAACTCAAAATCCTATCCCAACTCTCTCCCCTCCAAAACTTGGATTTATTACACTGGAGCTCTCCAGGTAACATAAACTATCCACAAAATGGCATGTCCTACATGCTGGCACACCTCTAACAGAGGCTAGAGGGCCATCACAGGGCTACTTGGACACAGAAAATGGGAATCATGGAATCACAGAAAGGTTTGGGTTGGAAGGGACCTCAAAGTTCATTTCATTCCACCCCCTGCCATGGGCAGGGACACCTTCCACTATCCCAGGTTGCTCCAAGTTCCTTCCAATCTTGCCTTGGACACTTCCAGGGATGGGGCAATCCACCATGTGTCCTCTATTCCAACACTACCTGCTGCTCAGCATCTCCACATTTCCCTTTGGCCACATATCAACACACCACAGTCTTTGTCTGCAACCTTGTCTCTGCAGAACAGGGGGAGGAGAAAAGGTCCCTATCACAATCTTACCAGAATGAGATTAATACAAAAACCCTGTGGGAGAACACAGGTTTTGGAACTGACTCTGGAGCTGCATCAATTTCCATCTGGAATAAAAGACAACCTGGGGCAGCTTAACCACGAGTAGCAGCAAGGATTTCTTCAATGGAGGAACACAACAAAGGGATGGTGGGGCCAGGTAGGAAAACACAGGTTAAACCAGATACATTTTGGAGGGTACAATTCCTGTCCTACTTGACTCCCTTTGTTCAAATTCCCTGAGCATGATCCTCAGCTGATACAATTCTGATAGAAGCTTAAAGAAATGGGATGGAAACAGAGAGGACTGATGGAATGTGAAAAATTCTTACCTAAATGAGTTCCTTGATGAGTTTTACTGGACCTGTGAGGTGAAGAAATGAGAATTTTAAACCCTGGAGGCCCCTGAACTGCTGGTACAGATTTTCAGTCACATGCTGTGTGTGGGCATTTCTTGGGGCCAGGCTGTGAGTTTGGCCACCAGGGCTAGAAATTTTTGTCCTACACCTGTAATTAAAAGGATGAAAACATGTCAATTAGTAAAAAATGTTCCTTTTTCCCAAACACTTAGCAGACAGTAATGGAGCAGCCAAGAGATGAAGGGAACAAGGCCCTCAGGTGGGGCAGCAGCCAGAGAAGATGGTCTGGGAGGTGATGGTGGAGTCACTGTGCAGATCAGACACAAGACTTGAGTCTGCCAATAAGGCATGGGGATAAATAAATGATATTAGTTCAAGGAAATCAGGTGTGAAAACATAGAGATGACTGTCAGCGTTCTGGGAAAACCAGCTGAGACACAAATGGGTCCATGACTGCTCAGTGTGATTAGAGTCTTCTACAAGTCAATAAAGCCTTTCTGACAAAGGTACAAAACTGTGGGGAGCAAGAAATGGGGAAATTAAAATTAAAAATTGAAACAACAAACACGGGGAAATTAGTTCAGTCCATTTTCCTATTTGGGGAATAAAATGAAGCTAAGTTTTGAAACAAAAAACAAGCTGTCCTGACAGCAGTGGAACCAAGTCTGTTTTCCTGTGGAACTGGACCCTTGTCTTCTCCCAGACCTCTGACTCCTTCTCACCAGGGGGATCTTTATCTTTCTTTTGAATTTTGAGGGGTTCACAAGGCACAGGGGGTCTCCTGATGGATGTGCAGTGCATGAATATGGGTCCCTTGGATGGCCAGGGAGAACACAAGGAACCAGCACAGAGGTTCCCCACGTGCTTTGGGTGACCAGCCACATCCAAACATGTCCTTGATGGCTGGATGTACCTTGAAAACATACTTTTGCAGGATGGGGCAGAGAGAACCCCATGTCCAGGGACAACAGGATGCTCCCTGGACCGGGTGTGCTTTTATTCCACTTTATTGCCCTTGGAAACTCCCTCTGCACCATGACCACTGCAGCCATGCAGCTGAAACTGGGATATGGGAGCCTGGTCTTGGCCCCCTCAACAAGCAAGTCATAAAAAGCAGCTTATTCAAGCAACTTAAGAACAAATAAAAGCAGCAAAACCTCCTTTCTCGTGCTTTGTGGGCGGCCATACATCGTCAGTGGAAATTCTGCCAAACTTCTTGTTTAAATATAGGAGCTGTTCTTATTTGTATTGTTGGTGTTCCCCACCAGGACCTGCACTCCTTGCACGGGGATATTGTTTAGAATGAAGCCTGGGCTGGCTACTTTGCCATTAAAATTCCGTGCCAGCCCAGTGCTGACAATATTGAAGCTTTGCTAAATGTGTGGACGTGTGAGTTCATTAAATGGGTGCTGACTGTTGCTACACGAGTACAGCAGTTGAGTGCTTTCTGTATTAACCTTATCACCTGATGGGCAAAAGAAAAGGTTTAACTAAAGCTTAGGACTAATTGAACGGTATTTCAGTATTTTCTTATGTAAAACTGGTTCTGGTCTATTGTTTTTATTTATTTGCAATAACTGTGCTCATTCAAGTTTGTAATGACACTGCCATGGGTGAATAGAATTTGCTTTAAGTATTATTCTCCCTTTTCCTATCTCCTGCCTCCTCTAAACTGTGTCTCTCAGGAGAAAATCTGCAACAGAGCCTGGTAAAAAGACAACTCTCTAAGTACACATTCATTTTGGGGAGATATGTTCCCAAGCTGTGTTTTTAAAATTACTTTTCGCGGTTCCTGTTTATTTTCTCTGCCTGCCTTGGGTATTTCCTGTCGGGCTGAGCACGGAGCGTGGAGCTGGAGGAGATAGGAGAGAAAAAGCCTCTCAAAGAAAGGTGGGAGGTGTTTTATCATCAAGACACTGCACAAACCAGAGCACTTTCTTTGCTCAGTTGCCACTAGAGTATGCTCTCGTGCTACAAGTTCCAAGGATTTTTTTAGAAATAAATCACTCTGTGTAGCACAAGGCCGTCTTTCAAATGCTTTCCACTTGCCCCAGTGGTTTGGTTTTTCTCTAAGTAATACTTTTTTTTTTTTTTTTTAAATTGCTGTTGAGATCATACTCAAAGCTTTGAGGAGCCTGGAGGGTTGCTCTGTGGTGAGGTGAATCTAACTTGGATTTGGACAACTCCCAGCTTCCAGAGGGTGGGTGAAAATGGCCCAAAAATATCTTACCTGTCTCTAAAAAAACAAAAATAAAGGAGGTTGGCACATCCTTCCTGTCTTGGTCAGACCCCTGGGTCATGGCTGATGAAGAAAGGGGAGGCAAATCTCACGAATTAATAGATTTCTGCTTACAGAAGAAACATGTAAATTCCCCTTTTCAACATAAAGTGTGCCTGTAATCCCAGCCTTTGAAATGGTGGTAGTTATTCAGTAAGATAAAGGCTGCTGTGAGCCTGCCCTACCACATTACAGCAAAGTACTTTGTCACTGGCACCCTAAAAGTTCCAGCTTCTGCATGACAAAGATATGAAACAACTTGCAGGACAATTAAAGAACAGTTTGTCCTCACCCTATTATTACCAGCCATTCTTCCACGTTTCGATATTTGCCCGTAAATTGCTACCTCCCCCATCAATATAATTGTAATCAGCCACGGTTAACATTTGTCTTTGGATGCCTTTTCCAAGGGAAACACAAAGAAGGAAAAATACGGCAAAGAAAAAAGCCACGCTCCGGATAAAGAGCCTCGACAGCAGCCTGCTTTCACACACAGGCTGCGCACTTTGCTGCTAAAATTACATTTTAGGAGCCCCAACGGGTGCAGGAACAATGACCCCGCTCATTTCCATAGTGACAATGGCTGGTGGAGGATTGGAACATGTCTTTTTCCTCTCCCCGATGGTGCTCAGCCAACAAGGGCACAAACCTGCCAAGGAGTTGGGTCCGTGGAAGCTCTGGGTCACCTCGGAGCTGGGAGGTTCCCTTTGGGATGGGAGGCAGCCATTCCCCAGGTGCTGCTCACACCCTCAAACATCAACACATCAAACATCACAGCTCCTCCAAACGGCCCCAGTGACTTCTGAGCAGGTCAAAACTTCAGATTTTCTGTACAGCCCGGCTGAGTGCACAGAGCTTCCCTAAATTCATAAAATCATATGTGCCTTGGGTTGGAAGGGACCTTAAATGTCACTTGATTCCAACCACCTCCATGTGGAGGGACACCTTCCATTGGATGAGATTGCTCCAAGCCCCATCCAACCTGGCCTTGGACATTTCCAGGGATCCAGGGGCAGCCACAGCTTCTCTGTGGCTTCACCATCCTCACAGGGAAGAATTCCTTCCCAATATCCCATCCAAACCCATTCTCTTTTAGTTTGAAGCCATTCCCTCTCATCCTATCACTCCATGCTGTTGTCCAAAGTCCCTCTCCATCTCCCTTGGAGCTTCTTCAGGCACTGGAAGGTCACAGTTAGGCAACCCCAAATCCTGCTCTTTTCCAGGTGGAACAACCCCAGCTCTCCCAGCCTTTCCCCACAGCAGAGCTGCTCCATCCCTCAAACCATCCCGGTGTCCTCCTCTGGACTCCAGCAGGTCGATGTCCCTCCCGTGCTGGGGACCCCGGCATTCCCTTCAATCCTTCCTTGGTTTCATCTTCCGGGTGTTTTGTGCTGTTGTTTCAGTGGGACCCTTTGNCTGTACAGCCCGGCTGAGTGCACAGAGCTTCCCTAAATTCATAAAATCATATGTGCCTTGGGTTGGAAGGGACCTTAAATGTCACCTGATTCCAACCACCTCCATGTGGAGGGACACCTTCCATTGGATGAGATTGCTCCAAGCCCCATCCAACCTGGCCTTGGACATTTCCAGGGATCCAGGGGCAGCCACAGCTTCTCTGTGGCTTCACCATCCTCACAGGGAAGAATTCCTTCCCAATATCCCATCCAAACCCATTCTCTTTTAGTTTGAAGCCATTCCCTCTCATCCTATCACTCCATGCTGTTGTCCAAAGTCCCTCTCCATCTCCCTTGGAGCTTCTTCAGGCACTGGAAGGTCACAGTTAGGCAACCCCAAATCCTGCTCTTTTCCAGGTGGAACAACCCCAGCTCTCCCAGCCTTTCCCCACAGCAGAGCTGCTCCATCCCTCAAACCATCCCGGTGTCCTCCTCTGGACTCCAGCAGGTCGATGTCCCTCCCGTGCTGGGGACCCCGGCATTCCCTTCAATCCTTCCTTGGTTTCATCTTCCGGGTGTTTTGTGCTGTTGTTTCAGTGGGACCCTTTGGCATCAGCTTCCCCAGCCCCCAGAACACGATGTGTGTTCTCTCAGTTGTGGCAGCCCTTAATCCTGCTCTTTTTTTTTTTTTTCCTTAATAAATGCAAACCTAATTTTCTAACGTCTCCACTTAGATCTAATCCATAAGGCTGTTTATTATCCTCGTTGCCCTCTTCTATACCTTTTTCATTTGTATTCAAAAGCCTCTCTTTAATGTGTCTCAATCCTGCAGGTATGGCCTCGCCGCTCTTTCGTACAATCCCATAATGATTTCCACGGATGTGTTCTAGTCCTCTATCGATAGGTCTCGGGATGCTATTTGCCTTCCTTAACTACTTCCCGCAGCGGGAATCGCTGCTTTTAATATTCCGTGCGCTGACACTTTCAATCCTTTCCGTCACCAGCATCTCGTGCCGCCCCATCCAGGGGTTAAATCTTTATTATTTGTGTAGGGGCACTCTGGGGCTGTGGTGGAGCGGCTGCAGCCTGCACCCAGCCCTGTCCGAGGAGGGGTTTAATGTGTCTGAGAGCGGGCAGAAGGAGCTGATCCTTAAAAAACCTCATCCTGGAGGGACGATGCTCGGAGCAAGGGAGAGACAGGACGCGCTCCAGTCCCCTCCTCCCCCCCGCCTCTTCGCGGTGGTTTCGTCCTGTCCCCCCCTCCGCGCGTTGGTCCCGCCCGGCCGCCGGGCCGCACTAACCCTCTGCCACACCCACTCCGGCTGTACCAACTTCTCTCAGGGGGGGAGAATGGAAGAGAGCGGGAGGCCACGCTGAATCGCCTCACCAGGTTTGCGGCTCTCTCTGTTCTCTGTCTTAGAGTTACAATAAGGGAAGCCCCGGAAGGTGCTTTGGGTAGAGCGAGAAGGCGAGCGGGGCAGGGATGCTCCCCCCGCCAGGCTGTGGATGGCACAGCCCGCCCGCCCCGCGCGGCCGAACCCGGAAGGTGGCGGCGCACATGGGCGCGGGGGCCGGGACCGGCACCGGGAGCGGCACCGGGATCGGGATAGGGAACGGGGCGGGAGGAGCCGCCGGGGCGCTGGGCGCTGCCGTGGCTGCTCTCTACACGGCCACGCTGCCGCCCGCCCTGCCCGGCGGGGATGCGGGTAAAGTACCGGGTCACGGCAGCGGCGACGGTGGGGACCCTCGGCCCGCAGCGGCTTAGGCTTCGGCAGGGGTGGGGGGACGAGCCTTAGGGACTGGTGCGTTCCTGTCACCCCATGGGGTTGCTGTCACCCCGTAGGAACTCGTGCATCAGTGTCACCCCTGTGGGGTTGCTCAGTCCAGAGGGGCTGGTGCATTGTTGTCACCCCATAGGCTTGCTGTCATCCCATAGGGATGCTCATCCTGTAGAGATTGGTGCATTGTTGTCACCCCATAGGCTTGCTGTCATCCTGTATGGATGCTCATCCTATAGAGACTGGTGCATTGCTCTCACCCCTATAGGGTTGTTCACTCCAGAGGGGCTGGTGCATTGCTCTCACCCCACTAGGTTGGCTGTCATCCCATAGGAATGCTCATCCTATATGGGGCTGTCACCCCATATGGTTGCTGTTATCCTATAGGGACTGGGACACTGGTGTCACTCCAGAGGGTTGCTGTCACCCCATAAGGATGCTCATCCTATAGGGACGGGTGCATTGCTGTCACCCCATAGGGTTGCTGGTCCCATTAGGTCCCTGTAGCCACTGGTGCAGTACAGCCACTTTTGGGGTGCTTATCCCATTTGGATTGGTGCATTCAAAGCTCCCCATAGGGGCACTGGTCCCACAGGTGGGTGCAGCAGGGACACCCTGCATTGGGGTTGGCACCCCTCGGGGCAGTGGGGTCAGCACAGCAAGGTCCCCTCTGGGGCTGGTGCCCTTGCGCCACCCCATAATGGTTTGCCTGAATTTGAGCCTTTCAGCAAAGGATTTAGCCAGGAGCCCTGGGAACAGCTGGTGGCTTTCAGAGACAGATGTGCCATCCTGCCAGATGTGCTGTCACTGTCACTTTCCCGGGCTTGTGCAGCAGGGAAATCTTTGGATCTGCCTGTCTGGAAGTGCAGCTTCCTGACAGTGTCAGACTGTCTGAATTTTTGTGTTTGGCACTGCAGATCCCACAGGTGGGACAGAGTTCTCCTGTTTGGTCCTGCTGTGGTTTTACTGATTTAGCTTGTTCTTGCTTAGAAAACACTTTTGTTTTGCTTGTGTTGTTTGGAGATAGGAGGGCTTGGTTTTTCTTGGGATTATGTTGATAATTTTTATTTCATGGAGCAAGTGTCCAGGATACTTTCTTTCTGTGTCACCCTAGATCAGTGTTCAGTGGCTCTGCTTAACACTGTGCCTCCTGGACATCAGTGGTTTCAAATCCAAGCTGTGCATGAAATTCCTTCTAAAGGAATGGCATTTTAATGGATTCATGTATTTTACAGGCTTAGGATGTGTGGAGAGAGAGAGGCACTGGCCAGGCTGGCCATGTGTATCCTGATGGCTTTTGCTTCTGCTTCCAAGTTACTGAAAGGGCTGGCTTTGCTCCTTCTGGGTGTATCAATTAATATGTGATGATTGATATATTTACAGTTGTTACCGTTTTGGTTTTTATTATAATTTTTGCCCTTTTTTGGTCTGTGGAAAGCACTCTGTGCTCTGAGCTGTCCATGCTGCACAAAGCCTCAGGAACCTTGTTTTTAATTGTGCCTGAGCCTGGATTCTCCCTCTGGGATGCAAATAACCATGAGCAGCCTTCAGAGAGAGGGATGCAGGTTCTCCTGCTCTTGTGAGGGATGGATGCTGAGATTCCTTTTTTTGTTTGATGTGGATTATCCCAGTAGACAGAGCGAGCAACCAAACAGCACATGGGTTCATCCCCCTTTCCAAAGATTATTGTGGTGTTAGAGCAAATCTCTCAGGACAGTGTCCCCTGACCAACCCTGCGACCTCACTCCTTGTCTCTCCTTATTTATTTATTTTTTGGATTTTCTTCTAAATTTGCTGCCTGGCTTCCGTGTGTTCAGTGGGACTAAGCAGCCACAGGCTCATCCCTGCTGTCCCCTTTTGCCTGTCCCAGCCAGCATTGTGTCCCATCACAGTGTCAGGACTTTTTTTGGGCATTAGTGCCCTGGTTTCTCATGGCTTGAGCATTCCATGCTCAGCTGGAGTCCCTGGAATGTCTGTGCATGGCCCTGCTCAAGGTGTTTAATTTGCCTGTGCCTGAGCACAGAGCTCAAACTTGTGCCACCAAAAGCACTGAGGCTACCTCAGTGAGTAAAGAGCTGCCTAAGGGTTTGCTGTGTCTGCTTCCAGGCAGGGCGCCGAGTATTTTATTTTATTTTTAAAGCTATCTGTATTTTTAATTGTTCCCAAAGTTTGCAGTAATCCAAAAAATGTCAAAGGCAGTCGGTATTTCCACTGGCAGTTTGCTTGTGTTACTTAGTGTTAGAATAAAGAAATGAATGAGAGAATAATGGGAGGAGAAGGAATTATAATTCAGAAACATCGACAGATGTAAAAATAGCTTGAAAAGGGATCAAATAAAGTTAAAAAAAAAAAAAAGAAACCAAATGTTTCCTGTGATGTTTCAAACATCAGCTCCCAAACTTGTTGGGAATAAATCATCTTTATTGGGGGAGTCAGGCTGGGCAGTCAGAAACTTGTTTACATCAGGAATTACAGAATATTCTGAATTAAAAGGGACACACAAGGATCATTGAGTCCAACTCCTGGCCCTGTGGAGTTGGAGAGAATAAACTTTTCAGTTTGAGCCAGTGCCTGAAGATGCCACAGGTCATTCTGTCTCACAAAGCATTGAAACCAAATTTGTGGGTAATTTT
This sequence comes from Rhabdornis inornatus, assembly GCA_013397075.1. NCBI lineage: Eukaryota > Metazoa > Chordata > Aves > Passeriformes > Rhabdornithidae > Rhabdornis > Rhabdornis inornatus. Next base: position 206,706 of record VWZS01005389.1, on the reverse strand, counting down.
TCCTCTGTGTGTGTTTTGTTATTCAATATTAGTGCTCCTCACTCCTCCAGCCCATGGAGGCTGTAAGGGATGCTCAGGTGTGTGGGTGGGAGATGGAGAATTAACCTTATCCCAAGTAGTGGGTGTTATGTACTTTTTTTGATTTTCCCACTGGAATTCAACAGGCCTGCAGCCTGTGAGCTTAATTTTTGCAGGTCTTTTTGTTTTCTTTTGTTTTTTTTTTTTCCTGAATTCTTGCAAGGCAAAGTTGTGCTGTTGTCTTTCAAAGCTTGGCAGTGGCTTCCACCAGTGGTTTATTTTTATTATTTTTGCAGCTTCCTGGTTGATTTGTGGCTTTATTCCTTTGGGGTTATTCTTGACCTTGATATAAATGCCACAGCAATGTGAATGAACTTAAATTTTTGCTGTTTTAGATGCACATATTGCTGCATCCCAGAAGGACTTCAGTGGAGGTGAATCCATGCCTGACTTGGGAGCAGCATCCCAGGGATGTGGTGGGTGATGGGCACCACCAGCTGCTGCACACTGGGGAACCCCCACAGTGCCAAATTTAGGGTTTCCTTTATTATCATCATCCTTTACTGTGTGCAGGAGGATTTATCCCTTCCCAGCCTCACCATGCCCTGGAAATGCTGGAGCTGCTGAACACTGAAGGGCTCAGAATTGGGATGGATGATATTCCCATTGCATCCACTTTTTGGGGGCTGTGTTGCAGTAGGGTGAAGTTTTCCTGAAATAAGAATAGCAAGTGCAGGAAACTCCATGTCTGAGAGATTTTGGTGCAAGAAGTGGCAACTTTGGCCCCAGTCACTGCCAGGCCAAGGCTCTAATTCTGCAGAAGTTGCCACCAGCAGTAATGGGCTGGTTTGCATCTTTGTTTTAAAATGCAGCATTTACTGTGGTGTCAGGATTTAAAGGTGCCATTTGTACAACACCCTCCCCCCCTTTGCATGGCGTGGTGAGGACGTGATTGTACAGAAATTTAAAATATTGTTAATTTAGCATTTAAAGCCACCAGCGCCCTTCGTTTGGACCTTTCCCATCCAACAACGCTGCCATGGCCTTGGTGCTTGCAAAATTAGCTGGACCAGTAAAATTGGAGTGTGAAATTTGAGGGAAAGAAGGAAAACCAGTTGTAATTTTTAATTTTGTTAGTTCCCGAATGTGTTATGTCTATTAAATATATTCAATGTATGTTGTTCAGGAGTCTTTGCTGCAAAATGCTCCAGTGTCAAGTGCTCTAAAAATGCCAACTATTCTGCTAACATGGGTCTTTTTATGGCAGTTATTTGTCCTGGCATAAATTACAAACAAAATGCAAAATCTAAATGTTGTTTCTAATTTAAATGTTGTTTCTGGATGCAGCATCCAGTGACAGGTAAGAGTTACTTGTGAAGTAGAATTGCTTTGGCATCGAGGGACAGCAGCATTCCCAGATAAATGGATGCAGATTTGCCTGATCAGTGATTATATTTTTCCTCTTTAAAAACTGTAAAGCTCTGATTTTGTGTTGGTTTCTGTTTTTTTTTTAATGAGAAACAACTGGGTTGTTGAACAGACAATGCAGCTTAAGCATTGCAAACTGTAGTGCTTGAAAGTTATTGAGTCAGATGGTTTTAAATTAAAAATACACACACACAGACGTCTGCATTTTGAGTATCTCAGGCCATTCTTTGCCCGAGCCTACCTATATTTTCACTTATCTGTTCATAAAAGTCTCACGAAAACATACAAAAGATATTTTGTGCAATGACATCAGAGGGAGAAAATATTCTTAGAAAATTTCATGCTGTTAAATCTCCACAGATTTACAGTTTTATCCAGTCAAATTAATGCAAAACCCCAATGCAAGCATTTGGATTTTGAAAACTTTGGAGGAGTGTCATTTCCTAATAGTAATTATTGGTTTTACATTATTTTTTCACAGGGGAGCTGATCACAGCCGCATATGAGCTTGGAGTAAGTATTAGTTTTATTGTTTAATCAATGCTCTCATTAACAGTTTTAGGAATTAAGGAAGTTTAATTAAGCATGGAGTAAAGTAGATTAATTTATTTTCAAACCACAGTTTTTACTAACTTATAAGTACAGCACGCGACAATTTACTTCAAGTTTTAAATCCAATTAAACTAAATTATAAAGCAAAGGCTTTACTGTATATACAGTAGCTGGCTTATTATCAACCCAAATTTTGTATAAGCTGGGGAGAATAAAATAAATCGGGTTAACAATTTTAATAAGTTTTATTATTTAATAAACTTTATTATGGTGCATGATCCCTTTAGGCAAGACCTTAGGACTGTCAGCGTGGTGGTAATCCGATAGCAGTGTGGTCTTTCAACTTGCTAACCAATAAAATAGTTGAGAAGCTGCTTTTAAAAAAAAAATAAATAAAAAGGGAAAAAAAAACAACAGCCTTTTGAATGACCCTAATATACTGTGAACCCAAACAAGGAGCCCTTTAAGGCACGGTAATGAAACGTGGCACCTCCTTTTCCTCGCCGCCTCATTATTATGGACGAGGCGTGGAGCCAGATCCACGGAGGAAAAAAAAAATCTTTGTGGGGCTGGGATGGGCACTGTGGGTGGGGATGGGTGCCAGAGTGGGGATGGACACTGAGGTGGGGATGGGCACCAGGGGTTGGGATGGGCACTGGGGATTAGGATGGGTACAGGGGTTGGGATGGGCACCGAAGGCTGGGATGGGCACCTGGGTTGGGGATGTGTACCAGGGATTGGGATGGGTACCAGGGTGGGGATGGATACCAGGGTAGGGATGGGTACCGGGGGTTAGGATGGGTACCAGGGTGGGGATGGGTACCAGGGATTGGGACTGGGATTGGGATGGGTACTGGGGGTGGCTGGGGGAGCGGAGCCGC
>VWZS01005389.1:83032-197583 GCA_013397075.1 Rhabdornis inornatus | reverse complement strand
TTTTTTTTTTTTTTTTTTTTCTGTGGCTGCATAATTTCTAATAAGGGGTTTTAACAAATGTCAGATTAGGAAAAGTTTCTGCAATTACCCAAAAAAAAAAAAAAGCCAACTTATAAAACATTTAAATAGCTCAAGTCGGCTCCTACTGCGGGTTGGGGTTTTTTGGCTGCTGGAAGCAGGCACTGGTTATTACAGGAGCCTGGGATAAAGGTGTATCTATTTTCCAAGGATTGTGAATCAAATAATGGGCTGAACTAATACACCCTTTGCACTTGCAAAGACACCAGGAGAGAAGTTCTCATTTGTAATGGCTGGAAGCACAGTCTATACAACTCAAGTGTGAATATGGGGTGATATTTCTTAAAGCAGCGCAGCCCTGTGTGCATTTCATAGATCTGTCATGAGCTGTTCCACTCGTTGAGCTGCTCTGGAATAGCTTGGCATGGAGATGTTGAATTTAAATGCCAAACTTTCTTGGCAAGGGGCTGCTGCAGGCAGGCAGGCTCTGCTCCAGTAGTCATGGACATCCTGGAGCATGCAGGGTGTGATGTCTCATTCCTCACTCCCCTGACGAGTTGTCAGGAGGGCTCTTCCCATCCCTGGTGCCCAGACCCAGTGTGGACCCACAGAGGTCTTTGCTGCCATCTCAGAGCAGTTTGATCCTCCCAGCAAGAGGATCCAAGGTGACTTGGCCCCAGAACACAAGGGATGGGATGCAAGATGCCTCTTGCACGTGCTGGTGACCTTCACAGGTCCACATTTCCAAAGGGATGGGCAGAGACAATATCCTTCAGAGTTAGTGTCCTAACTGGACACCTGCAGTCCAGGAGATGTGTGTGAGAGGGTGTAAGGACCAGCTCCCCTTTGCCAAAATCCTCACTGGCTCAGCACTCCTTAACCACCCTGGAGCATCCTCTCTCCAAACTGTGGGGTTTCCATAAAATAACTGCAAGAAAGAAAAATCAGGAAGAAGTGGCAGTCCCTGGCTGGATTTGAGGGAAGTGACATTCCAGGTGTGTGGTGGGAGGTGAGGGTGCTGCCTGCTCACCCCCATCCCAGAAATCAGGGGTCTGTGGGGATGCTGAAGCTGTGGGATGCTGAAGTCCCGTTTGACACGAAGGACAGCAGTTGGCTGTGACCAGACTGGTTTGGTTTTATTTTATGGTGGCTCTGCCTCTCTTCCCTTCACTCCTTGTGACCAGGGGGCTCAACCAGGAGAGATGAGCCAAGCCTTTCTCTCCTTCCTCCTCCTCCTGCTGCGGGCAGGGCTTAAGTGGCTATTGAGCTCCAGGTCCTTGAGGAAGAATAAAATCTGGTTTGCTATTCCCTGTAGTACCTGAGCTGGCTCTTCAGCGCTGAGAGCAAGAGAAACGCCTTTTGTCATGGAGTGTTTGTGGCTAAGAGGCAGGCAAACCCACAGGGATTGGGGTTTTTGGGGATAATTATTGTTACTTAAGCCCTAAACTTGTGTTTGGATTTTAATTTTTAAACAATTCGTCTATTTCAGCACCGATGCTCGCGCACACTTGAAATTTATCAGTGGGAAGCTTGGTTGTTGAGTCTCCTACATCCTTTTCTATTTAGCCTGCATCAAAAAATAGTGGTTTTTAAAATTGATTGATTAACAAGCAAAACCTCTTAAATTCAAAATATTAACTCTTTAGTGCACTGCCTTGAAATAAAAATACATTCAAGGGATGTATCTTTGCTACTGCAAAGCCACGGAGTTGCAGAGACAGAAGCTGCTGGTGATGTACCTGTGAGTCTGATGAGTCTGTGGAAGTGAACAGGGAACCACCAACATCAGGGTCATCATCTGCAGGTGCAGGGAGAGACAGAAATTTAAAAAAAAAATCCATTATTTAGTCAATTATTAGAGATTTTAAAAATCAGGAGAGTTTTTTCTTATTCCACTGCCTAAAAAAAAAAAAATAATAAAATAAAAGATGCAAGGCTAAGATCTCCCGCCTGTAAAGTTTTGGAGGGAAGAGAAGGCAGAAATAATCAGCTTATTTCACTAGGTACAGATAGGTGTTGCCAGTGTTAAATACATCAGCTTCAAATATAAACCATTCCAATTATCTTACTTTTCTTAATGAATCCGGTGCACTGAAGATTGCATTTAACGAAAACATTTTAATTAAATTCCAGTTCCCATCCATGTTTAGCTTTATGCCGATCATTTAATGCATTTTGAGGAATTATTAAATACAGAATGTCTGCCATTATTTTCAAAATAAAAAGTAAAAATGCTGGTGGAGTTTTTTTGTTAAATGCATATGACTTGTAGCCTTGGCTAAAGGAAAATTTTACCCAACTTAAAGGGAAAGCTAAATTTTAAATTGCAAACTTGCACGTTTTAATGATGGCTGACAAATGAGAAGCTAAAAACTATAATTGCAAAAAAAAAAGTTAAAATATTTAATTTCAGTTTTCCCAAATGTTCCTGCAAACTGTTAATAAAACCTGCAGTTAAAATTGCCCTGATTAAGGCAAATTCCTACTGGCTGCATCCTTGGAGCTGAGACCCAGCAGCACATTCTTTTGACTTGCATGCTTGAAAAGGAAAACAAAATCATAAATTTTTTTTTTTAGTCTTTTCCTTTTATATTTAGGGATGCCATGGGAAAATATTTATCACAAAGGACTGTGTGACCTCTCCTTTGCTGACTCTTTCTGTCCCTTCTGAGTGTGTTTTCAGGTGATGGTCATGAAGATTTTCCCACTTCTCCCGTGGCTTCAACTATTTTTTTTTTCCATGAGCTGACTCCTGAGTGCTGGGGCTGTTCTTTCCCATACTGGGCCCAAAGACTGGGGAAACAAGCTGGATTTGGGGGAGCAGCTATCTACTCCCCCTGCTCCCCAGAGTCATTGGGGTAAAGCTGTCCTGAGATGTTGCTTTTCCATGAGGCCAGTTGAGGTGTTGGGTGTCTTTGCCATGTATTGTAGCACCTCAACTCAATTTGAAAAATGTGTTTAAAGACAGAATCATGAGTAGAAGTTGAGTGAGGATAATTCTCTGTTGCTCTCTGATGTGCTGTCAAAAGGAAAGACAGTGTTAAGCAATTGGAAGGTATTTCCAGGAAAAAACCCAAATGTTTACTGGCACACCTGGGAAGCCTCCAGGCAGTGTGGGTGGCAGAGTGTGGGGCTCCAGGCAGGGTGGCTGAGCCAAAAAGCTCTGTGGTTCCTTCTTGTCCAGCAAGGCTTCACTGCAGGAAATATTTACATGGTCAGTTCCAGGCCTGGTGGTTGATTTTGGTGAGACAAGTGACTATGTGCCATGAAAAGCTTCTTAACTTCCACACAACAAGTGGCCTCTTCGTCTTCTCCACATTGGTCACTGGGTTACTGAGCTCTTGCTGGAGTTATGGGAGGTCTCCTTCAGCTCTTGCATTTCCCTTCTTCCACAAAATACTCTTGTCTTAACCACAAGAATTCTCTCTGTGCCTGTAATTAAGGCAGCCATTATCTTCTGGCTCCCTAATGCCCTGCTTCCTTTATGCAACATGTCACCAACATCTTCAGCTGTAGATTGCACTGTCCTCCTTTGCAATTTTTTTTGCGCTTTTTAGAGAATCACAGAATCTCAGATTGGTTTGGGTTGGAAAGGACCTTAAAGCTCATCCCATTCCAACCCCCTGCCATGGGCAGGGACACCTTCCACTAGACCACATTGCTCCAAGCCCCATCCAGCCTGGCATGGAAAACTTCCAGGGATGGGGAAAAAAAAACTCTTGGCTTTAAGCTTCTTGACCTCAGTTTCAAAGCTCTGCCCTATCCCTTTGCTTTTTCAATTTTTCCCATCTCTGTTTTACTCTCATTTTTGTGCCTTTTCTGGAGAGTTCTTTCATCTCACTCTGCTTTGCATCACTGAACACCCATCAGTGTCTTTTCCACCTTGAGGTTATTCTTTGGTCCAAAGTGATGTAGGTGGCTGAGCTGTCCACGCCTGAGGTTTTTTCACAGAATCACAGAATCACCAGGTTGGAAGAGACCTCCAAGATCATAAAGTCCAATCCATGCCCTAACACCTCAACTAGACCATGGCACCAAGTGCCACATCCAATCTTTTTTTAGATACAACCAGGGATGGTGACTCCACCACCTCCCCAGGCAAAGCATTCCAATACTTGATTATTCTTTCCATGAAATTTTTGTCACCTCCTTGGACAGTGTGTGTATTTGAGGTCGTCTTGGCTTTTAGGCAGGAGAGATGTGGCACAGTCACTCTGTGCTGGAGAATTCCAAGGGGCTGCAGAGGCAGAGGAGCATGGAGATCCTCATGTTGATCGAAATGAGCTGTAAAAACACATTACCCCAGCTGCAGGGCAGGATTGATTTAGTTTGCCCCAAAATCATGCTGGCAATCACATGGGATTAATTTCTACTTGTCCTGCTGGTGCTGCTTTGCACTGTAGATTGTTGCATTTCTTCTGCCAGGTGCTCTTCATCCTCCTCTGGACATACCTGCTCTGATTGCTTCCACTTTTGAGAGTTTTCCTCTGAATCAGCAAACTCACAAATCCATCATTGCTGGTAACAGAACCTGCAGAAAAACCCTTGGTCTCCAGCTTGCACTTCCCAAAGCTGTTTTATTGATGTTCTTCAAGAATGCAGCATGTTCCCATTTGGTTTTTGACATCTGTTCTACTTAGAGGAGCTCAGTGCTGCATGCATGCAATGGGCTGTCCTCCTCACAAAGGAGGTGAGCCAGGGGCTCAGCAGCTCAGCTTCCTGGGAAAAGTTGTTCAGCCTGGAGAAGATTCCAGGGAGACCTTAGAGCCCCATTCAAAACTTAAAAGAACTCCAAGAGAGATGAGGAGAGACATGGACAAGAACATGGAGGGACAGGACAAGGGGGAATGGCTTCCCACTGCCAGAGGGCAGGGATGGATGGGATATTGGAAGGAATTGTTCCCTGTGAGGGTGGGCAGACCCTGGCACAGGGTGCCCAGAGGAGCTGTGGCTGCCCCTGAATCCCTGGAAGTGTCCAAGGCCAGGCTGGATGGGGCTTGGAGCAACCTGGGACAGTGGAAGGTGTCCCTGCCCATGGCTTATGTTGGAACAGGATGGTCTTTGAGTTCCCTTCCAACCTAAGCCATTCTGTGTTTTTATGTTTGATTTTGTGCAAAGACAGATCTGTGGGCTGGGCTTAGTTTGGGCTCCTGACCCTGCTCTGGTTGGTGAGCAGAGGTGTCCTCTGTCCCGCAGAGCTGGGATAAGTCTTTAAGCTTTGGCTTGAGTGGCTTTTGCTTAAGCCTTATTTCATAAAACTTGACTCACAGGTTTGAGGCTTTTTATCAAGAGGATGGGATTTCTTTCATCTCATTTGAACTCTCATGATATATTTGAGTCTTTCCTGGGAAAGACAAGGAGAATTGGTGAATGACTGGGATGTTTGCCTAAAATGCTGCTTTTCTGAAGAAGATTTTTGGAAAAGTTGTCTCACCTTTTTTTTACCTTATTTCCCTGCAAGAATGTCAAAGGGATTTATGAAGTTGTTTCTTTATAACTAGAAGTTTGAACTGTTTAAATAGTTTAGTCAAAACAGGAACGTTATGAAGTGGATTTGTTTATTGGGGATCTGTTAGTTTTTGATTACACATGGTCCTGCCATCCTTTCCTGGTATTTTTCTTCAGGTTTTTTCCCAATTCTGTTATTTTTTAAGACTTCTTCCCACAGTCTTGATGTTGAACTCGCTGTATCACCTTTAACTTGGCCTGGAACACCTGAGAATTGTTTCCTTTTTTCTCAATGTTAACTCCATACTTCTCACCCTTTGGCTACATCCTGCAGGTGCAGATCTCAAAATACTTCACAAAGGAGATAAAAATCATTAGTCCTATTTTTCAGATACCTTCATATACTCTGGCAAACCAAAGAGAGGAGCCCTTGTAGAGAGGGCTCTATCAGGAGCTTCCTCATCTCACGTGGAAATCACATGTGTAGCTCAATGAAGAGGTTGGGTAGCTTATAATTATTTTGGTTTAAACCTGCTAGAATTGTTAGGATTAAATGGAACTGTGCATGTCTGGGGTGGAATTAGAAAAATACCCAATTTGTGGTGGAGACCAGTTGAGTCTTACAGTGGAATGGTGAATTTCTTGAGTGTAGCTTTGACCACAGCCACAGCTATTTGCATTTTGTGGTGCCCTACACTGCATCTTTTCAGGGTGACTCCCTAAAGGAGAGAGCTTCCAGACAGGCACAGCCAGAGCTGCTCCCAGTGAGACTGGCTGGAAGAGCCACTGTGGTGGAATGGGTTTCCTGAATTCCACCTCGTGGGCTTCCTGTGCTGAGCTGGGCAGGCAGCTCCATGGGGAATGTGTGCCATAATCCCATCTGGGAGTCACAGGGATGGCCAGCTTTGGGCTCACAGCCATCCCAACCGTGGGTGCTTCACCCTCTCCCTCCCTCTTGCTGGAGCTGGCACCCATTTCCCACACTCCTGACCTCTCCCTGCTGGGACTGTGGGTGCTGCAGTCCCCAAACACCCCCCAGGAAAGCCCTGCCAATGCTGTCCATCCTCAATAGCTCTAATCCACTCTTAATTCAGCTCCTGGATGAATTAAGGCTGCACCCTCACTGGCATCTCCTCCAGAGTATTCCATTAAAGCCATGACTCCCTTCACTCATCAGGATTCCTGAACCAAATCCAATCCTGGAAGTTTTCATGGCAAGAAGAAGCAGGTTCTTTGGTGTTGGGTGGCTGGCAAACAGGCTCTGCTCTTCCCAGTGGCAATCCTTAGCAGAGAAATTATTAGGGAGATCTTAACCATATAATGTTTTGGCAGGGTGCTGAGTGGCACTCGTTGCTGCTGTTACAGTATGTTGGTTTTTTTAAAAAATTAAAAAAAGAAGGACAATAAAGTAGGCTCTTTTTTTTGTTGGAAAAGAAGATTTCATGTTATCTGTATTTGCAGGCTTTCTGGCTCATATGCTGGAGGAATCCTTGCTGCGGGGGTGTTTTCATTTTCTCGTCTAACATGGCAGTGGTCCATCACAGCAGAGGTTTTCAGCTTAAACAATCTGTTTGTGGGGCTGCTGATGGCTCTCACTGCTCGTTTTGAGGAGGCATCCACTGCAAAAGACAGATCAAAGGTAAAACATCTCCAGCAAAATGTATAGTTCTTTATTTTTTTCGTAATTGGTTATCGCCTGTTTGTTTAATTTCCTGTTCATTTACTGCTGATTTAGCTTTGTTTAAATAAAAAGGCCAAATTTTGGGTCTTGCTTCAGTACCTGTGCTGGGTAGGGTCCATCCCTGACCTACCTGGATGTTCAAAGGTGACAAACATTGAAAAAACCCTGCCCACTTTGCTTAAGGATTGAGTTGGGACCTGTTGGATGGGTTTGGGATTGATTTATTTAATACCCACAGGGTGGAAGGAGGAAAAACAAAATCATTTCAATCTAAACATCTTAGTTCATCCTGCATCAAAGACACAAACTAGGCTGTGGGTGTCCAAGGTTTTGTTTTAAGAACTGGCAATTTTCTTCGGGATAAATGGATATATTTTACAGAAAACTTCATCTAATCAGAAACCAGGTTTCAACTCAAAAACGGGAACGAGCAAATTTTCAATCAGTTTTTCTTTTGAAATTAAATGTGCCCCTAAAATAATGGCATTGTTAAACACAGAGACTTTAAATTTCATGCTTTATTTTCTACTTTATGAACAGACTAGGCAGCCAAATGATATTTTTGCTCAGCAGTCTTGTTCTTTCTAGTTTTGTTTGCCTGAACATCTGATCTCTTTTCCTCCGACAGACTTGCCTGCTGTGACTCCTATAAATTGTGTGAATAAAGGGATTTTTGTCAGGCTAGGCTAGAATTTCAGGAGTCTGCAGTGGTAGTTTACTCAGCTTCGTGAGTTCTCAAATAACATGTTTTATCAATGGCTAGAGAGACCTTGTTTCACCACTGGATTTTTTTTTAATTATTATTATTTTCTAATGAGCAGTGTCCCAAGATCTCCACAACCTGAACTCCACAGACATGGAGTTGGGCATTTTCCAACCTTCTCCCATGTTTCACATGCCCGGTTTCCAATGGGATTTTCAAAATTAGATTTTCAGAAGCAGTTAAGGAGCTTGTTCCAATGGTTTTTTGAGTGTCTGGCATCCCACGCCTGGAAGAAGCCAGGCTGCCAACAGCAAGCTTGCAGTGATTTTCATGAATCAGATGGTCATACAGACATCATATTGGAGTTCATCAATGTACTTAAAAAATTACTGGGGTGGTTCTGAGCCCTGCCAGGCAGCTCTCATAAAGTTTTTTTTGAGCTTACAGCAAAGCAAGGTGTTTGCATGGCAAGGCAGTGTCCAGCATGGAATCCTGAGCAGTTAATTAAAAATTACAAGGTGATCCCATCTCCACACCAAGGCAAGTGTTTGCATCTCACACACCACCCTCACCAGTGGCTGAAACAAGCAGGGGAGGTTTAGGTTGGATATCAGGAAAAGGTTTTTCCCACAAAGGGTGACTGGGCACTGGAACAGGCTTGAGCTTTTAGATAATGAGTAGTATCACCTTTAATTCCCCTGGCTTAGGAAGTTTGTGCAGCCCTGACTTTAGCCCTTTGTACTTAATGAAGAGGAAAAAATCATTCCTGTTACAAAAAAGTTAGATTTCTCTAGATAATGGCTTTATTTTTAGGACATTGCTGAAAAATCAGAGTGAACTGCTGGGCAGCCTTCCCTGTGCAGTTGGGTTCAGGAATTTGACTCATCACACTGTTATGATGTGATGGTGCTGCACAGGATCTCCGTGTGCATGGAGGCATGGCTGTTCAGCTGGACACTTCTTAAAGAATGTTTTCTGTTAAAGAGTTGAAATCTCTCTGTAACTAATAAAAAAGTCCCCTGAGTTCTGTGCTACAACTGACCAGTGCTCACTGGTGTATTTGCCTTTCTCCTGTAAGGATGCTGTGCTGAATCTTTTTGATCTCTGGATGTTTTTTGCAAACTTGTAAATAGTAATTGTGAATTTTTTTTTTCCCCTCTCAGATCTCTAAATTGGGTGCCTTTTGCTGTGGGCTCAGTCTGTGCAATCAGCACACCATAGTGCTTTATGTGGCTTGTGTTGTGCCCTGGGTTCTCTCACAGCTTTTCAGGAAGAGGGTATGTATTTACTGACCCACACTCTGTTTTCCTAAGGCTGGGATTAATTCTTCTTCCCCAGAACTCGTGCCACGTCTAAATTGATGTATGTGATTAATCATAACCCACTGAAGTCACAGTCTGACACCACAGCCACTGATCTCAAGGGGGTCTGATTTAAAGAGGGTCTGCAAGAAGGTTTTTGACAAGGGCATGGAGTGATAGGATGAGGGGACTGGCTATAAACTGATAGAGGGCAGGGTTAGATTTAGATATTAGGAAGAAACACCTCCCTGTGAGGGTAGTGAGGCCCTGGCACAGGTTGCCCAGAGAATCTGTGGCTGCCCCTGGATCCCTGGAAGTGTCCAAGGCCAGGCTGGACAGGGCTTGGAGCAGCCTGGGACAGTGGAAATTGTCCCTGCCCATGGCAGGGGGTTGAAACAAGATGATCTCTAATTTCCCTTCCAACCCAAACCATTCTGGGATTCTGTGATCACAGTTTAGGGCCTTTGCTCATGCTGGTGATCTGTGATCCCCCTGTGTCCCCTGGCACAGGAGTGCTCTGCCTCAGCTCCTTGCAAATACTCTGTGAGCTAAAATAATACTTGGAGCTAAAAACTCAAGACTTTCCCATGCCATCAGCTCACCTGGAGATGAGTTTGTGTGTGTTGGCTCCCTGGTGGTGACCAGCAAGAGCCACATCCACCCTGTGTGGTTCTCAGTAGTGGCACAGGGTATAACTAAGCCTGGGTGGAGCACATGAGCTGCAAAAAATGTGATGGAACTCAGACAAGCTTGATCCAAAATCTCTTCAGCATCCCCAGCAACCCCCTTTTCTGGCCATATATTCCCATTAACACAATGAAGAATCACTTCTGCAATATATTTATGTTCTGTAAACAGATTTTTTATTTCTTTTTTTGAGCAGGAGGTCCAGAGAGACCTCTGTGATATCCACCAAGGGCAGTGCTGTGCCAATATAATAATCCTGAGAAATACTTTGGACAGCCCAGTAGTGCCTGCTGCAGGAAACCACTGAATAAGATGGGTAATGGATGGAAAACTGCCTTTTTAAAGTACAAACGAGCCACCTTTCTTCTGAAGGAGCTCTGACCACCACCATTATCAAGCTCCTTTCTCTGCTCCACAGATCATCACTCCCAGTAACCCCAAATGCTGAGGAAATGCTTTGATTGACAGGGCAGTGGCTAGCGACAAAGCAAGCGTGCAATATTCTAGGGTGGGATTTTCCAAAGCACTTAAAGGAGTTAGGCACAGAGGGCCCTTTGAAAGTCTTGTCTCCCTGACCCCTTAGGCAGTCTCGAAAATCCCACCCCAAAAGTTGGCCTATCCAATTTAGCCAGTGATCATGATCAAGTAAATGGCAAAACTGACTCCTGATGATGGTGATGATGTGTGCAGTTGTACTAGAGCAGCATTTATATGGGTTTTTTTTTTTTTTTGCCAGATGGAAAACCAGCCAACTCTTAATCGCTGCAAAGTGGGTTATCTCAGCCTTGCAGTGCTCCAGCCATCTATGCATGTCATGCCATGATTTAAATGTGAAAGATGCAATGAGTATGATACTCATGAGTCCTAGCTAATATTATTTGCTTCACTTAAATTTCACCCTGCCATGCAAAGGAGATCAGTTTGATGCAGTTTCCTGGTAATCCACAAAATCGTAAGGTTTAACATAGCATTTTGTAGGGACTTACTATAAATTGAGAGATCAGCTCTGTGTAAATATATTTGATGTTTTTTCTTTATCTGTTCTTGAAGTTCCAGCGTGATTAAACTAAAATAAACATTGTTATGCAATATGACATATTTTGGTGCAGGAATTGTCCCTAGGCCATTTGCTGAAGTTGGGTTTATGCTTCTTGGCTGGTTTGCTGCCTTATCTCTATCTGCCGGCTTCGTCCTACCTCAATCGAGCCCGCTGGACATGGGGAGACCAGACGACTTTTCAAGGGTTTTTGACCCACTTTCTGAGGGAAGAATATGGGACATTCAATCTGGTAAACAAGGGTCATTTCCTAAATTACTTCCTTTTCACTTATGCAACAGCAGAAATGTCCTGTTTGTGACGATGAAGGGCTTGTGGGGAAGGAAATTGAAAATGTTTCATTTTTTAAGCATTCATTTCTGATTTCGACCTCTTGACCTGTCAGGTTTTCTGGGAATGGGTCACATGGCTGGGAAGGCAAAGAGATAATTCTCATTTATGGGGTGAGCCATATTATTTCCTGGGAGTTTTATGGGTGTCTTATGTGTGTAGGAACTGAAATAGCAAACTGTGCCAGAGAAAGTAGGTGACATAAATTTTGTGGTGTTTTAAAGATGAATATTGTTTTATTTTTCTATTTTTAACCAGACATTTAAAGAGGTCATAAGCATTTTTCATTTAAAAGCTATTCCTCTTTAATTTACTAATGTTGAATTTAAGTGAATGGTTGGTTTGAGGGTTCTCAGGTACCTCTAATCTGAGTTGTTGAGGTCTCTACTCTTGCCAAGAGAGGGAAGAATCCGTGGTTGGTTTCAGAGTGTAGGGTTTGCACCTGCCTCCTCCAGCCCCGACTTGGATGTTGAGCTCTGGCCACCCAAGGAAATCACCAGCCCATCACCCCAGAGTCTGTCCTGCTTCACAGATTTCAGGGCATAGGGCTGGGAAATCACACCACTGGGAGGAAAACAAGAAAAAGGTGTGGTCTACATGTTCTGTCCCTCCTTGGGGTTCTGGAGCCCCACATCCTCAGAAGTCAGCCCTCACATGCAGCCAGCGTGACACAGCATCACTGTCACTGTGATTCTGGTGCCATTCCACCCTTCTCAGAGAGCTGTGTGGCTGCAGGATGTGTGTCAAAAGACATGATAATTCCTGCTGCTGCCACTAAATCTGTCCAAAAACTCCTACAGAGATCAGGTCCACCCTCTGAAGGACTTGTGAGACTTCCCCTGTTGTCCTGTTCCTGAGAATCAGCCTCCACTGGGCAGAGCAATACCAAGGCATGCAAATCCCTTAACTCCTCTCTCCATCAAATGTGATGAATTCAAGTTGATGTTCAGGAGGCTTAGGGATGGACTGCGTGTAATCCTACACCACAAATCACATTTAGGATGAACTTGTCTGAAGCAGGAGCAATAAATACAGCAAAATCCAAGCATTTGGTCCCAGTGCCAGTTGGGATAATGCCAGAGCACTGCTGGATGGACAGACAGCTTTTACATCCCATAGCTCTGTTTTAAGGGCAAGCAGGGTGGAAAAAAAAGGCCCAGAAAATATTTTGGAGAGGGTTCCACCTGTAAGCCATGGATCAGAAATGTCATCTCTGTGATGGATGTGTCCAGGGCCATCAGCTGCCAGCAAGGTGGGACTTTCAGGAGCTGGGAGCTGGCTCTCCGTCCTCTAACACTTGTTTTTTAATCAAATCCTGAATGCAATTAGCTATTCCATTTTAATTGAGATTAAATATTGCTTCCAGACTTCCTGAACTCATTTACTTTATCTTTAATCTGGTAGCCACCACTTTTTCAACAAGCGGCAGTGAAGGTAATTCCTCACCTCCACACAGCATGTCTTTTTCCCAGACATGTGCCATGGATTGCAAGTCTCTGCAATAAAAATTCTCATTATCTCATGGAGATTTTGTACAGCTCTGCCTCTGTCAGGGCAGAGGAGACAGGGGCTAGTCTGGTAAGCAAGGAGGAATTGAGCTTGTCTCAGGCTGTGGGGAGATGTCCCAGAAAATAATTGCACCATGAAGATACAGAACATGGCCTCAAGTTGTGGCAGGAGAGGTTTAGATTGTAAATTGGGGAGGGGCAGAAATCACAGAAAGGATGGTCAGGAATTGGAATAGTCTGCCCAGGGCAGTGGTGGAATCACCATCCCTGGAGGGACTTAAAGGATGTGGCACCTGGGGACATGGGTTAGTGGTGGGCTGGGCAGTGCTGGGGAATGATTGGACTTGATGATCTCAGAGGGCTTTTCCAACCCAAATAATTCTGTGATACAGCAGAGGTCATGCTTAAACCATATGACATGCTCTCATCACAGGATAATGTGTTGTCAGCACCTTGAAATAGTGCTTATCCAGGAGGTAAATCCTTCAGTGGCATCACACAAAAGAGGAATGTGGGAGAATATCTTCCAGTGGAGGTTTGAGTAGGGGTTGCTGCCTTTCTTGCAAACAGAAAATGAGAAGACTTTCCTTGCCCCAATGATACCCAATCAGGGTTCCTCATGGGTTTCCTTTGTTTTTATTTTAGGCCAAATCTGAGACAGGATCCAGTATGGGAGAGATGTTGCTGTGAGTAACACCTTGGCTGTGCCTTTCAGTGGCGAGTAACCTGGTGCTGCTGCTGTCCTTTGGGCCAAAGTGGCTCCTGTCCTTCCTTTCCTCATCCTGTCCAGAGCTGGGACAGCATTCCTGCCCTCTGTCTTCCCCACTGAAGGAAAAATGGTGGATCCCCCTCCCCAGTGATTTTCCCTTCAAAATCCTGCCATATAACCCATTCTTGTCCCCATTTCTGGTAGACTTAATCCCAGAATGGGAATATCTTCTGCTGTGCTTATTCCCTGTTTCTCCTGACACTTTAATTGAGTGCAAGGGGTGATTTGGGGTGACACATCCATGCCTTAATTTCTCCACAGTTTCCAGCTGGTACAGATGAAGTCAGAGCTCTCCCTTCCTGTCCTTGCCCTGGCACTCGTGGCCTGTGTGAGCACAGCAGTGCTGTAAGTTGAACAATATTTGCTTTAATGTGCATTTTTTGCCCATTTTTCTTACTGCCTGCATGGACAGCTCGCTTTGGCTTCTGCTTGCTGCTGCAGAAATTGCAGCAATTGGCCGTGGTCATCTGTGATTAAGAACAAAATATCCCTTACTCCTGGTTAACCCCATGGCTTGATAGATGGCAAGCTTAAAACTCATGAAATCCTGATGGTTTTTTGCCTTGAAAACAGAAACTTTATAAAGGGCAAAGGTAAAGAAAGACTCATCAGCTCCTTGTATTAAATGCATTTAGATATGCAAGGAGTTCAAGCACATTTTTGCTTCATTTTTCATCATGTCTCAGGAATTATACATTTTTTTTTGTAGGAAAAAGCAGCAGAAATCACCTGTGATCTGGCTGTTCACTGCAATGCTCTGCCTTTATTCCCTTTTCTTCGCTTGGAGAGCAAATTTGGATATTACAAAGCCTCTGTTTCTAGGCGTGGTAAGCTGCACTCCCAAAGTTGCTTTGGCATGTTTATTTTTGAAAGAAACATTCAAAACCTTAAAACCACCCGACCAGGAGCAGGCAGTTGTCTTGAAGCTGCAGAAGGTGCCAAAATGCAGCTCCAAGGACAGGTCTTGGACAACCTGGTCTAGTGGAAGCTGTGAGATGGGGGGGTGGGATGGGGTGATCTTTATGGTCCCTTCCATCCCAGCCCCAGTTCTGGGATTCTCTCTCCTAGGTGGAGCGGTTCTGGCTGCAGAGCAGTGCTGTGGTGGCTGTGCTGGCAGGGCTGGGGCTGGCCACACTGGCCAGCCTTGGGAGGAGCACTGTGCTGGAGGGCACCTGGCTGCTGCCATGCCTAGAGTGGCTTCCTGCTCTTGCCCTGGTTGCTTCTCAACTTTGGGCAAATTACAGGTGAGGAGTTCCCGTGGTGCTGCCTCACAGGGTGAGTTGGGTGCTCCTGGGGTTTCTGTCCTTGGCTGAGAGTGGGAAAAACACTTTTCACACCCCACCTAAACTTGCATGGTCACAGCCTGCAGGACTCCCTGGTGTGATCTCCCTCAGAGTCACCAGCTCCAGGCTGTAAATGGGGACGTCACAGAGGTCATGGGAAAACAATTCTGTAGATACATAAACTTCTAAAAAAACCCTGTAAATCTGTGCTTTTTCTCCTAAGGAGGTTTGCAGAATTCATGTGGCCTGAACTTCTCTTGCTTTCCTTCAGGCTACCTTGTGCCCTGAAGTTTTTTCTGACTTTTTCCCCATTTTTGAAGAGTTAAATCTGTAGTTTGGGTTTTTCCTATGCCATAACCACATGCAATTGCTTGGATAGGAATCAGTGTCCCAGTAGGGATGCTCTGGTACAGACTGACCAAGGAGGTGTAGACTTCATCCTTAAGAATCCTTTTTTGGCACATCTTTTCCAAAAGCTTGTCCATAGGTGAGCCAGTCATAGCTCTGGTCCTCAAGTGTCATCTGAATCCATACCTGGAGTATGTGCACATAACTTTAATGAAAAGAATCCAATCTCAGGTGATGTAAATCTACTTCTACCTGATACTACAAAAACTTGGCTTTTTCAATCTCAATAGAAACATTAAAGGATGAGGAGAATTTCAAATGCTCTACAGAACCATCATTGTACTGGCACTTCCAGCACCAACTGATAAGTTTTTAGATTTAGCCCAAGAAGAAATCAGAATTAAGGTGAAGGTGTGCAGTGAGTGTGTATTTTGGCAAAGCTGTAGTGGGTGGTGCTTTCTAAGGGCCTGTGTATAAAATGCTTTGTTTCTGTATCTCATTTTCTCCAGAAATGGAGATATTAAGTTGTTGTAGTGATTAAGCTGTTGACACTCTCCATCCCTGGAAGTTCAAGGCCAGGTTGGATGGGGTTGGAGCAACCTGGGATAGTGGAAGGGTGTCCCTGCAGGAGGGTGGAATGAGTTGTTCTTTAAAGTCCTTTTCAACCTAAACCGTTCTGTGACTCTGTGATGCTTTCACAGGCTGGATTTCCCCTCTGGGTGCCCATTGCATAAAATTGTTCTGAAATTCTGCAAAACTATGCAAATATCTCGTTCTAAGATTCTGTTTTTCATCTGTTTCCTTCAGCACTTGTGATCAGAGCAACAACTACGTTGTTGATAAGTTTGCAAGGAATGTGCTGTCCTCCATGCCAGCAGGGGCAGTGATCCTGCTGAGAGGAGACTTGCCTGGGAATGCTCTTCGTTACCTTCATTATTGTGAGGGGATGAGGCCAGATATCACCTTAGTGGACCAAGAGGTATTTTCAGAAAGTGCTGTTTAGAAAGGCAGATTTAAACATGGGCAGCAAAAGTTCAGTTGATCTCCTTGAAAGGGTGTCTCTGTTCAATAAAGCTCATGATGTGGGAATAAACAAAATGGATTTTTTTTTTTCAAAGGTGTGTGGGTAGCTCTGGGGTGGAGTGTGGTGTGCACATTCCTTTTTCACTGAGAAATATGAAAAAGGGGAAAAAAAAGTTACAGGATGGGTCACCCATACTTCCACTGCCACATCATCCTCACACCTGGCTTTGCAAGAAGAATCTGTGACTTGATGGCAAACTCCAAACCCAATTCCTGGTGTTTAACCAAACCAAATCCCTGTTGTGTGTCTTACCAGCAGTGGCTGTTTTGTGTTGGAGTGATGACCACATGCCTCTGGTCAGAAGGCACTGGTGACCCAGTCTGGTGCTGTGGATGGGGTTGGAGGACCCAGTTGACCATGGTGACCCAGTCTAACCGTGGGGAGCCAGCCTGGTGCTGTGGTCTCACGTCACTGCTGACATGGTTTGTGACTTCCCTGAGCAAATGGTTGCTACTCCTGCAGAAACCATTTCTTCTGGATGTAAATCTTCTGATTCCTGTTTTAATTGTGATAATATCTTGTGTTCTAGATGATGACTTATGAATGGTATCTACCCAAGCTGGCAAAGCATTTACCTGGTGTTCATTTTCCCGGGAACCGGTGGAATCCTGTGGAAGGAGCATTACCCGACGGGACACTCGCCTTTAATCTTCATCGTTTCCTCAAAGTAAATAAACAGTAAGCATTTCTTTCATATGTAACAGCTTTCCTAAAATCTCTGACCTTTTTTTTTCCTCTTGAAATTGTTTATGGAACAGCTTGGTGCTGCATCCAAAAGACCAATTTTCTCCACTGACTTCCTCCCCGGTGGCGAGATTATTTTTGCAATTAAAGCGAAATATCTCTGCAGAAGTAACTCCATCCGGATATAATATTGCCTGTTGTTTTGAGGTTGGTTTGGTTTTTAGGAAGGAGGGAAAAAAAGATGATCTGCAGAGTGTTTACTGGTGATTTGTTGTTGTTGTTGTTGATACAATTCATCACAGAGAATAGGAACGTTCCTGTGTACTCAGAACAACGATGGTTGGAGAGCAAATTGCTGCTGCTTCTCCTTTGTGAACATTGTGGCCAACTGATTAGCATAGAATGAATGTATTCCAGGAATAATCATCATATAAAAATAGCTTAGTAAGAGTGGGGAAAGGATTAGATACTCACACGAATAAGAATAGCATCTGCATTTAGACTAGCTGGGGTGAGCCTTGCAAGGGTGGGGAGGCACAGGAGCACAGCCAGGTGCCAGTGGGGAGAAATGGGCTTCTCCTACAGCTTCTGGCCTGTTTGGAAGGTCCAGGAGAGGGGACAGCATGTGCCAGCTCTGCTGGCTGCTCAGGATGGGCAATACCAGATGGGGAATTAATCTGTTTTCCAGACTGCCCCAAAATGTGCCCGTGCTGATGGGAGATGTGCTGGATGGGTGTGTTTGCTGCACAGGGTGGTTTGGTTTGCTCAGGGACACAGGGTGGCCCAAGGTCTCTGAGGTGGCTTCACCATTGCTCTCTCTGTTGGTTTTTTTGGCAGTAAGGAAGTGTTTGTCTGCATAGGGCTTCATGAAGGGGACTCCACCTGGAGAAGGAGCCACTCACTCTGGCCCTGGGGTACGTGTGAGAAGTTGGTTCCTTCTGGAGCTGTGTTTGACCCAGGAGAGTGGATTCGTCTCACCAGGAATCTCTATAACTGGACTGAAGACTATGGCAGGTATGAGGCAGAGGAGCCTCTGCTCCTTCCTGCCCATCATTTTCTGCTAGCAGCACTGCCACACCTGCTGCAGTGTTAGAGGAATTAAACAAGAGCCATAATCTCAATGTTTTGTGTTCTGGAGAGAGAGCAGGGATGAATTCTTCTCTGTCAGGGTGGTGAGATGCTGGCACAGCCCAGAGAAGCTGTGGCTGCCCCATCCCTGGCAGTGTTTCAGGCCAGGTTGGATGGGGTTTGGAGCACTCTGGAATAGTGGAAGGTGTCCCTGCTCATGGAAGGGAGTTGGAATTAGATGGTCTTTAAGGTTTCTTCCAACCCAAACCATTCCATGATCTGTGATTTTTAGTAGTGCGAAAAATAGCAAGAACATCTCTAGTCAAGTATGAGGTCCAATTCACACCTTAAAACTTGATAAGGATCTACAATTATTGAAACATCCAGAGGTTTAAATGTCATAGACTGAGCTGTCTACAAAAAACATGGTGCTAAAAAACATTTCTGGCTTTGATATCTGGGATGCTGTGAATCACCTGATATACCAGAGGCTCCTTCTATGGGGAGAGAGGAACAAAGTTTTTTGAATGACAGAGAATCAGCTGAATTCCCTGCTGTCAGAGCCACAGGCTTCATGACAGGTTTTCTTCTGCCTGGGAGGTCTGTAGCTGCCTGGGTTGGAAAGGCTGTGGTGGGTGAAACCCAGCGACATGGATCTGATGGCTGAATTTTGTTTCCATTCCCGTTTAGTTTCAGCCCCTCTTCCTGGGAAGCTGTCGCCAACGAGGAGATGTGGCAAGCCAGGTAATTTTCCTTTGCTCTCTTCCAACAGCCAGTGGGCACTGCCAGCTCAGTGGTGTGGAAACACACACCAAAGCAGGCAGCTTGATGGGCCGTGGCCTTATTGGGCCTGCAAGTGCCAAGCTTTAGAAGGAAAAGGCTGGAAGGATGAGATGAAGCGTGCAAGGCCACCAGCAAAGCCTTCAGGAAAGTGGCTGTTTTGTTCACCAAAAGGTTCTGCTCAAAGTCTCTCAAAGGTAGTTGGGATGTAGGGTGAGGAAACAGATTATGGAGAGAAATTTGTATCACTGATGGCTTTGCTGTCCCACATGTGGACATGTTGAAGCTGTGTATAATAACCCTGTGATGTGAGCTGGTTGCATTAGTCAGTTTACCACATGGAAATTTTTCTTGTTTTCCTAGGATGAAAACAGCTTTCTTCATCTTTGACCTCGCAGAAACGGCCAGTGTGACTGCAGAAATGAAATCACAACTTTACACGTTTGCATACACTGTAAGTCCTGGATTTGGTTAGGAATGCTCCCTGCAGCTCCCATCATAATTTTTTCCCCCCTCTTTTCTTTTAAATTTCTGGCATCCATGGAAATAGGGTGTTTCCATACAGGCCCTGTAATCTGCATTCCCCTTGTTTATCCAAACTGGGAGCATAGCCGATTCAAAGAGATTTGTTCAGGGATTTTATCCATTCCTGCTTGCCCCCTCGGTCACAGAGCATGCCAAAAGCAAACCAGTCAACACCCTGCTTTTGCTATAATTATGTTGTCTGTGCTGGTCTCCAAACCCATGCCAAGAGATTGCTTGTCCTGAAGTCCCCTCTATGCACTTGTCCCCTCTGTCAGTACACAGTCGTGTGTCTGAGCCAGCAAGTGTAAAATCCGACAGTCTTCTCGCTGCAAATTAATTCTGCTGCATTTCACACCAAAGAATAACACCCATAAGCTGGTGTAGGTATCTCTGGAAATGCTGGACTGCCTGAAATGCCAACAGATGCACGAAGTGATCAATGTGTGTCGGCAGAGAGGAGCAGTATTTCATACTCCAGCAGAGAATCAACAAATGGTTTCCTTAATTCTTGCCCATTTTGCTGTGATTTTTGCTATTCTGCAAAGTTCCCAGGCACATGCCTGCTGTTGAGCTTATGAATATTCCCACTCAAGTCAACAGACTGCTTAAATCCTGTGGAAGACATCCTGATCTCCTGAAATATTGAGTAAATGCCTTGCAGACGCAGCAGTTAAATCTCTTTTTTCCCCCAGCTTGGTGTAACACCTCTCTGGGGGAAGCACATAATGTGCCGTGGGGTTATCACCATCATCTGTAATGTTTCTAAACAAACAGCTGCTGTTGGAAGGGAAACGTTTCAGCCCCCCTTGGATTTCTGATTCATGCTGCTGAATGGCAAACACAGAGCAAATTACAGAAATACTCCAGCTCTGGACTTGGACATCTAAATAGCATCTGTTTCTTTCCAGGCAGTTTTGAAGTGCTGTTGAAAGCTGTTGCTCCCACTTCGTTCAATTAATTTGCTGCCCCCACCTTCTTTTTTTTTTTTTTTTTCATTCCTTTAACAGTCATACAAAGAAATTGTCAACTCCCATCCCCATCACCCAGTGAACTGGCACAAAAACTACGCCATAGCCTGCGAGAGGATGCTGCGCCTCGGCCGGGGGGACGTGGATCCCGAAACGCTGCTTGCCGAAACTGTGAAACATTTCCTGCTCTACACTGAGAAGGCAGAGGATGATCCCCAGCGCCAGGACATCCTGAAGGCTGTGCAGCACCTCAGGGAGGAGCTGCAGGGGCTGAGGAGAAGGAGGAAAGCAGAGCTGAAGCGCAAAGCTGGGTAGCACCTGGTCCTGGTGAAATGTTCAAGTCGGGACTTAAAATATGAATTAGTCCTTGGCAGCGTGAGAGTGGTTTTAAAAGGTGACAGGAATGGCAGCAGAGAGGAAATCAAGTGTGATCCCCTCTGCAGGAACATAGTGATGTTTGATTTCGGTTGCCAAATGAACTTTTTTGAGGATAGGAGAGAAGCTCACCACTAAATAAAAATATCGGGTTTCAAAAAGGAGAGTTTTCTTTTAAACGAAAACTATGAGCTTGTACTGTGAATATTTTTTTTTAATGAATGCAGCATCCATTCTAGATGTAAAAATGTATTTAGCATTTTATTGTCTCCTCTGTTGCTAAGCCAAGAGGTTTCCTAAAGCCATTTTTCATTAGCTGTGCTGTGTCTGTGTGTTTTTGTGGTGGGCTTCCAGCAGGACAAGCTGTGGGATGACACCCTCCAGGAGCACTCACTGGTCATTCACTGTTCTGGATGTGCTCTGAGCCCTGGCTGTGCCTGTGCCCAAGAGCACTGCAGATTCATAATCACAGAATCCCAGAATGGCTTGGGTTGGAAGTGACCTTAAAGATCATCTCATTCTACCCCCTGCCATGGGTAGGGACACCTTCCACTATCCCAGGTTGTTCCAAGCCCTGTCCAGTCTGGCTTTGGACACTTCCAGGGATTCAGAGGCAGCCACAGCTTCTCTGGGCACCCTGTGCAAGGGCCTCACCACCCTGACAGGGAAGAATTTCTTCCCAATATCCCATCTAAGCCTGCCCTCCTTCACTTTGAAGCCTTCCCCCCTTGTCCTGTCACGTCATGCCCATGTCAACAGTCCCTTTCCAGCTCTCTGTAACCCCTTTAGGTACTGGAACGACAGGATGTCCTAGAATGGAGTGGATAGAGACCAACCCATTTTTTATGCCTCCCTTGCTTTCCTGGGATGGCTGCTTTCATTCCCTTGGGATTTTATGATTGGATGGTCTTTATTGCTTAGAGTTCCAACAGTGAGCAAGAAATTCGTGTATTTTCCCTTGCAAAGGGACTCTGCTGGCAGCAGTGTGACATCTCCTGCATGGAGATGTGGAGGGACCGTAGTCCTGAGACCCCGTGTGGGACATAAGAGCAGCTCCCCTGGGATGCTGCTCTCTCCATGGGTCATGGCATCCCTCCTGTGGCCTCTTTCTGTGCGAGCCCATCTCCTCTGCCACATCCTGGTGGCTCCTGGGGATGCCAGAACTGCAATTTTGGAGATATCAGGGGCTTTAACCAAAATAATTGGGTGTGAATCCAATCTGTTTTTTAAGCTGCCCCAACAGCCAAGCAACTTCTGGGGTTAAGAACTCAGCTTCTTCTTTTCAATAAAAAAGACATAAAATGTCGTGTTTTCCAATATTTTGTCAGTTAACAGTACTTCAAATGCTTAAAACAATCTAAAACTTCATAGGTTATTCTGTGGTTTTGTGATATCTCAGCCCAGTGTTTTGCAGGAGACAAATTACTGCCAGGCCAGGATTTCTTCTGGACTGGTAAAATTATCAGAGAAGAAACAAGTGCTTCTGTAAAGCTCACATTATCAAACAGCATCTCTGGAGCAGACTGGGATGGGGGCAGGAGCAAGGGGTATTTCAGGTGAATGCTCTGCTGGTCTGGACTTTGAGGTGTGTGTAGGGACACGTGGCCACTCTTCCTAATAGATCCTTTTAAAATGGACCACTTCTCTCTTTCTCTCCAAGTGCTGATTTTTCCAACTTTCACTGAATGCTTCCCATATAAAAATCAAGCTGCTGTCTAGGAATCTCTAACTCCTGTTGCAAAATAACATCCCTTACTTTTCACCCTCTCACTCTTGATTTATTTTTGTATTACATGATTTCCATAGCAATTCCCCGTTAATTCCTATGAGCCATTCCTGTACGAACAGCAGATGAGAAATGAGCAATAAAAAAGATGGAAAACTGTGGCTTCTGGGTTGCAAAGCCACAAAGCAGAGGGGTGAGAGGGAAGAGGAGCAGTTCAGGGGTGTCATTTTAACTCTTTGTGTTGTAATTGACTACATTTCAGGTCGGCTGTGCCTCACTTGAATCTCTTCCTTCCTCTCAATCCCTGCAGAAGTGTTTGTGCAGAGCGAGGGAATATCACACATTCCTCGGTGCAGCTTTCTCAGGGCAGGCTTTCTCCTTCCCTTTTCCAAACCAGTCCTCCAGCCCCGGCAGAAAAGCATTAGGAATCCAATTTTTGAATGCTTTTGTTACCTGCATTATTGCAAATCCATCCAAGCAAATATACTGAGCTGAAGGTTTTCTTTATCTTGATTAGATGCCCCTCCTTAGCCACATAGTCTTGAAATAATTGGAAGCTTTTGTGGATCCCGCTATCTGCTCGGGAGAAAAGAGGGGCTGTGCTGAGTAAAGTATCATCCTATATTGAGATAAACAGTGCTGGTGGCTACAAAAAGAACTTTACCACTGGCAAAAGCCTTCCCAGGTGTGAAGAGCAGTGGGATGGTGATGCCTTTTTAGGGAGAAAATCAGAGCCATGCTGTTGATGCTCTCCATGTCCTTATAAATCCTGTGTGTGTAAGACTCAGGTTATCTTCTACTGGGTGTTCAGCAGAAGATACGCCACAGAGGGGGAAATATCTAGCACTGATGGAACTTCCAAAATTCCTCCCCCTGAATCTGTTCAAATGAGATTTGCTGGTGCTCGCAGACGGAGCCGCTGCGTGGATGTTGCTGAGCCTGTTGGCTAAAAGGCGGTGCAGAGGGATGCTGGCAGAGTTTAATTTTTATCAGCTCCTCTTAGGTGGCACCCTGAAGTTTATCAAACAAGCAAAGCTGATTTGCTCTTCGTTAGTCTCAGTTGCATGAATCGGTTGCCAAGTAAACAGGATTTTGCATTTTCCTAATTACTTTCATATTTGTGTTTTACCTCTATTTGTTCTCTTGCAAAACGGGTCCTAATAATTAGTCAGGCTCCTGCTGCCTANTTCTGAGGGTTTTTTCTCCCTTATAAATTCATTTTTGTTACAAGCATCTTTTATACATATTACTAAAGAGAGTGCACTAAGAAATGCAAATAATAGTTCTTTATTTTATTATGACAGTTAATTAATAGCAACCTGTTTTAATGAATAAAGTCACTCAGAGTCCTTCAGCACTTCCTAAGTAGAGGCCAGAATCTGTAGGGATTCTTTTTTCCCCCCCATTGTATAGCTCCAAGACTCGGCGCACTATATAGGGGCTGTATAGAAATGCTCGCTAATGAAGAGGGAGGGTGAGGAACTTGTCTGCATTCAAAGATCACTGGTGAGTCATTCAGCGAGAAAAGGCCCCTTGCTAGGAATAGTCACAGTTCCGCGGCATTGTGCTAGCAAAAGGGTTTGATCAAAGGTCTCCTGCCGAGCTTGCATGGTTTCCTTTCATACGACGACCATAATTAAAACCACTAATTCTCTTTTAAAATGCTGCAGGATGCCATGTAGGCATCTGTCTGGAGTGTCCTTTGTGCTGTCGGGAGCTGTTAAGGACCAGCGCCGAGCGCTTTTCAGCGACATGCCAGTCAGGAAGGTGATTCGACATAAGGGTGCCTCTGAAGGCTTGACAAGGCCTTGACTACACAATTCCAGCTGAATTTGCCCCTTGTCAGCTGCCAGTAAATAAATCTCAAAGAAGAAGGAGGAGGGGGGGGAAAGCTGAAGTTTCATTACCTGATCCCCGGGGCTTTGTTGGTTTTGGCATAGCTCAGGGGGAAGCCCTCGCCCCTCAGGGCCTGGAGCTGGAGTTGGCCATTGGAGACCCCGGCGCCCGGCGTTTGAAGACCGTCAATACTTGTAACAGTTCAGCTGTTAGGAAGACAAATAAATGGAAGAGCCCATTAATCCCCTTTGGGTACTCGGTGCCTTTTGCCCTTTTATCACAGCCTTATTAGGTTCCTACTCATCTTGAACCAGGAGGGATGAATTGAAGTTGTTGAGCACTAATTGGCAAAGACTTTTCATTGCGGGCCAAGAACTTTCACTGACTTGAAAGTAACTTCGCCACGGGGAGGATCAGCAAATTTTTGCCTTGCCGTTAAAACAAAAACCCCGAAATCCCGTTGGGATTCGATGTGGTGTTTAAAAAAAATTAGAAAAATATTTTTAAAAAGAGGGAAATTGTTGGGCTTGTCCTTCATGACAATGTTGGCAAGATGTGTTTGCTCTTTAAAGAGAGTGATGGAGGCAGATGTTCGTCAGTCGGAATTCACGTATCTTATGGGTGTGCATTATGCGAACCTACTCATGGGACAGGCTCCCCAAAAGCAGTGGGAGATGGTCTGTGAGGGGGCACCACTGTTCTGGACACTTTGCAACCACTCCAGGGTCAAGCAGAGCAGTGCTGAGGTTTCATTTGCCAGGAGAATTCTGGCTGACCTAGAGTCATCTCTGGGTTTAGTGGTGGGATTTATAGACGGGAAGTATTTCAGTGTGGAGGCACTTGGATGTTCTCATGTGAATTGGTTTTTAATGTTGATTTTGATAAGTGCTGCATGAATTTAAGGTATTTATTGACCTCTCTCATGTCCCACACACTGTATATTTTAAAAAAGACGAAAACTTCTGCAAAGTTACAAAAGCGTCTTGTACACGAGAAATGAGAATGTCATGGGCAACCTCCACCTGGAAGACATTGAGTCGGGGGTTTTAGAGCACAAAATCCCACTGATGTGTCCCCCAACCTCTGTGTTTGAGGGACTCATGAACCAAGGTGCCCACACTAAGGATGGCATTTCCCACTGGGATGCCAGTGCATGTGCCCTGCAAAACCCACACCGTTTTTCCAGGGATTCCCAGGACAGGGAGCTTGGTGTGGTGCTACCTGAGCAAACAGGCAGCTGAAGCTCTCCCATCACGCAGTGGGGAATGAAGACATCATTGTCAGTACCCTTGGAAAGGCTGTTCGGTTTGGACCGGCCCGATGGATTTGGAGCATTTCTCCTGCCAGGTGGCTGTGAGACACTGCCCGGCTCCACGGCCACCAAGGGCCATGCAGTAGTGGAGGGTGCTGGTGACACCACATTGTCCCTTCCAAGGAGCATTTGAGTGTTCTTGGTTGTTCTGGTCAGATAGAGCATCAGCTTGCTGAAATTTGGGGAAAAAACATGTGAGAGGAGCATGGGTTTGGGCAGTTTTGGGGGTCTTTTCTGTCATGTTCTTTCATTTAGTAGTAAAGCCACTTAAAAAAAAAGACATCTGAAGAGCTCTTCTGCTTGTGAAGCCCAAGGAGGATCTGCTGCCTGCTTCAGGCCTGAAAGATTTTTCTGCCCAATTTCTTCCCAAAATTTATTATTTCTCTCTTGTTGCCTCTTGAAGCTTCTGTTGCGTTCGAAGTTGACTTTTCAGTAAAGGTTTTTTTTTTGAAACAGAGTGAAAACAACGAATGAATATGAAATCATTTTATTCAGATGAGTGGAGGGAATTTGTGCTGGTGGAGGGCTGGTTGGAGAGGGTGCCGTGATTGACAGCATCCATCCATCCATCCATCCATCCATCCATCCATCCATCCATCCATCAATCCTTCACAGCCTGCTTCTAACAAACTGGAGATTTTGCCTTTTGTTGGGTTGAACAAACCCAAGGAAAACCTTCTTGTCACCAGTGAATTTGATCAGTAAATCCTTGATGGTCCCATTCAAAACTGTGCTGGTGAGTGAGGAAGAGACACGATGGCCTCGAGGAAGATGAAGGTCACCCTGGATACTTGGTGTACAAAGGGTTGTCATTGCTGGAGGAAGAGAAGTTCTTTGGAAGTGATTATTTCCAGCATTTGCGAAAGAACAAGTCAGATTTTGCTACTCGGTTACAAGCTGTAAGGTTTGGAATTGAGAAAGCAGGATTTTTTTAGACATCCACAATCATAATTTTAATCTTTAAACTTAATTGAACTAATTCAATTAGACCATGCCTGTCTTGCATTTGATTGAAGACAGCAACTTGGTTTTGCTAGAAGGTATGAGTGAACCATGGATAATTCTAACTAGATATGAAAGAGGATTTTTCTCTCTTGTGGGGGCCCAGGAGGGAGGTTGGAGTCTCCTTTGGCTCAGTGTATCAGCCTATGCTGATATTTGATCAATACACTGCTCACCCATCACATTGACTCTCCTCCAAACCTACTGGGATCTGGTTTTTGTCACATAAAAATTGGAATCTGTGGCATGACATGAAGAGGATTCAGTTTCTTCAACTGCTGTTTTATTTAGGACCACTTTGGGCAATGGTCACCTTCAAATAAAATTATTTGCAGAAAATATGAGAAAGGCAGGCCATATGGGCTACGTGTTCTGTCCTCAATTTCTGAAGGCAGTGTCCTATCGAGGTCCCCAGCACATGGGTGACCTCAAGTATCATTGAAAATATTGGGGTTCATTAAATTCAGTGACATCACTCATAACGCTTTAATTCTTCCAGTTGTTCCCGGTGTTAAAAGCAACCAGTTTGAAGAAACCCTGGGGACCCCTAAATACCCCCTTTTTTTTCCCTCTCCCAACCAGGATCTAGATTTTTACCATTTCCTTAATATTTGCAGCTAGAAATACAGCTTAAATGGCATTATGCTAAGTAATTATTCTTACAGGATGTGAAATGAAACAAATTTTGCACAGCATGAAATTATTCCTGCCATGGATGGCGTTTGGTGGCAGATTTCTCCATTTGGACCATAAACACGGCTCGGTGGCAGCGACACAATTCGAAGCTGGAGGAGGGAGGGGGGCGAGCGGGGAGGAAAACACAACCAAAGGTAAGTCCTTGTAGCAAAAAAACACTTTTTTTTTTTTCTTTCTTTTTTTTTTTTTGGCTGGATCAAATATTAAACCTGCTACTACAAATTTCACGCTTTGCATTCCTAACGCAGATGCCAAGGGATGATGCCAAAAATTAATTGGAAATAATATTCCTTGCCTTTGTGTGCTGCATCCAGCAGAGGGCACAACGGATAAGTGTTGGATGCGACGCCGGATCCGCTGCCGCTGATAAGGCTGCTTGGAATTATTTCCTGCAAAAAATATGTAGCAACATGCTTTGGTGCTTATTTCCATTTGAGGATGTGGTCTGGAATGGAGGGTTTAGATTTATAACCCTTCCTCCCCCATTAGCCCCATCCATAAGAGACTTTTGTGTTTTACCCAGTTTATATTTTGTTAAATTGCTGGGGTTAGTTTGGTGAAGTGTGGGGAGCTGGTTTGGTCTTTGGGTGATATTTTCAATTAAAAATTCAAATCTTGGCTGCTGGTAGGGAGAGGATGCATCTTGTGGCAGCATGTTCTTCCTGCAGTGTTTTTATGTGGGTTTCTGTGGCTAAATAAAAATGTTACAGAGTGAAAAAAAGCCCTAAAGCAAAACAGGTTGAAGATAATGATAAGGAGGGGAATACTGTCCCTTTTATTTGTGGAAAAGTGTGAGTTACTGGTTTATATATGACAAAACAGTGACTGAGAGGAGAAAGTTTCCCATTAGTTTCACACACTATAGAATAAATCCTGTGATTGCACTAGGCAGGAGATAGCTGGGGAGAACATGTAAGAGAAGCCTAAAACA
The DNA here is from genome assembly GCA_013397075.1 of Rhabdornis inornatus. Lineage (NCBI taxonomy): Eukaryota > Metazoa > Chordata > Aves > Passeriformes > Rhabdornithidae > Rhabdornis > Rhabdornis inornatus. The sequence continues at coordinate 169,463 of VWZS01005389.1, read as the reverse complement.
ACATTTTTTTACAAATTTTGCTATTATTTGCATTTAGTGAATTATGCAATTAGAAAAATGGACCATTGGGACATGGCAGTGCTTTCACTGGTGCAAGAGGGTAGATATTCCTAAGATATTCAGAAGCACACCTCCAGGAACAAGCACAACCCTTAAATCAGCCTCTCTGATTAGGGGAGAATTTTTTTCATAAATAATACAGATCAGAAAAAAAAAAAACAACAACCCTGTCAACATGTTCTTCCCGCCCATCTTTATTTGGAAAGCTCGATACTTCAAAATATTCCTACTGCTTCCAGCCCCCTTTGCACAAGTGGGATGAAGTGGGAAGGTGGGAAGAGATGGAAACGTGTGAGGAAAAACACAACAGCACAGTCTTCCTGAAACAACTGAAAAATGTTTTTCATGCTGTTTCCTTCCAGTTTCACAACATCTAAATAGATGCTGCCTTGGAACAAGTCAACGTTTGATGCAAACAACCTCAGAGCTCAATCTGTGCAAGGAAAAAAAGGAGTCTGTTTCCATGTTCTAGTCTCTCCCTATCTTGTTTCAGGGTTTTTGTTTAAATCAACACTTTCCAACTGTGTAGATTTTAGCTGGAGGTTTTTTTGCTTGCTTGTTTGTTTTGGAGAGGAGGGGGGTTGTAATTTCCCAACGTATGGGAGATAAATGAGATGTTTAAAGCGCCTCAGTGGAGTGGCATAAAAGCTGGGAAATCAGAGAGATTGTAAAGCTATGTTTGTTTTAGAAATAAAATAAAATAAATCAAGCAAGAGCAGGTTAGAGCTGCTAACACTGAGCTGATTAAGAGCAGCAGTTACATAAAAAGCGGCGAGAGTCCATATTGTAAGTAAGTATTATTGCAGCCATGAGAAATGCAGCTCCAAAGCTTTTAAGGGCTGGTGTGACTGGGTTTTTTTTGTTTTTGTTTTTTGTTTTTTTAATATGAATTAAGTGCTGATGAAAGGTATGAGATTGACAGCTTTGCAAACTCAGTGTTGCTGTTTAATCATATAACCCAGGGTAGTGCCTACAAGACCTGCAGGAGCAAGCTGTCCCAGACTTCTGTTGTCTCTGATTTTAGGGACAGAAATCACTAAGTTTCCAGTTCAGGCTAGGAGGATCCAGGATCTATTTGTAGATCTACAAAATAAAAAAAAATACACTAATTAGTGAAGTTAGGAAGTGGTGGAGACCCCATTCCTGGAGGGATTTAAAAGGTGTGTGGATGTGACACTTTGGGACACGGGTTAATGGTAGCCTTGGCAGTGCTGGGGGAATGGTTGGACTCAATGATCTGAGAGGGCTTTTCCAACCTAAGGGATCCATGGTTCCAAGTCTCGTAATCCCAATCTATTGTGCCACCACTGACTTGTCCTTCAGACCCCAAATGCCTCCCACCCCTTCTGCAAAGCTTGAGGCTGGTGAGAAGTGGAAACCTCCAGCTCCAACGAGGCAGGAAAGCAAAGGGTGCTGCTGTTCTGGTGGGACTGAACCAAAACTGAACCAAAACCACCCCCAAGAGCTGGATGTGCAGGAACTGAGGAGGAGGGAAGGCTGCTCTTGCCCTGGGTTTCACCCAGTATATTGGAAATGTGCAGCAGCCCTGGCAGGTAATTCCTTTTCCCTTTAGAGGGAGTAAAAGCCATGGGGATTGACTGAACCCATTGAGGGAAGTTTGTGCCTGCTTCCTTTGGTAAGAACAGGGGGGCTGCTCTCCACAAGCTCATGGCAGGTTGATGGTAGCAGATATTTCTACGACTCACAAGGTAAGCAGGAATTCCCACTGGGAATTGTGGAAATTATTTGAAGCCAGTTTAGATTAGACTAGGTCACTTTTTTTCTGCTGTTGAAACATTTCTTTGTGATGCTCTGCTCAACAGCAGTGGAATAATTTGCCCCGTTTGGAGCATTATTTGAGCCTTTTGGTTTCAAAGGCTTCTTCCTTATAGGACCATTTTAGAATGGAAACTGTTGAAAAGGAGAAATCATGCATTTTGTTTAAAAAAAAAAAAGCAAAAACAAAAACAAAAGCAAAAACAAAAACAAAAACAAAAGCCCCTCACCCCTGAATTTTCAGACCTAAAGTCTGAAAATATAATATCATGATAAATATATACTTGGTAGGAAAAAAAAATCACATCTCTGCAAGTTCCACTGGAATTTCCTACAGTTCCTTCTGTTTCCTCAGCTTCACTGATGTCTCATGGAACATGGGACATATCCTGATCTGGCTCCTGAGTGCCTCTCCAGGCTGGGGCAGCTCAGGATGAAAACACCTCTCCAATTCCCCCTTGTATCATCCCCTTCGCATCTCAGCCTTTCTCAGGGAAGACTGCCCTGGAAGGGCTGCACAGCACCAGGTGATCCATCCCATCCTAAGGCAGCAATCCTGGAGGACTCAGGGGATGGGGAGGTTGGAGGTCTCCTTTTCTCAGTCCATGCTGGATGAAGCCCAGGCGTTGGCATCTGCAGTGTGGGGAAGCCCACACAAGGTGGCAAAACCTTCTGCAGCTGGAATTTGCATCTTCTGACCACAGCAAACAAGGAAATAACCACATTTAGTTCTCTTTGTGTACTAGGTTTTGAAAAAAATAGGATTTATACAGGTGTGTATAAGCTAAATATTGAAATATGACTGAAACAACATTTTAGAGCTCAGACCCACCGGTATATTCCACTCCAAGAAAATATGCAGCATCAATTGGCAACTGCCTGGAAGAAAACATATAAATAGAGACAGCAGGAATGAGTTGCAATGGGCCAATTGAGCTGTTTTTAAGAGAAGAAAATAAGGGCAATTGCTGATTTCTTTGGCCTTGTTCTCAAGTGCTCTGTGCCACAGCAAAGACTTGAGATGAATTTGCACAGGCTTAGCTGCTATGTAAGGAAAAGAAAAGGGTCTTCCATTCTTGTATTTTGTTTTATTGGCAGGAAAAACCCATCTCTCCTGTGCAAGATGGTGCTAAGGAATAAAAAAAAGAGGAGAGTGATGTCCCTGAGCACTGCAATGAGCAGGGAGTGAGTGGGATTGAAGGGATGCAGAGTCCAGGGAAGGAAAGCCTTGTCCAATGCATAGGAAAATAGGTGTGTGGTCAGTGGTGAGGCAAAGGCAACTTTCGTGAGTCCCTCCTGTCACACACCCCTGTCCCTGGTGCCCCTGAGGAATGCTTGGTGTGCTGAGAGCTGTCCAGGGTCACACAACTCAGCTCAGGATCCCTGGGAGCAGTGAGTGTGTCTGGATTCCTCATGGTGGCTGGTGAGGAGGTGCTCAGGACTGGCTGTGTAGATGTCTAAATGCTCAGGTGGTCTCCTCTGGAGCTCAGGTTTCACCATCAGACAAGAAGCAATTTTCCACCATGGCACATTGCTTCCCACTGAGGTGAGGTGCCACAGCATTATCCTGGAGGAAATTCCTCAGCTGTCCCTGCAGTTGCAGAGGATGCCCAAGGATGTGAGGGTGGAGCAGAGCTTTGTGCCTGTGAGTGGTGCCCATGAGGTGAGTGNCTCCCTGGCACTGCACTCAGCCCTTCCGCTCCATCTCTAAGTCCCTGACACATAATCTTGGTCCTGATTTGGTCTCCACCTCATCTGGCTTGTGTAAGCTTCTTCCCGTGACCTTTCCTCAGCGGAGGGAAGGAGGGGGAGGGATGGGGGGCATGCTAGCAGAGCCAGACCCTCCTGCCAGCGGGCAGAGGGTGCTCTTGCCTTGCATATCCCGCTCCCTCCGGATAGCCGAGGCTGTTCCCCTATAAACCAGCCCTTCCTTCCCAGGCGCTCCAGCCCTGGGATGCTNTTGATGGTAGCAGATATTTCTACGACTCACAAGGTAAGCAGGAATTCCCACTGGGAATTGTGGAAATTATTTGAAGCCAGTTTAGATTAGACTAGGTCACTTTTTTTCTGCTGTTGAAACATTTCTTTGTGATGCTCTGCTCAACAGCAGTGGAATAATTTGCCCCGTTTGGAGCATTATTTGAGCCTTTTGGTTTCAAAGGCTTCTTCCTTATAGGACCATTTTAGAATGGAAACTGTTGAAAAGGAGAAATCATGCATTTTGTTTAAAAAAAAAAAAGCAAAAACAAAAACAAAAGCAAAAACAAAAACAAAAACAAAAGCCCCTCACCCCTGAATTTTCAGACCTAAAGTCTGAAAATATAATATCATGATAAATATATACTTGGTAGGAAAAAAAAATCACATCTCTGCAAGTTCCACTGGAATTTCCTACAGTTCCTTCTGTTTCCTCAGCTTCACTGATGTCTCATGGAACATGGGACATATCCTGATCTGGCTCCTGAGTGCCTCTCCAGGCTGGGGCAGCTCAGGATGAAAACACCTCTCCAATTCCCCCTTGTATCATCCCCTTCGCATCTCAGCCTTTCTCAGGGAAGACTGCCCTGGAAGGGCTGCACAGCACCAGGTGATCCATCCCATCCTAAGGCAGCAATCCTGGAGGACTCAGGGGATGGGGAGGTTGGAGGTCTCCTTTTCTCAGTCCATGCTGGATGAAGCCCAGGCGTTGGCATCTGCAGTGTGGGGAAGCCCACACAAGGTGGCAAAACCTTCTGCAGCTGGAATTTGCATCTTCTGACCACAGCAAACAAGGAAATAACCACATTTAGTTCTCTTTGTGTACTAGGTTTTGAAAAAAATAGGATTTATACAGGTGTGTATAAGCTAAATATTGAAATATGACTGAAACAACATTTTAGAGCTCAGACCCACCGGTATATTCCACTCCAAGAAAATATGCAGCATCAATTGGCAACTGCCTGGAAGAAAACATATAAATAGAGACAGCAGGAATGAGTTGCAATGGGCCAATTGAGCTGTTTTTAAGAGAAGAAAATAAGGGCAATTGCTGATTTCTTTGGCCTTGTTCTCAAGTGCTCTGTGCCACAGCAAAGACTTGAGATGAATTTGCACAGGCTTAGCTGCTATGTAAGGAAAAGAAAAGGATCTTCCATTCTTGCATTTTGTTTTATTGGCAGGAAAAACCCATCTCTCCTGTGCAAGATGGTGCTAAGGAATAAAAAAAAGAGGAGAGTGATGTCCCTGAGCACTGCAATGAGCAGGGAGTGAGTGGGATTGAAGGGATGCAGAGTCCAGGGAAGGAAAGCCTTGTCCAATGCATAGGAAAATAGGTGTGTGGTCAGTGGTGAGGCAAAGGCAACTTTCGTGAGTCCCTCCTGTCACACACCCCTGTCCCTGGTGCCCCTGAGGAATGCTTGGTGTGCTGAGAGCTGTCCAGGGTCACACAACTCAGCTCAGGATCCCTGGGAGCAGTGAGTGTGTCTGGATTCCTCATGGTGGCTGGTGAGGAGGTGCTCAGGACTGCCTGTGTAGATGTCTAAATGCTCAGGTGGTCTCCTCTGGAGCTCAGGTTTCACCATCAGACAAGAAGCAATTTTCCACCATGGCACATTGCTTCCCACTGAGGTGAGGTGCCACAGCATTATCCTGGAGGAAATTCCTCAGCTGTCCCTGCAGTTGCAGAGGATGCCCAAGGATGTGAGGGTGGAGCAGAGCTTTGTGCCTGTGAGTGGTGCCCATGAGGTGAGTGTCACCTCCAGGTGACAGAAGGTGTGTAAGGATAAGCTACACCAAAAGCCACTCTGGAAGTTCTGTCCACTCCTTTGTGCATCCTTGCCCATGCATTCCTCACTCAGTGCCTGTTTGCCATGTTCCTGTGGCTGCATGGTGACAGTCCCCCTGGGCTCTCCAGGGTTTGTGTGTCTCCGACGTGACATCCCCACAGACACCAAAAACGTCATGGAGCCAAAACCATAAAGGGGATGCTCCCAAATGCAGCATCCTGAATCAAGGCATCCCTAGAGCCCTGATTGCTGCAGGCTGAGGGATGTGGTGGGGGAAGGCTGCACTGTTCTTCTTCCCTTCCCTCATTTCCAGAATGCGGCTTGTGTTGGAGGTGGAAAAACACAACTGCTGGACCCAAAACAGACGATGTGACCCTGTCCTTACAGGCAATGACACCTTGCTTTAGTCCAGGCTCCAGGTTCAGACCTCCTTATGGGTCTGCCTGTCCCTTGTGGCTTGGCCTGTGGCAGGGGACAACTCTCCACCTTTCCCAAGCAGAAGAGGGCCAACACCTCCAATTCCAAATGGGACTGGAGCAGATGGGAAGAGCCATAAGCATGTCTCAAGCACCCAAATGTCTCAAACATTTTGGCCAAGTGCTGGCCAACGTGGCCACATGCACTGGAACCCCCTGAGCAAGGGGATGCCCCTGTTCCTCGCCCTTCTCCTGGCATGGCCAGTGCTCTGTGGGGTGGGAGGAAGGGCTGGAGCCGGGCAGAAAGCACTCCCTGGCACTGCACTCAGCCCTTCCGCTCCATCTCTAAGTCCCTGACACATAATCTTGGTCCTGATTTGGTCTCCACCTCATCTGGCTTGTGTAAGCTTCTTCCCGTGACCTTTCCTCAGCGGAGGGAAGGAGGGGGAGGGATGGGGGGCATGCTAGCAGAGCCAGACCCTCCTGCCAGCGGGCAGAGGGTGCTCTTGCCTTGCATATCCCGCTCCCTCCGGATAGCCGAGGCTGTTCCCCTATAAACCAGCCCTTCCTTCCCAGGCGCTCCAGCCCTGGGATGCTCGAGCATCCCCGAGCATCCCCGAGCATCCCCGCTGGCCCCGCGCGCCGGCGATGGATCTGCTTCATTAATATTCCTGCTCGGGTGGGCGGCTGGAGGGAGCGCTGTGTCTAACCTACTTTATTCAAATAGAAAATGCGTGTGGTGGAGTGAGAGGGGAGATACAGGCTCTGCCATAATTCCAGATTTAATTGGAAATTTAGTAAATCTGCTAAAATATTTAGTGGTTTCAATTTTTTCCCCCTCTTCTGTAAGAAACAAAGGATCCCGGTTTATCATGTGTCTTTCAACAACTTTAATTTCATTTGTAGATTAAGGATGGAAGTAGCATTTCCACTCGATTGCATACTGGGCATTAAGGAGACAAAAACGTTCATTGTTTGCCCGAAGTCGGAGGGGTTTGTGCAGACATTAAGCTGTAGGTGGCATTCTTTATACCTGACATCAAGAGCTTTTGTCAGCCCTTCAGCTGACAGGATTCTCTGCTGACCCCTCTGAGGTGTGTGGAGCAGTGAAAACAACCAAACCATTTCTGCCAGGTGATGAGGACTCGGGGAGAAGTGCGACAGCCTTATCCCAACCCACTGGGACAGCGGCTGCTCACAAAAATCGGTAATTCCATTTTTTTTTTTTTGGAGGGACCATCTGAGAGAATCAAAGCGCCAAGAGTTGGTGGCCTTTCCTATAACAAAGTCAACAGCAGCCCTGGCCCAAGAAGTGAGCAGAAACCCTTGGGTGTATAAAAACTCATGTCCATGGATTTGGAGCAAAATCTGTCCCATCAAGCACTTCTTGGGGCTAGAGCTGAGATTAGAGGAGGGGATCCCAGGCTCAGATCCTGGAGAGTCACTGATTTGTGGTTAAAACCAGCATCAGGCCCATTTCAGGGTGATATTTGTACCCATCCAGGACAGGGGGTAACTGCAGATAACGAAGGTTGTATTTCCATGTATATTATATAGATAAACTCCTGTTTTCGCCTTAATTTTCCATCTTGGTCTTAAAAGTCCACCATGAATGAAAGTAATCTCCCAGTCAGAGATGTCTTTGGGGCTTGCAAGTTTTGTCTTGTTTGTTTCCCAACAATGACCATTGCTTCTGTGAAAATTGGTGGGAGTTTGTCCCTCAGCTCAGATGGGAGGAGGATGCCTGTGCAAATCCAACCTCTTCAGTTTTACTATTATTTTTTTTTAAATAATCCTTTGCTTGTATTTTCTCTCAAAAACTCAGCCCAGCCCCTTTCTGTAGCCATCTTTCTGTAATTCTCTTAACTACTGTAATGCAAACTCACCACAAAAGCGCCTCGAGAAATCAAGGCTTTTGTGAACACCAGGCGTGAGGAAGAAAATTGTCGCCTAACCTTTCAGCCATCCTCATTTTCAGGGGAGCAAAGGACAATCTCTGGAGACATAGTTGGGTTTGGTTTTTTTATCTGTGGCAGTTAAATCAGATTTATTAACATGCCACGTTATGAAGGTGGGAAGTAACATTTGTTTTCCTGGGTCTTAAGGGAATTTATCCTGCCGTCATTAAACTGAATTTTAAACCACCATTTAATGTTTTGTTATTTTTTTCTCGGGTGGCTGGGGTTTTTTTTTTTTGTTGGTTTTCTTTATTTTTTTTTTTTTTAGCATCCAGTGTTAATCCTGCAATTGGAAACCACAGTGGATAGAAGTACTGTGTAACTTGCTTCCAGAACAAATAAGGTACAGCAGCTAATTTTAGTTTTAGGTTTCAAGGAGGGGGAGAGGAAGGGGGTAAGGCAGCACCTTCCCTTTATGCTGTGAGACAGCCTTCAAGTGCGAAAGCAGAAATTCCCAAGCTGAGATCTGGTGAATGTAGAAAAGGTTCATTTTCAAAATTGCAACAGCCTGTACTTAGGTGATATTAGAAGACACCATGACAGTAAAGTAGTTTTATGCATAGCGGCTTAGCTAACATTTTGAGAACTAGTTTAGTGAAGCTATCAGGTTTAAAAATACCAAGCCACAAAGTTTTAATGAAACTATGCTTGGATCAAAGTACCATAAAGAGCATCCAAGAACTGCTTAAAAGATCCTTGAGTGGAAATTAGAATGGATCTTCAGGATTTATTCTGTAAAGCCTGTCTATTTTGACCTTTTTTCAGTCTCATATTAAGGCAGCTGAAAGTGTGTTTTGTTTGGCTAATGCTGGGGACTCGCTGGAGCTATTAGGTTTGTTAAACTGAGGCTGCCACTAAAGTTTTAGTATGCATTAATTGACTGATAAGGACTTGGGAATCAAATGGCTGAAGGAAAGGGCTATCATAGATTTCTTTTTTTCCCCCCTTCCTTTGCTTTATTTCTCTTTGCACTTCATTTACATCCTGAGCCCTATTGGTGATCCAGATTTGAATAAAGCCACAGCTTAAGCAGCGATTAGATCTCAATAGCTTGGATTTTCAATGAAATTGTGGCATCGTTTTTTTTGCCACGCGTATTTAGCGGGAGGTGTGAAAATTGACACCTGGTGCAACTTTATCTTTGCAAACACTGCCTCGTTTTATGCACAGACTTCCCCCTCGTGCACAAAACATTTGCAGATGCGCATAGATAGACGTGTGTATAAAATCCTCCTGAAATTAGGGTATTAGTTGATAGGCCTTTGACTCTGTCAATGTCAGGGGTTAGTGGGAAACAAAGACAGGGCTAAGGAAAGCTTTGCAAGAACGGAGGGAGATAAGAAGACCTCCCCCTTCCCCAGGTTAATTTTTTAAGCATGTCATCCAAACGTTCAAAGCAGTGATCCTGCAAACGCTATTAGATAGAAGAAAGCCATCAGGAATATATAATGCAGTAAGGGGGTTTTATTTTTTACATTCTGATGTTATTATCATTACTGTTATTATTATTATTATTATTATTATTATTATTATTATTATTATTATTTGGAAGCAATATGTTTAAAGTTCACCTGCTAATCCTTAAGCTGTTGATACGACGATGTCAAAAATGATGGGATTTGGTGATTCTCATTATTGTTATGTATTGTTCTCTAGCATTCCAAATTAATATTTATAAATGCCAGGAAAAGTAGTCTTTTTATAGACATGAGAGCTCCCCAACTCAATTTTTATTTTCTTTTTAACAAATAAACATTGTATCCAATATAGATGATTGCATTTAGGAACAAAAATTATTTCCCAAGCAATCCATTTGACGCTGATTGGAGGTTTTTTTAACTTCTTTTTCTGCCATGAAGATTACAACCTGTAGATGTGACCTCCCCTTACCACCATTCTCAACAATCATTGTCCAAATTCAAATAAATACTGATTACAATGAGCTTGATCAAACTGACACGAATACTGAAATGGGTCTGAAATTCTACCAGAAGGCTCTTCAAGCACCAGTGAAATAAAACCAATGGCTGGGAAGGAATTTTGATTCGTGGTCACCTTTTTAATGTGAAGCCTTTCATTTCTAGGGGTGTGCTGTTTTTCTCCTGCGTGATTTGTCCCAAGGATACAGCTCCCTCCTGATGGGTACAATCATAGAATCATGGAATATCCCAAACTGGAAAGGACCCACAAGGATCATCAAAGTCCAACTCCTGGCCCTGCACAGGACACCCCAACAATCCCACCACATGCCTGAGAGTGTTGTCTACCGAAAGAGACTAATTATCCTTTGGCTGCTCTTAGCCGAAGAAGGGATTGTGACGCTATTATTCCAAAGTGGGGAATGGGATTGTTGGGTGGGAGACACATGGGCACACACAGCCTTGGTGAACAATTTTGGACTTGCCTGGAAGTGCTGAGGGAAGGCCATTCACTCCCTGCAGCAGGTTTACATAGCTATTTTTAACCAGTTCCTCCAACTCAACAAGAAATGAAGAGAAAAAGAAGAAAAGAAGAAAAAAAAAAAAGAAACTCCAATTCCTGCTGATCTGCACAGCTGCCTTATTTGGGGCTTTCTATCCAGTGAGAAAAAAAAAAGTTTCTCAGGCAAGCAACCCAGATCCAGACTGCTTGTGAAACTAATTTCTGAAACATTTGCAATGAGAGCAGCGATCACCTGGCCCAGCTTAAGAGAGATTCCCAAAATTACCAGCACTGCATACAGAGGAAATATTCTGCAAAGGATGAACATCTTCAAGGTTGCATTGGGCTGGTGTAACTGTCCCAGCATCTGGAGGCTTTGTGGACATCTGTCCACCCCAGCTTCATCTCTGTAATGAAGGACATGATCCATTCTTGCATCACTCTCTGCTTTTGGGGATAAATCTTTCCATGAGCTCCTTCGGGGCAATGCCTGGGTTTGAGACTGGGGACATCTGATGGGAACAGGAACGGGGGACTGGTTTAAATTCAGGCAGGAAGGAAGAGAAGAGATGGGCACAGCCAGGATGATTTATCCTGGCTTGATGTGTGCTGAAGGCTGCTGGTTGTGCAGAGACTGTGGGAGGGCTGAGGCTGCCGAGCTTTAATAGACCGTGCTGCTGTAAATACAGAGAGACGGGAACCGATGGAGAATATATTCAGGCTGGATATCAGAAGGGAGTTTGAGACTCTCAGACAACAGAGATTTGGGAATGGCCTTGGGGCAAGTGCTCCAGTTCATTTGAAGCTGAGGCTTGTTCAGCCTGTGAAATGGGATTGTATGACTTGGTTGCTGGGGAATGTGACGGGAAGGACTTGGTGATTAAAGGGGGCCCTTCTTGTCCTCAAATGGGTTTTAGGATGTTTTAGTTTCCTCTTTGGTACTGGAGGTGCTCCCCAGAAAGTCTTGGAGCTACTGTCATGTTTTGATGACCATGGCAATTGACTGTGCTTTTCAGGCTTTTGGCACATTCTGACAGGCATGGATGGAGTCAGTGTGCCCTGGCTGAAGAAATACCTGCCTTGTAAGTGTTGGCACACTCTGCTTGTGGGATGAAGGGCTGTAGTTTTGGTACAATCAAATGTTCCATCTTGACCTCTCAGTGGTCTGGGCTGCTTTCACATCCTCAAAAGACATGAAACTGTCAATGACTCCTCTGAGCCTTTCCCTTGAACTGGGGTCTCTAATGTAACATCACATACACTGCAAAAGACCATTTCTAGCACTTTCAGCATTTTAAATGTTGCATTTGAAGCAGCCAGTCCAGTGGCTGCCTGTTCTGCTTTCTATAATACAAACTGGCATCTTGGCACTTGGTTGGAGAAAGGGAGCACATGGCACAAGTCTGGATCAGGAGTCTGGATCTGATAACTCGAACTGCTTGGTGCTCATTTTTTGCTGCAGTCTTGTAGGAAGATACTCATTCCTTTTTCCTCTCAGCTGCTCTCCAGACACTCATTTGAGGGACCTTATAGACCTTTTGCTTCCTAAAGAATCTGGGTTTTCCCAGAGGTTTACATCCTACAGTCTACTGTATACAGACACACAGGTACTCTAAGCTAGAAATATTTATTTCTGGACTGGTTTGCCTCTTCTTTAGACATCTGTAAAATCAGTGCCACTAGTAGAAAGAATGCATCAATCAATGTCAGGCAAGTAGATGAAGAGCACTGAAGATCTGAACAAAGTGGGACTGACCTGTGAAATGGGGCTGCTGCCAGTGTGAAATGAAAACTTGGGGCTGAACTCATCTCTGAAATGGTGAAATCCTCTCCAAGAATCCATACAGTTATTTTTCCCGTGGATATTAACAAATAAGGATTCTTGGAAACAAAAGTGATGCTCTTATGAGGGCCCCACTCTTGGCAGCCACTGCAGGGTCAGACAGGATCATATTATCTATCATCAGCTTTTCTCCATATCAGGGACCCCCCAAAACTTTGAGTGTCCTTGGCAAAGATCTTCCACATGTTACTGATGGCAGATGCAGCCAAACCTCATCAGAAACCAGCAGCACCAGCAGGTGATTTGCTTCCCTGAGGGAGGACAGCAAAGTCATTTCATGGTAGGAGATCCATTTTACCACCTCATTTCCAGCAAAGGAATTCCTTTATTCACTCCAGCCTGCTCCTGGAAATCATTCCCCAGCCCAGCCAGCAGCTTTGTGGCAGGTACTGCCCTTCTCCTCCCCCTGCTCTGCAGCCTGTACAGGGTGCTTTGTAGCACAGAAAGGACATCACAGCTCACAAGCATTTCTCAGGAAATAATTGAGGATCTCCTGCCAGAGTTTTTCTTCCAAGGGATGCTTCTGCCACTGCTCTGCTAAGGGAGGAGTTTTGGAAGTCAGCCCAACCACCTTGTCATTGCTCATGACGAGAGTGTTGCAAGGCTGAAATGAAGGATATGTGCAAAGGAAGGGGAAAGAAACGTGAGGGTTGGAGGGAACTGATGTCGAGGCTGCTCAGCAGAAGGCTCATTGCCATCCAAGCAGGGCAGAGAGGAAGGGGAGGGCTTGGAAATCCTTTCCCACGAGGAAAACTGATGCCTTCTTTGGACAACTTTCCTCCTTTCTTTCTGTGCTTATCATTTGTTCCGCCTATTCACAGGAGGGACTCAAGCAAAACACGGGGCTTTGTGTTCCTCCCCCGTGCCCTAACGAGGGGGGAGTTTCAGGGCTGGCACTGGGGAGTGTGTGCTCACACACCATGGAGGGGGGACCCAGCCTCCCACCAGAGTGGGGACAAGTGGAAAACTGGAGGATAAAAAAAAAAAAGGTAATTTCTTTGCAAATCCACACCTTCTAAAGTGGGAGTTTCTTAAAGATGTTCTTGGGAAACACTTTCTGCTTGTGGAGATGTTGATACCTTGAGCCAGCCCAAAGGCTCATGGGTTCCTCTTTCATCAGGGGGTCTGTGCAGCATCTCCCAGGGATGCTCTGGACACATTTGTGCCTCACAGGTGGTCAGTCCCCTTCAATCCTACAAATTTATGGCCAGCATGTCCATAAATCCTAAAGGCACAGATTGCCAGATGCAGGAAGCACATATTTTTAAAAAAGAATAATAAAAAAAATATAGATATATATTTATTGCCTTCTTTTCCTTGGCATCTCTGTCCATGGTGGAGGGTTGGAATGTGATTATCTTTAAGGTCCCTTCCAACCTAAACCTTTCTAGGATTCTCTCTGATTCTATGATTCTGTAAATAGCAGCCAAAGCCATCGGTCTGGCCATCAGTTGCCTGACCCAGAATGGTTGCTATTAAATATTTCAGGCCATCAGTCTTGGAAAATAAAGTGTTTGAAATCAGAGTCACGCTGGGTGCAGGTAGAGTTGACAATTCTATACCAGGGCATCTTTAATGTGTTCCACCAGAAGACCAACGTAGGGGTTTTTTCCGTGCCAGTGGCTCAGACTTGTGTGGGTTGGATGCTTGCCTTGCTCATTTTGCTCCTGCTGCTGACAATGGACATTTCAAAGAAAACAATGATGATTTCTTGGAATAAAATGTGCTTGTAAAGAGAAAAAAAATCTCAGAGCCATTTGCTGAGCTTTTATCATTGCTCTTGGGAGCAGAAAGGAAATTGGCCGCGTGCTGCCTGTGAACAAAGTGCTTTTCACGCCCTCCTTGAAATCCACCCATGTTTGGCCAAGTTATCAGTCGAATGCATGTTCTTTAGAGGTTTGTTGAAATTTGGCTGTTTCATTTCTCTGAAGACACGGTCTGCCCAAGGCTGTTGAATGGGAGAGGGACTTTTTTCCCCAAAACATCCCTGACTTAACTCCCTGTGTTGATTGAACACATCTAAGGGCAGCCAGTGAGTGAGCCAACAAGAGCTCAACACTTTGTTCCGTGTGAATAAACCACTCTCAAATTTCTTTTTACTTTTTTGTAATATACAAAAACCCAGTATCTTGGATAAAATCTTGCTGATTACAAATCTGGGTTATGAACAAACTTAAAATGAGTGCTAAAGTTGCAATATTGAGCACTCAGTGGCTGAGGAGCTCTCAGAACTCACACTGCCTCTGCAGGCTTAATTTGCCTTCCTACTGCCTATGGCTTATGATAATTTTTAATTACCCAATCACACGATATCTTTTCCCACAGGATCCTTGCTCCTTTGCCACATAGGATGGGCAAAGATCTATTCACAGGTACTCAGTTGGTTTTTCTTTTCATGCTTATCCATCATGTTGTCCAAAACCAGGTGTAAATATGGATCTACTAATTAAAACCACGTATATTTTAAATGGCAAAACAATTTTACTTCTGATTTATCCTGTAATGTAAACAGGGCCCACCATGGAAGCAGACAAGAGAAAAGGCACCTGTAAAATCTGACTTTGACCAGTCTCAGCAACAATTTTTTTCCTTAATGCTGTTTGCCTTCAATAATTTAACTTTTTATAAAACTGGAATGATAATACAGCACTATCTGTCTGGAAAAAGTCAACCTCTTTATTGCTTGAGAAGTGTTGCAATACAACGGTGATGGGGTCCTGTATAAACCAAGATAGGCAGCAAAACCCTGTATTTAGTACATGCCCAGCACACAAATAAAACGTGAAAAATGTTTCATTTTGGTCTTTAAGCAACAGAAGGAGCCGAGGAGAAGGTAGCAGGAAGCTTAGAATTGGAAAGTGATAGCTTTGGCAATGCAGTGCAATGATTGAAAATGACATCTTCCACACACCCAATTAAAATTCATACCTTTTAACCTCCACAGCCATCTGAGATCTGTATCATTAAGACTGATTCAACAAGATGCCTTGATATTCTAAATTATTTGTATGCCTGGTATTCCAAATAAACATTTGTGAAATTCATTTCAAAAGATGTTAACACTCGTGAAACCCATGTGCCCCAGAGGGATTATATAAATTTCCATGTCAAATATTTGAAGCAAAGCACTTGTACAGAAACAGTGTTTTTTGTGTTTTGATGCCTTTCATTTCCATAAACTAGATTACTTTCTGAAATTACTTTCACACAGAGAACAGTTTCTATTGAATTCCAGTCAGTGAGCTCCTTGGAGTGTGATGTGAATAAAATACGACTGGGTTATGTAGCTTCCAGGATGCATATGCATCTGTGCTGTGTAAGCAGGGAAAACCAAGTTTGGGGTTTATCTTGAAGTGGGCTCATACACAGAGATTTACTGTCTTTAAGTAATTGCTAAACAACTCCTTCATTTATAACCTAACAAGGAAGCTCTCTAGATTGCTGAATCCAGCCCCTCTACCTGGCTAACAATGACATGATCTCCCTCAGTAAGCAGAGATTTGCTGGCAGGCAGCAATTCCTGGCTGTCCGTGGCTCTTCAACAGAAAAGTTTTATCTGCTTCTTGCAAACACTGATTCTGCCAAAAATTCACACGCACACATACACACAAAAATAGATCTGAGCAAACATTGCCTCCATTGTGCTTGTTTTGCCAACCCTGTGAAATGATCAAATACCAGGTATTTAAACGGGAGATGGAAGGAAAAATTTTGCCCAGGGTGCAGGGGAGGGAAGCAGCTGTGAGATTAAGTGTTTTTACATAAACTACACACACAATCTCCATTGTTATATAATATCCCCCACGCGGGTGTCTTAGGTCAGCTTCTGGAATTGCTTCTAGAGAAGGGGGTGAAATGCCAACTCTGGGGAAAAATTCAGGGTTCAGCCCTGCATTCTGCAGCAAAACCTCTGAGTGCTCCTTATTAAGAGCACACCTAGAGCTGGGTGAGCACCCTGGAGAAGCACCTTGCTGCTCAGATCTGCATTTTTGTAGTTGTTCAGAACCTGGAACTCCCCTGTTCACATCAGAAGAAATTTCACATGTGGAAATTGAGGAGCCAGGTCACTGCAGCCAAGACTGAATGCTGGGTCCGAGCTGCTGTCTCCTGCTGTGGCAGCTGTCCCTCTGCCCAAAAAGCAGATGCCTGCCCTGGTTGGGGTATGTAAAGATTCATTTGCAGCCCAGATAGCATTTGGTTTGCTTTGCCTCGTGGCAGCCCTGGGGTCAGATTCTCTAACCGAGAAAGAGATTCCCTTACTTTAGCCTGGAAGTGCTGAATTGTTTTGGGTGCCTATCAGGGGTGCAAATGCCACGGCTGAACTAAGCTCGATGCTTTCAACTTGTGTGGATGTGGCCTCCTAGGAATGGAAATTTGCTTTCAGTGAGGTTTTTCATGCTTTTCTATGAGACTCAAACCAGCACTGTCCAGAGGGGATGAGAGAAGGAGTGAGTTCCAGGACAAGCAGAGATGTGGTGATGGGAGACAGTGAAGCAGTCACAGCTCTCCTGCAGCTGTAGTTCTCCTGTATGAAAGGACAGGCTTCTGGGTTTTTCCTCTTTTTATTTTATAGCCAACCAGAAACCTCCTGATATCCTTGAAAAAGTCAAAACTGGGGGGAGAACATCTTTGTCTGTCCTTGAATGACTTTTATCCTCCTCTCTATTGCCTCACTGTTCAGGGGCATGGGCTCCAGACCAGGAGCATCTTATTTCCCCTCTTGTCACCTGCTATTTTTTATTCCCCCATGTTTGGACAGGTCTTTAATAAGGAGAAGGGAAATGAGTTAATGCATCCCACAGCTGAAGTCAGCAGAATACAACTTTCCTGTTTTTTAGGATGTTTCACACGTTTTGTTAAATATGGCTTTTGTGTAGCAAGAAAAACACAGTAAATGTTGAAGGAAAAGGAAAGGAAAAAGCTGAAACCAGTGATGCTGAAGTGGAGCCTCATAAGAAGATTTCCTAGAAGATTTCAGGTTTGATTCCCCTCTGAAGTGGCTGGTTCAAAGCAGTGCTGAGGATGCCCAAAGCCTGCCTCAGGCACAAGCCAAGGGGGTGTTACACCCACAGAGGGGAACAAGATGCCCATGGCTCTGCTGTGGCTGGCGTGGGCAGGGGCTGCAAGGGAGGGTGAGAACAGTGAACATGAGCAGGGAATCCAGCTCGCAGGTGTCTCCTGGTTCTGCTCCTCCTCCTGCTCCTCCCCGTGGCTGCAGTCCTTTGGCTCTGGTAGCAAAACCTGTTTTGCCTGAGTGGCAGCAAAGCTCGAATTGCACCGAGACACATCTGCCAGAATGTCACTGTCTCCTGTGCCTATAGCTCAGGGAGGGCAGGTGGAGAGATGTGCCACTGCACCACAGTTCCCTTGAGGAGGCCAGGGGGAAGCACTCTGTTTTACATACAGCCCCCAAGGCATTCTGCAGCCACCTGGGTTCTTTTTCAGGCTGCAAGAATTTTTTACCTCATCCCTTTCCAGAGCAAAAGACATCTGACTGGATCAGGACAAGACCAGCTCCGCTCCCACTCAAACATCAGTCCACTACCTCTCTAGTAATCATTCCTCATTACCCAAGGCTGACAATGCAGGGACCAGAGTGTAGGAACAAGGGGAACAGCGTTCTGAAGTAGGAATACACTAAGTACAGCCTCCCCACCTTTTCACAGATCCACCATTTTCCACTGCCACACCTCACCTGAAGGAGCTGATAGAGAGGATTTTTTTCACTGGTTAGTGAAAGATAAAAAGCTGATTTCCAGCAGTTGCCAAAGAGCATCAGGCTAAGAAGTAAGTAGGGTAAAAAGAAATGGGCTGCAATATATGCTCAGTCTTTGGTGCATTTCTTTAATGCCAGTCTTTAGGGGCAGACTTTGCAAAAATCCCCAATTATTTTAGCTGGTTAATCTGGTCCAAAGTAGGCTGTTGCCAGCCTGTATGCTCTGCGTATGATCTGGCTTAGCTAATCTGATAAATTCCAGTTTATTCTCTGGGTAGGTCCTGCAAATCCAGGACTATTTTAATTAGAGAAGCCGGGCAGCGACAGTTTATTGGGCAGTGGAGGTAAATTCGCAAGTCCTTGGGTCAGCGCTCACCAGAGCTGCAGGTCATTTGGGTTAACGAGTTGCCACTGCCCTAAATGATGGCTTTTCCTTCATCTCTCTGCTGCTAGGCTGCTTTTAGCCTGTTTTTACAGATGAGCAGGCCCCAGAATATTACTGACTCCAGTCTTGGGCTGTGGTTCAAGCACGAAGCACTTTCTGCTGAGTCCTTTCTATTTCCCAGCCTTGGTTTTGCTGCGCCTCTTTGAACCTAAACACAAAATGGACATTGATTTCTAAGACAGAGGATTTGAATCTTTGGTTTTCCTCATGTTGCTCCTTTTGTAGTGGAGCCTGCTGAGATAAAGCTCCCAGGCTGTCAGTACTGTATCCTCCTTTCAGAGGAGAGTTTGGACCACAAACATCTGCGGTCAGGGGAGACCCAACATACAGAAGATACCTCAGGACTGTGGTTCCATGAGAAGAAAGGAGGCTGCAGAGCCACTGAGTGCCTGACACGAGGCAGTAGAGCTGGGATGCTCTGCCTCCAGCCACCCTCTCTTCCTCATCACAGAGCAGGAAGCTTCAGCTACACAAAATACAGCTCCACTTCTGTTGTCAAAGACAAACCATTTGTCATTATTTCTATCTGATGAACTTCATGCCATTAAAATTGAGGGCGAGGTGCACAGGACTTTCCAATTTCCAAGGCAGATCATTTGTTCAGAAAGCAAAAGCTTCTGTTCTTTTTCTTCAGAAGGATAAGTGAACTGTGCCTATACTGGGACAAGAGACCATAAATAAAGCTGAAATAATGGGAGATCACTCAAAAATTTTCCACGCTTTGGAAATATTTCCATTCACATTTGTAACGCTGAAGAAAGTAGAGTTTTATGTAAGAAACTGGCTGCAGAATAAGGACATTCCTATCTCTGCCCTAAACTTCCTGAAAAAAAAATATCCTTCCTGGCTGGTCTTTGTCTCCTCTCCTGTGAACTGAAATTCCTCGTCCTTTTTTCCATCTGAGCCACTTGTGAAAGGTTTTGAACTGTGTGTTCAAGGTGCTGGAAAAGATCAGGGGAATGCTTGAAGATGTTTCCCAGAGAAAGGGAACCAAAATGCAGCCCAAAGCCTCAGATTCCATGGGCAAATTCAGATTCCTTGTCCTTGTGTGAAGGATTTTAGTGGGTAGGGGTGGCTTTTAGCCCCACTGCCACCCCCAAGGTGGAAGCACTCAGCGCATGTCCCAAACTCCATATCAAGGATAGCCGAGAGGGATCCCTGCTGGGCTTTGTTTTCCTCTCCTGACTTTGTCCCAGTGCTGGGGCATTTTGCTGATGTGCTGGAGGACAAGAACACCTTGATGGGCCCCATCTGTTCCAGCGAGGCGAGCGCAGCTGAACGCTTGCGGGGGTGCCCCGCGTGCGGCTCGGGAACGCGCCTCGCCTTTTCCATGGTGAAGCGGTTGGCATCGGCCGAGCTCCCTGGCACCCGGAGGGGGGAAATCCTGAGGTAAATTCGAGTAGACGTGATGTTAGAACAGAACTAAGCGTCAGGGCACGCCGGGGTCGCCAGGTCTCCCAGCAGGGACAGGTGCCTGCCACTCCGGGCCTGGCCGCCCGCCAAGGCCCGAGCGCCGGGCCCGCTGCCAGGCACGCACGGAGAGCAGACACAAGGCTGGGCCCACCGGAGACAATGAGCGCTTTCCTTTGCTCTCCCCGCCTCTCCCAGCCCGGCTTGGTGCGTGGCTGCTGCCCAGGTTGCTACGTGGCATCTCCAGGGCCGGCAGTGAGGATGCTGGAGGATGCTGCTTGGTGCCTGGAGAATATGCTGCTCTTCTGCTGATGGGGGTGGGAGAGCCAGGAGGGCAGTGAAAACCCAGAGTCTGAGGTGATTTCTGGGCTGTGTGCAGCACGTCCAGGCCGGAATTTGCATATGCAAGTGTCCAGCTGTGCATCCCGACACTCGCTGTGCATCCCGACACTCGCTGTGCACGAGCAAAGGCAGCCCTGTGCATGTTTAATGTTCTGCTCCAGCTCATGGTTGCTGCTTCTGCCTGACTCTGACTCCAAACATCATGGGAAGGGTCTGAAAATCCATGTGGCACATCGTGTGTGGTGATTGGAAGCTTTTCCTCCAGCCCTGTATTTCTGAGGCTGTTTTTCATCTCCAGATATTAAGAATGGGGTTTCTAACACCTTCTGTTTAGTGGAAAACACTGAAAAATTTTTTGCCAGGAAACAAAAGTATCATCCTTAAGAGCTCTGAAAGTCGTGCCCTGTGAATTCAGAATGGCACTGGCAAAAGAAAAAAAAAAAAGGCAAGTCTGTTCAGGTCACAAAGAAAAAATAATTTTTTTCTCTTCACACCACTCTTTTCCCCCTTCTCTGTTTTCCCTTCTCTCATCTGCTAAATGAGATGTTTCCACAGTTTCATTCAACACAGGATGGCAGTGGCAGAGCTTGGCAGCTCTGGGAGCAAATGACTTACAACCAAAGGACAGCTTGAAAGGGAAACACACGATTCACTGAACGCCTGGCAATCCGGAGCCTGTCAGTGACCCTTTCCAACTTGCAGCTAAGGAGCACTGGACAGTTCCTTAAATAAAATGAATTTTGCTTTAGCGTAGGAGCTGACCATGCTGACTTCTGTCATCTCTTACATCTTCTCCTATTTTCTTTTGCATTTGCCATGTGTGTTGTTCTGCTGATCCCAGTTCTGAGGGGAAGCGTAGCAATACAGCTGCTGTGCATTTCTTTGTTGTTTCCTTTCCTGCCTTGGCACCTGTAGCCACTGTAACTAAGCACTTTACAGTAATCTTAAAAGCCTTCCAAAAATACTGTGACTCATTAAAACTGACTCAATAATAAAATCGATGGCAGCCTTCTATTCCTTCTGGAAAACTCATCTGCCCTGCAGTTCCAGACAAAAATAAACGAGATAGTTTTTAGTTCTGGGGGTTTTTTTCCCCCTGCAAAGATTGACTGAAGAAATAAAGTCTCACGTGATATCAGGACCACCAGACTTTGAATTTTTAGGTGCTACACCTGTGCACATACACTGCTTCTGTGCTTCCTCTCTATTGCCAGCCCTACATTTAAGATTGTGGGGTTTGAGGGAAGCACTGAGCCAGCACTGCTGCAAATATTTAATAAAAGAGAGTGATAGGGAGCAGCTTTGTCACAGCAGCATTTACCAGACAAAGAGCTGCCGTCTCTGCAGGTGGAATGTGTGCAGCCACATGTGTTATCCATGAGTGTGCTTGCTCCTGGCAAAGACATCCTTGGAAAGCATCAGGACAATGGGATGGTGCCTTCAGCTCTACTCCTCCTCCACTGCATGACCTGTGGGGTGAACCAAGCCAGTTGCTGGTACTGTGTCCATGCAGAGTGGTGAGGAAGAGGAATGAGAGCAGTCCCTGTGACCCATACATGCTGCCAGGCAGCCGAGGGGGCACAGAGCATCTGCAGAGTGCTAAGAAAGAGCTGGTCTTATGGTGTCTGCTGATGGACTTAGACATGGCCAGCTTAGCTCTGCTGAAGCCCAGCTGGTCTGCCCACACAGATGCACAGGCTGGAGGTGCTGGGCTCTCCATCTGCAAGAAACCCTGAGCACAGCCTGCATCTGCCTCCCAGCAGGGGAAAACAGCTCCCACCCTTTCCTCACCTGGTGCCCAGACCTGCACACCTGTGTGCATCAGCAAAACAGGATCATGCTGCTGACCTCCTTAGCAAAGATCTTGGAGATCAACTGAGAAAATGTTCTGTCTAAGAGCTAGAGATTATCTGGTTTAGAGTGTCTCTTTCTCCAGTCCAGAGGGGATGGAGTTATTTTAAATCTTTTTTTTGTGCAAAGAAGAAACCAGAAGATTATTTTCTTTCTTCAATGTCCTGAAACTCCTCAGGGCTGCTTATCTCCAATTGTGCTTGTCAAATACGCCCTTCTGCTGTGCACTCTTCAGGGGAATGCATTTAAGAGCTTAGAGGGCCCAGCCAGGAGAGGGGACTGGTGCCCGGATGAGTTAACATGACAAATGCACACACAACATCTACAATGGTGGGATTGTGCCACTCCTAAAACCAAAGAATATGGCTCAAAAAGCCTTTAGGAAGCTGTTAAATCCATCTTCTAGCTCCAGCACCCAACAAAACCAAAATCTTGCCAACTCTTTCCTTACCCTGTTCTTAAAGAGCTAAATTTTGAAAGAAACTGTGCCACCACCAGTCTAGTGCACCACTTCCTAAATATCACTCTGCAGAAATTTTCCTAATTTTTAGAACTGTAAAATCACAGAATGGTTTAAGTTGAAAGCGACGCCCTGCCATAAACAGAGACACCTTTCACTAGACAAAGTTTCTCATATTTTCCTTTGCATCTTGATCCTGTTGCCGCTGGTCCCATCCTCCTTGGAAGAGCAAAGCTTCTGGTCCCCACTGCAAACTACACAAAAACACCTTGCATGGGACTGAGGTAATGTCAGTCACAGGCAGAATTCCAAAAGTAAATTATCACTTTAATACTGACAGGTTTGGTTTTTTTTCTGGGAAAAAAAACATAATAACAAGAGCTCAATTCCTCCTCTCTAAATTTTTAGCAGTTATTCAGCTTGGTCTCTAGCTCATCACCCAGCCCTGAAGTTACCAGTTGCTCTGACCAGTCAGCCAGCAGGCAGGGGTAAGTCCCCTGTCCCTGACTTCAGTGCAGCTTGACCCAGCCAAAGAGCTGCAAAATCCTCCTGAAAAGTTGGGAGCAGGGAGCAGTGGCTTGGTCCAACAGCAACCTCAGGTGCTGCAGCTGCCAATGGTTTTTGTTGCTGCTGCAATTAGCAACCACCTACCATCCAAATGAGCGGCAGCAGTAGTAAACTTTGTGACGTGAGGACAAATGGGGAAATCACAAGACCTAATTACAACTAATTACCAATCCACGGGAAACACTCCAGTGAACTGGCACTCTACAAAGGGAGGAGACAAGCAGCATTGTTTTAAAACACAAATTTACCAGACATATAATTAGCTAAATACCCACACACTCTTCTAGCCACTTGTTTTATTCTGAATCAGAGCTCCTCTAAGCACTGAAAGTGGGGAAGGCATCCTTGAAGGGCAACTGCTTTGCTGTTGGCAGGGTTTTAAAAGGCTGCTAGCAGGTAAAGATCAAATCTAAATATACTTTGTGATTTCCTCGAAGCTTGCTGTGAATCACACATTTGTTGTGGGCTCTCCCAGGCTCCACTGATGTGTTGTCATTAACAGAAGAGCTCAGCAAGAGCTGTCATGGCCATTTTCAGGGATCAGCTTGTTTCCAGGTGTTGGAGCATCTCCTCCCTGTTGGTGGAGCATTCAGGGACTCCTGGGCACGTTACTCACCTTGACTCTCCGTCTGGCTTGCCAGCTTTGAAATGTTTGTTGTTTCACATAACATTTGCCCAAAGTGGAATTTCCTGCACAGTGCTGACACTGCTTCCCCATGAGCTGTTCTTAGATCCCATGTGCAGAGAGATTTGATCCCATGGATTGCAGTGCTGATATTTGGGGGTGGTCCTGGCTGGTTAGTCCACCAGTCATACAGAGAATCAAGAATGGATTGGGTTGGAAGGGACGTTAAAGTTCATCCAGTCCCATCCCCTGCCATGAGCAGGGACACCTTCCACTATCCCAGGGTGCTCCAAACCCCATCCAACCTTGAGCACTTCCAGGGATGGGGCAGCCACATCTTATGTGGATAAGCTGTGCCAGAGCCTCACCACCCTCACAATCAAGAAATTCTTCCAAATCTCTAATATAGCTGTGCCCTCTGGCAGTGGGGAGCCATTCTCCCTTGTCCTGTCACTCCACACCCTTGTCCCAGGTCCCTCTCCAGCTCTTTTGGAGCCCCTTTAGCCACTGAAAGGGGTTTTAAAGTCTCCCAGAACCTTTTCTTCTGCCCAAGCACCCCCATATACTTGTCACAGAGTTAGAGGTTTGCTGGTGACAAATAAGGCCTAGAAATCTCCCCAGTGAGCAGTGTGTGAGTTGCCTCCCCGTCTCTCTTCATCCTCACGCCCCTCTGTTTTTAATTCACAGCAAACCTGTGGTGGCACTTCCCTGTATGAGCTTCCACTGAGTGCACGTGAGAGAGCTGAAACTGGGGCTGTACGCCCTGGTTTTTAAATCTCAGCATCCCCTTCTCTGAATGGCACAGTTACATCTGGCTGGTTTTGCTCATTTACAGTTTAATGTAAATACCAGCCCTGGAACTCATTTGGGAAGCTTGCATATGCTAATGTTTTGTAGCTGAATTATTATTATTTTTTTACATTAAACAATAATATTGATATTTTCAAACTTTGCATGCCAAACACTGAAATTGAATTAAGTATTGTTTAAAATAACAATAATATAAATTTGTTTTAAATGAATTTAGTGTCATTTCATTGTTTGAAATGTAATGTGGGAAAATATTACTGCTGGGGCAAGAGTAAATATCTAAGTCTGTTAATTTTATTGAAGTAGTGGATAGATCCACATGAACTATTTCTCTGTGTGTTTGGTTAATATTTTATTGAAAATTGGTGTTAGCTCTAACTAATGAAAATCCAAACTCACTTCACATATGAAGGTGTAAAATGCATCCAACAACTTAATAACCCATTAACTTCAATGGAATTTTTAGTGCTAAAATTAAAAATAAGGTGTTTTGAAGAGATGTATACAGAGTGGAAATCGGCCAAAACAAGTCAGTCCTTATTCTGAATTAACAGGGATGAATGTGAAACCAAGATCCTTCATTATCCAGCAGCCAGTTTGAAAGGACACTGCAAGAGAGCCCTGAAAATAATTAAAATATTGTGTACTTCTTAAATAAACGCTTTCCATGCGTCAACACTGGAGCATTTTGCAAAGGGCAGAAGAGTTCACTCCATTCTCCAGGTGGTGAAACTGAAGCCTGGAGTGGGGATGTTATTTGCCTGGGCTCACCCTGCCAATGGCCAGGGCTAGAGCCAGGAACAAATCCCTGTCTCTTGACAGCTAATCCAGTGCCTAAGCCAAGATGGTCTCCTGCTTCAGGAAAATGCTTCCTTTGTAGGTAGCACTTGAGCACATGTTAAAGTCAAGGGGACTTAAATGTCTGCTCGAAGTTAAGCCTATACTTAAGTACTTTCCAAACAGAGGGTAAACTTAAACCCATGTTAAAGCGCTTTCCAGAATCCGGGCAAAATCTGTCCAAAGCGCTTGATTCTTCTAACTGCCACAATTAATGGTGTGGAGAAGTGGAATTCTGGAGATTCTGATCTCCTTCCATCCCTTGCTTTGTTGTTATTCCCCCAGGTTTTTCATAAGGAGGGGAAGGTAAGGAGGCTGTTTTAGATTTTTTTGGAGTCGTCCTAAATCTAGTTCTGTGTGTCCTTCTTATCTAGATGGAATTTCAGTGTTGATTCTCAGTGTTTTATTGTGGATCCTGCCACGCTTGATAGTCGCATGCTATTACGTAATTATCAACTCTCACATCTGTGTAAAATGAATAAATGTGTTTATTAGGAGAGGAACAAATGGTCCTAACAGCACAGGGGAAAAATATCAGGAAGGCTGAAACTGAATCATGTTGGGTTTGTTGACTTTACCAAGAACCATTTCCTCGCTGCTGTGTGGCACTCATGAAGTTATGAAACTGTAGTCATGGCAGATCTGAGCACGTATCCTGTGTGACAGAAGGGGAGGGTGGATATCAAAGTGCTCTCTTCCTTCCAGCAGATTAAAACTGTGGGGTTTACACAGGGCTCCACTCGAGAAACCATCAAAAGGCAATTTATTTCCGTGGAGCGTTGATAACACCTCAGTCATGCTGGCGTGGATTTGAGGAGTGGCATGTGTGACCTCAGCCATACAGGGAATTTGATCTGTGGGATGATCCTGGTGCAGAAAGGTTGGTACCTGTTAAGAAAGGCAGAGAAAGAGTCCCCAGACTGTACATTTGTCTAAAGCAGGTAAAATTAGGGTACCATAGAATCATATCATAGAATCACTGAATGTTTTGGGGCAGAAGGGGCCTTCAAGATTATCCGGTTCTAACACCCCTGCCATGGGCAGAAACACCTTCTACTATATCAGGTTACTCAGAGCAACATCCACCCTGGTTTTGGACACTTCCAGAGTGTTCAACAGCTCCAGAGTATAGGACAACTCAAGGGTTTGGACACATAAAATACAGGAAATTTCTTCAAAAGAAGGTGTAGGAGTTATCTAGAATTGGTGTTGTTGACCAATGAGGAGAAAAGAAATGTCAGGAAGGGATTTAGACCTGAGCTTTAAAAAAATAGGTTTGAAATGGGTATGTGGAGTGTAATAGAATGTGCTAGGAATGGGAGAAGGGGTAGATCAGGGAAAGAAGTCTTGTCTGGAAGATCAGGAGATGCAGGTCTCAAGTTTGGGTATGAAACAGAAAGGATCTTGCAGAGTAAGGAAAAGAAACTATGAAAGAAAAAATAAAAGAAACACCGGCCCTCTAATGAAAAGAAAAATAATGGATAGGTCCACCATGGAGCACGGGTTAGGGATTAGTGTGTGTCATGCAGGCATTGAAGAGACCCTACCTGGGCTTTTCCTAGGGATGAAGAGGGATAATGGGAATGAGTGGGAATGGATAGAACTGGAGAGGGCCATGTGCAACATGTAGAACTCCCAGCAATTCATGTGTTCAGGTCTGGGAGGATCAGACCAGCCCCAGGAGGGAGAAGGAACTGCCACATGAAATCACCATTCCTGTGGCAAAGACTCTCAATAAACTACTCAAAGCCTGAGTACTCTGCCCTGAGCATCTGACTGGGAAGTAGCAAACACAGCACCTGTAATAAAGGATGGAGCAGCTGTTGAAAAGTGATTAGGGAAACTCCTGGCTGTACCTCAAGACTATGCAGTGCTTTAGAGCAGCTTTTAAATAACTGAGCATGTGAAGGCACATGACAATGGGATAAATGCAAGTTGTGTTTGTGAGAGACTGAGTGCTGGGCTCCTTGGAGAGCTTTCTCTGTAAAGTTAAGAACAGTGTCATGCCCCAGTCAAGCTGGGCTCCTCTGAAGAATTGAATATATTGTGCTGTGCAGGGAATATGAGATGATGATGGAGAAAGACAGGATTAAAAGCAGTGTTCTGTCATGGGTCAGAGCGTGTTCAAAGGGGCAAGGAAGGTGACTTGGGAAGAAGAAACAAGGAGATGGAAAGTGGTTATGGAGTTGCTTGAGCTAATGAAACACACAGCTGATAGAAAATTTGGAAGTGCTGTTGATTGGGATCAACACACAGAATTTGGGTATTGTCAAGTACAAAGGCAATGCACTTTGGGACCAATAATAGAAGCTGCTGCCTTAAACCATGGGCTCTTCAGCTTGAAAGACAGATGTAGAGAAAGACTGTGTTAAATGCTTAGGGAATGGAGATGGGCCACTGTGCAACCTGGCTGTGAGCAGAACAAGCCCAGCCCTCGAATATTTCCATTTTATTGCAGGGCTGTGGCAGAGTTAATGCTGCTGCAGGAGGCACGGAGGAAAACCCAAGCGGGACAGTCGTGGTTGCCCGTGTTTAAGATTCAGACTGGCAGGGTTACTGGGGTGACTGGGGAAATGGAGAACCTATTTTTATGAAAGAAGGCTGAAAGAGCAGGGCTTGTTCAGCCTAATAACATGAAGGCTGGGAAGAGATAGGCCTGCTCTCCAGAAATGCACCGAGGGGGGGGTAAACACTAGGGAGGGATAAGAGCTATATAAGCTGAAATGCTGGCACAAGAACAAATAGGCAGGAACTGGCTCTGAATAAATCAGGGCTGGAAGTTGGAGAGAAGCTTTTAACTGACAGAGGGAAGGGGATCTGCAGCAGACCCCACCAGTGTGAGCAGGACAAAAATAATCCAATAGTTTTAAGATGGTGTTTGATAAACTCATGGAACCTGTGCAGTTTTGCTCCCTCTGGTGTAAGAACTAGAGCACCCAGACTTGGAACAGCCCTCCAAATTCTACAGGAAATTTAACGCCTAAGATGCACATGACAGATAATGCATGTCAGAGTAATTATTTTAGGCTCTGTGCAGCCTCTGGCAAGCTCTAATTACCTGAAAGCAGTAGCACAGTAGGAAGGTGGAGCAGGGCAGGAATCAGCTCCTGTTCACTGCTACAAGGAATGTAACTGCACTTAGTCACTGAGAGCAGTGTGCTTGTGCTGTGTTGGAGCATAGTAATTTTTATGTTCACCAGTAAATGCTTCCTGCATCATCCATGGCACCTGTCCTCAGAACTGTGACTCCTCCTGTGACTTCAGCAGAAGCAGAATCCCACCAGTCAGCAAAGCATCAGGAAATTGTCACCTGAAACACTCTGCTCTGCAGCACTTTCCTGTCTCTGGTGAGTCCAGTGGATAATTGAGGCAGGTTAGGGATGGATGTTACCATGAAAGACTGCAGACAAACTGTGACATATCTATCTCCAGGTCATCCTGTACACTACAAATACTCCCAAGCACCATGGAGGTATTTTTACCCTCCTCAGAGAGCATTTCTTAAAGAAAACCCTTCTGAGACAGCAGGAGTTCTGCAATCTGCTGTTTTCGAAAATGATCAATTAAAACACCAAGTTTGCATAAGGTAATCTGATGCAAACCACCTGAAGGTCACAGAGCCTGAATATAAGGTCACCAAGGGATCTCCAGGTTCATGTCATCAGATGAAAGAATAACAAGGGATGTGTTTTGACAATGTTTATGTTTAATTTAACAATTAACACTGGCCTCACCTATTGATCTCTAGGCAAACATTCGTTATGGTGCACGATGACATTGTAGTTAGCAACTTTGGATTCTGTTAGGGGTGGCTTCAGCTGAGCTGCATTAAGAAATGCTAATTGCAAGTCTTGAGGAAGGAAAACTGAAACAAAAGAAGCCACACATTCTCAAGAAATGTCCCTGCTCTGGGCAGAGATGCCATAACCAGAGGCCTTAGATGGGAAATAGCTCTTTTATTTTTCCAGCTTGGGTCATACATGGTTAAGTTTTGTCTCACTACCAGCTCTGAGTGAGACTGATCATTTTTTAATTTACCAAACATGATTTAACCCAATTTCTCATTGATGTAAATATTACCAGCCTTCAGCTTTCATTATTCCAGTATGGGAGAGTGAAAGTTTGCTGGCAGAGAGCCCTGAGTACCCTGAATGGGCAAGCTCTGGAAGAATCTGAAAATACAGTCTCAGGAAAGCCTATGGATGGAGCAACACAATAAAAGGGCTGTGTTCTTTTATTGTCAGTGCTGTCCTTACTCCTGGAGAGCTCAGAGGTGGAACCTGAAGCCACTTCCTGCTCCCATTTCCAAATATGCACATTCACCTCCTCCCCTGTGCCCACTCCAGAGCTCCTATGCCTCTGCAGTGAACTGTACCTCAACCCTGAAAATAATTAGAATTTGAGAGTATCCAGCAGTATGAAGGACAAGGGTGAAAAATGCACCCCTGCCCTTTATGGGCAGATGTGCTGTTGGATGTTGGTCCTGAAACCACATCTGAGGGGCTGTGCCCTGCCTGTCACACCACCAAAACAAGAGGAACTCCCAAGGAAAATGTTAGGTGAAGCAGTTAGCAGGTTTGGGAGGAGGCAGGAGGAACTGATCAGCAGAATTGAGGTGATGCATCTGGTCACACACAAAGTCAGTGGTGCAGGCAAGACAGAGTCAGAGCTCAGTATTTAGCAGGCTGAGCTCAGTGATTATCTTAAATTTCTTAACCATTTAAAAAAGTGGTGCACCCTGGTTGTGTCTGCTCTGGACCCCATGATATCATGTGATGATTGAGTTAACATTTCTCAGCAAGGTCCCCTCATCAGCTGAACCCTGGTGATGGCTGCTGTGAGAGAAAGGAAGCTCCAAAGGGTGCATGGAGGTCTGGGAGGCAACGTGGTGTTTGGAGAGCAGGCCAACATGTGTTAAATGAGGGAAAGAAATTGGTATTTTGGACAGGCTGAAGGAGAAGGGGAGGAGCTAGAAAGACAAGGAACACAGATATGTAACAGCAGAATAGAAATAGGTATTTTAGCAAGGGAGCAAGTGAGAAAAGGGCTGGCTTGAAAGCATCCTCTGGAAGCTTCCTAATCTATTTTTTATAACCTTCCCCTGACCCTTTTTTCCCCGTGTCCTCAATTATTTGGGGTAAGCATTGTCCCTATCTTCGTTAGCTCATCTATATGTGCATGCAACCTAATGACATTGGTGAGCTACTTAATCCTAGTCTGTCAGTGTCATCCTGGATTAATTTACTCCCTCTTCAGCACTGACTGTCACTTGGATGAGTGTCTCCTGCACCTTTTCTTTCCTTCTGCTCTTTTCTTTCCCCTCGTGCCTTTGGCCAGGGCCCCTGTTGGCTGCAGTGCCCCCCGTGACATTCCAGCAGATCCCCCGTGCTCCGCGCTAAACGCTGCAGACGTGCCCTCTTTGTCTGCTACCTCCATCTTAATTCCTTATCTGCTTACGGGTTAGTGTCTCCCCCCCCCATTACTGACCTTGTGGATTAATGTATAGTATGGGACTGTAAGCTTTCTTGAAGGCTGGGTGAATTGTGTCCTCAGCTCCCCATCTGTCGACATCGTCCCTTATTGCCTTCTGCACAGTGACACGGACGCAGCTGAGACTTCATAGGAAGCAGATGAAAGAGCTGGGTTGTTGGTTTGGTTTTTTTTTTCCCTTTTTTTTTTTTTTTTTTTTTTTTTTTTTTTTTTTTTTTTTTGTCACAGGGAATTTCCAGTTTGGCAACTGGTCTCTAGTAGTGGCTTCCTTGTGGGTGTCTTGTTTAATCAAGGGATTGCCAAGTCTGAATATTAATCAGCTCTATTTAAAGAAGTTGGAGACACGAGATGTGTAATTGCAGTGATAATAAGGTGTAGCCAGAGGTGTCTGGTTTGTGTGGCTGGAAGGTAGAGGCTGAATATTTTAGAACAGAAGGTGAGACTATAGGATGAATAACTGGGAAAGAGCTTCTTGCTCTGAAGATTTTTAAGGTCTCTTCCAAAGCTAAATTGGGGAAAGCCTTTTTCTATGGCTGTCTGGGGAGCAAAGCCCTCTCTTGTTCAGGTGCAACCACTGGCAGCAAGACAGAGAAAGCAGGGGACTACCAAAGATACTGGGGAATTCATCCACTGGCAAGAAAGGTACAGCTTCCCATGGAAACACAGGGTTAACAGTGACCAGAAGAGCAAGTATCCCAATGCAGGGCAGCTGTTTAGTGTGGGCTGGTTTGTGTGAGGTGGGAAAAGGTGCCTAGACTTGTGATCAGGGTCTCAAGAGAAGGCAGTCACGTGTAGTTCTTGTTATTCACACTGGATCTGTGGGGCACTTTCTGCTGGCCTGGCCTTCAAGATTGTTTTTCCCGATGCCACTGTTTCTCCACGGAGCCCTGGCTGGAGGTATGCAGAGAGCTGGCCTCCCTCTTTTGTTTCCAGCTCTTACTTTGCATTAAAAGATGATGAAAAGCTGCTTGAAAATGCGTTTAGCATTTCCCTTGCAGTCAGCTTTGTAGCATGACTGCCGTGTGCTTTGGTGCAAGGAATTACATATTGCTCTCCTTGACTGTTTGCTTTTCCATTTCTCTCCGCTCTTGTGCTGGGATCTGCCACCCCCCTGCCAAACACACACAATCTCCTGCTCCACATGCTGCTGTCCACTTATGAATTCCATAAGTGGGCTGTTCTCCTCAGGAACACTGGCTCTGTCACTGGTTGTTTTGCTGCTTGCAATAGGCAGATAGATGATTTGCAATCACAACTTCATGTGTTTGAACACGAATGGTGACGGGGTTGCCCAGGGCTCAGCCAGACTCGCCCAGATCGGGTGTAAATCATTTTGTCTGCTCCATTTTGAAGACCACAGAGCTGAAATGGGTTATCCTGGACAGGAGTGTTGCCACGTGCTGGTAAGAGCTAGAAAATGCCATCAAACCCATCACAACCCAGGCTGCCAAGGAAAAGAAGTGCAAGGTGCAAGTTCGAACACCAGACCCCTTGTCACCTGTGCCTCTCATGGAGTAAATGTGGAGATCTGTGTAGAGTTTGGGGCTCCTTGATCCAACAGCAGAGGTGATCAGGAGCCTGCAGGGTGGGCACACAGAGCCTGGGAAGCCTGGGTTTTTTTGGCCAGAGGAAGCTGAGAGGCGATCCACAACCTGGCTTCAGTGTGGTCACAGAAGGGACAGAGCCAGACTGTTCTTGGAGGCACACTTAGAAGGATAAGAGGCAGCAGCCACAAATTGCATAATGGAAAAATCCAGTTTGGCATTACAAAAAATTATCCACACAAGGATACTCTAGAACAGGGGGGCAGACCTTGTGGCATCTCCATGTGCACTGAGGAAGCCAGGTGGCCATCTAACTTTGAGACAACTCCTGAGTGTCTTTTTATTTGCATTTTGGCACAGTTGTAGAAAACAGTGGCTTTGTAATAGAGAAATGACCTCTCAATGGATATACTTCCTGCTGCTTGTTGAAAAATAGAATTTCTGTCCCATGGGAAATTCTGGTATTTTCATATTTGTTTTCATCTCAAATTGGAACAGATAATTCCTGAAAAGAATTGATTTGCAAATGTCAGAGTGTTTCGTGTTGACATTTTGAGCTAAAATAAGATATATTTTGTTTGAATCAGGTCATCATTTTCCTCTGCCTGAACAGCCTCTTGCTTGCAGGAGCTGTAGCTATATTTCCTGTGACCCCACGAAATCCCATGACTGGTTAAACTGTGTCTTCCATAACATGCCCTTATTTCTTCCAGTGGCTGATTACTTGAGGGAATTACAAGTGTTCCAGCCTGCAGTGTGCTGGCTTGAGCAGATGTAGAACAAAACAAGAACCATCACTTTTCCAACCAGAACTCATTTTTGGGAAACATTTTTTTCCTGTGTGGAGAATCTTGGTTTGAGTGAAATCTCATTCCCTGAAGGGAAAGCAGTTTGTTTCCCCTTTATTCTAAAGAAAATGTTCCATCAGCTCAACATGGAATAAATATGTTCACATATATGTGTGAAGGTGTTTCTTTTCTGCTTTAACAAATGCTGCAGCCACGTTCTGTTCTCATTTCCCACACACAAGCTCAGACTTCTCCCTGTTAGTTTCAGTGGAGTTAATCCAGTCACGGACACATAGCTGGGACTAAATTTGGCCCAAAGAAGAGATTTATTGTCTTTTGTAATAACACAGAGATGGAGCCACAGCTGGTACGAACCAAGGAAATCAGAGGAATTTGGATGACTTATACCTGCCGAGGTTCAGCCCCAGAAATATTAATAACTAACTACCTGTAGTGCTTACAAATGTATTTACAGTCCATTCCCAGGGCTGCTTTGGGCACAAGACAGCACATTTGCAGGTTTGCTTACTCGGTCTGGCAGGAAGCGGTTTTCACACTTTCTGCTCTGTTGGCAGCAGCCACGGTGGATCTCCTCTCCCATTCCTCTTCTCCCAGCCAGGGCTGTTTGTCCAAAGCCTCTGCAGTATCTGCCTGCAGATCTTCTGTTCTTTCTGTGCCCTAAACCCTGTGCTCTGCAGAGTCAGTGTGAGCTGAACGCAGGCATCTGAGGACATAATTTGGGCTTAAAATTTGTAGCACATTAGGAGCATGCTAATTGCCTAGGGTGACATCCAGCTGACAGCTGATTTGATGGTAACTCTGTTCTTATTCCTGTTTAAAATTCTATCTCCTAAATAAATGAGTGATGGGATCGATAGCCTCACTCTGTTAACAGGAGGGCTGTGGTGCACCACTGTGACTTCGACTTTGCTGTTTTCTTTGCCAACTAATTATGACCAAAGTGACATCACAGGTGATCTTCGCTTGTTCCTGAGACACTTTTAACACCACTTCGTTTTTCCCAGAACCAGTGGCTTTTGTCATCTGCCTCCCTGGTTTCCTGTTCATTACCTTTGTTGACAAGTGGAGAAAAGGAGGCTCAGGGGGGACCTTCTCTTTTTCCACAACTCCCTGACAGGAGGGGGCAGCCAGGTGAGAGGCAGACTGCTCCAGGGAACAAAGGACAGGAAAAGAGGACATGGCTTTAAGTTGTGCCAGGGGAGGTCTAGTTTGGATATTAGAGAAAATTTTTTCACTGGAAGGGTGGTCAAGCATTGGAACAGGCTGCTCAGGGCAGTGGTGGAGTCACCAGCCCTGGAGGGATTTAAAAAATGTGTGGATGTGGCACTTGGGGACATGGTTAGTGGTGGCCTTGGCAGGGCTGGGCTAATGACTGGATGTGATCTCAGAGGACTTCCCCAACCTAAAGGCTTCTGTGATTTTAAATGCTCAGATGGATTCAACCAAGTTGTGTCCTTGCTGCTTCCTTGCCTGGCTGGGACATTTCCTTCTGCATGCCAGGGTGGGCATTTAAAAATATAACTCACTTGATTGCTTGCCCAAATGTTTGCTGATGGAAGTATCTACACAGTGAGAAAATGTCAATCAACTTAATTGCATGTGCAAATGCCACTCTGCATGTGTAAATACAGGATCTGTGTGTGGTTTAGTCTTTGCACTGGGAAATTGGGCTTTGCTACCTTCTAAATGTGGTCATTTAGGGTTTGTACAAGGGGAAATGGCATCAAGTTGCACCAAGGGGACGTTCAGGTTGGGTATTAGGAAATATTTCTTCACTGAAAGAGTAGTTAAACCTCGGAACTGATTCCCTAAGGAAGTGGTGGAGTCACCATCCCTGGAAGTGTTCAAAAAGCAAGCAGACTTGGCACTTTGCAACGTGATTTAGTGAGTTTAGGTTTTGGTCAAAGGTTGGACTGAAGATCTTGGAGGTCTTTTCCAGCCAGTTGTATGATTCTTTCTGTCAGTGCTGCCACAAATAAAGTAACGGCCAGGAAAATATATTAAATTGAATTAAGGCAGCAGTGATGTCTCATCCATGCAGCAAGGAGAGGCAGGGCTGAATGTCAGAAGCCACACAGAGCCCTGGGCTGTGAGCTCAGGAATGGACAGTCAGGAAGGGTTAATGTCTCATTTACATGACTGAGAACAAACAACTACGGGAAATGCCCGGTTTACAATAAAAAAAAATGTAGATTGGGAGGTTCAGGGGAACAAAAGACTCACAGATAACTTGAAGCAGTACATCCAGGAGAGAGAACATCCATTTCAGTGGCCTGCTGAGCACCAGAGACCTTATATCTGTGTGGTCAAATCTCTGCATAGTTGGTTAACTCGGTCATAATAAAAGAAATTCAGTGAATTTCTCTCTCCACAATCCTCGGATGAGATTTTCTTACTTTGCCCAAGCACTTTCCATGGAAACTTCTCTATTAAATCAAAGCAGACATCCCTCTACCCCTCTATCTGATAGTAGCCAGCACCACTTGCTTCAGACTAAGGTGAAGCAAATCCTGCAATGGGAAGCTAAGGAATAATTTGCTGTAGATAAAGTTACTTTGCTCAGAGGTTATCTTCAGCCACAAAGCACAATTCTTGCTATCTGATCCCAAGCAGCATGAATCTTTACTTGCCACTCTGCAGGAGAATGAGATCTCCCCATTGTTTCAGGTCCTGGTTTCCAAAATCCATCTTTTCTGCATGTACCTTGTCCCTAGATGGAGCTGTATTTCACCGGTGTGCTGGGTACAGGACCAGCAACGCCAGACCCTGTTTCACAGTTTATTGTCAGGAATATTGCAATTTGCTATTTGCTGCCTGTTGTTCTTGGTGCTCTCAGGTCTGCCTCTGTGCTTTTTTCTTTTTTCTTTCTTTTTATTTTTTTTTCTGAAGATGTTTGTGCTTAGGAAGAAAAAAACTCAAACAACATAAAACAGAGAAAATTATTGTGTAACCTCCAGTACAGGAATCTGATTAGGAACAGAGCCCTGGGAGAGGCAGGGGCAAATTCTCTGTCCAAGCTACTTTGAGAATTGTTATGCATTATATTACCATAAAATAACAATCAGGAGTCGAAAGAATAAGGATTATTCCCGCAAAAAGCCACTTCTCCCAAACAACAGCACTAAACCAGTTGTGTACATAATATTTCATTAGAATTAATATTGTTACTAACAGATGTCCATTTCCAGCAGAGCAAATGGAGATGGGATTTTATTGTTTCTCACTTCCACATAAATGGATCTTGAGCAGTGATTACGAAAAGCAGCAATTAAACCTTAAAGCAATAAAGCTCAGGTTTAACCAAATTCCTCAGAAACTTGTGCTTCTCCCCAAAAGCAGGCAAATAAGAAATGCCAGGCTTTGAAGTGCTGCAGGTTTTGGAATAGTTTTCGAGGCTGTGTGTGCCTCCTTTTGGGCTCCATGCAAACAAACCTGCAGATTAGTGAGTGTGTGTGTGCCCGGGTGTGTGCGTGCGTGAGTAACCCAATTTCTGCCTTTCATACTCTGCACAGATTAGAGGCCAAGCCCTGCAATGTGGTGGCAAAACACCCAAGCTGGAGTGGGGGCTTAGTTTCTCCTGCATTTGATGTAACAGGTAGATAGAAATGTCCCCTCATGGGGACAGGTTTATTTGGTGCAGCTCTGTCGTTTTATTTATTTACCGATAGCCACGGCGTTATTTTGATGCAAAACTCTGCCTGCCTCCCCCATCCCCCCCTTCCCCTCCTGCCTTCCCTAGAAGTGACATGATCAAAAGCTATTTCTTCTTCAGAGTGATTTCCAGTAACCTCCGGAGCAGTTTTTTTAATTAAATAAACCTCATCTTGTCTAGCTTTCTGGTCAGCATTTTGAACCCCCTGCAGATGGGTCTGAAGGATTAACAGCAAATCCTCCTCGACCCAGCTCAAGCAGATGGGCGGCATGTGTCTGATAAATACTAGGACAAGGTCTGCTTCCTCGTGTTTCCAACAGATAGACGGTATACCCTGTAAATTAAATTTAAAATGGTGGCCCTTTCAACCCTCAGAATAGCAGAGGAAAAGGAATACAAATGATATGAATTTCCCATTCCTGGCACATTGTCACCTCGAGACCACCGAGTCAAACATCACCTGTTGGGCAAAGTGGTACCTCCAGGGAAGGTCAGGTCAGGGAAATGCTGAACTGGGAGAGCACACAATGTGTGTGTGAGCCCCCATTCCTGCCTGCTGCATCTCTGTGCTGATGGCTTTTATTTGCATATCAGTTTGCAGAGCATCCTCTTTCCAAATGAATGTCTCTTTAACATTGGTACCCATACGGCTGCTGCCATGGGAGGCAGACCCGAATTCCTGCGTGTGCAGAGAAGGGAAACACTGCCCTGGGCAGGGGGTTGTGCCCAGATCCCTGGGCGGAGAACTGGCCATTTCCCCCACCTATTCACTTGCAAGGGGTCAGGAATGATGACCTTGCCTTCGGGGGGCAAGGGCAGGGCATGGGGATGGTGGGGAGGGGGTCCATGCATGTCCCACTTGCTTCCACGGAACCCCCCCAGGCCCAGGCATTTGCCAGAGATCCTGAAGTTTGCCAGAGATGCTAAAGAAACAGCCCCTTTCTCTATATTTTGTGCCATTGAAAAAAAAAAATCACTTTAGGAGGAAAACCAGACGTTTTAAAGTGTCGTGCTTTATCTGTCATTCCTCCTGCCATCTCTTGCCCTCCAGGCTGGTGGTCACTCGGGAACAGAAAGATTTGCCTACAATTGCTCTGCCTGCCAGCATTAGTGGAAACTGCCTTTCCCCGGTGACCTTGCTGCTAAGCTGGAGACTGCCAGTGACTGTCACCTCCAGTGACACTGCTCAGAGGGTCCTTGTCAGAACAATTACCACTGGTATGTCACTAGATTGTCTTGCAGAGCCTTGGGCTCCTGAGTCGGGGTACCTGTGGTATTTTGGGGTAAAAAGTACTGTGTTTATTGGCCAAATCTTGGGGATGTGGCACAGCCAAGTCGGTGGCTCTGCGTCCCTGCAAACAGGTGAGGAGGTGGTGCAGAAGCAGTAAATGAGGTGTCACTAAAAGGCTCATTTAAAACCCAAGTTGGAGAGGCTGGGTTTGGGGAGATATCTTTTAGAAGCATCAATACATAGTGGAGAGCGGGTTTTTAATTTCTAAAACATTGGTTTTCCCTCTCAGATAATTTAGGCTATGATTTAAGGAAGGAAAAAAAAAATAGCTAAACCAGTTTAAGGGTAACAAGCCAGCCAGCCTTTCCTCCCAATCCATCCCAGTCAGCATTCAAGGGTCATATCTTCTGCAGAGCCCTTTGTAGATAAGGTGTTGTGGGATGAGTGCTCTCTTGGAAGGGTGATAGCAGTGGAAAAAAAAAAAGGGAGAATTCAAAGGAGGAGTTTAAAATGCCATAAAGCTGCTGGACTAAATGTTCAGCTGTTGCAAACCAGCTTACTCGTGGCTGTGGGTGGACTTGCATCGTGTTACTCAGCTAAAAATCTGGTCCACAAAATCACAAGCAGAATAACAGAAGAGGCCCCCAGGCAAAATTTATATTTTTTGTGTGTTTCTGCATGCTGTTTCTGCTAGTTCTCACTTTTAATTATCTAAATGACACTTACCACTGATGTTCTCTCCAGCAGGATCACTGTGGGCATAAAAAGCACATTTCCTTAAGTATTGCTTGTCTCTCAGGATTGTAAAGTGCCAAGGTAGAAGAAGCAATTTCTTTTATGGCATCTGCCCATGTCAGTTCACCTTTAATCCTTGTGATGAGAAGCACTCAAACTTTGTAATGATGACTGGTAAATCTGAGTGAATGGACAAGAGAGAAACAAAACCATTCACTGGCTTATTTTTTCAAATAACTGGAACAGTTTAGAAAATGAATCAGTTTGGTTTTTTTTTTCTCCCTTGGCTTGCCCAAAATATTTTAATTTTCATAATTTCAGCTGTGCTCTTTAT
Source organism: Rhabdornis inornatus (assembly GCA_013397075.1). NCBI lineage: Eukaryota > Metazoa > Chordata > Aves > Passeriformes > Rhabdornithidae > Rhabdornis > Rhabdornis inornatus. The sequence continues at coordinate 130,367 of VWZS01005389.1, read as the reverse complement.
CTGCTTGCAGAGCTGTGATGTTGGAGTTTCACAACTCCCTGTTTTTCATGGCGTGGCACAAAGAAGCTGAGATAAGTGGAAGTGAAAAGTTATATTTTGTGATAATTTGGTGCCCCCACAGCACACACCTGTCTGCCCACTGAATATTTCCTCATTTGCCTGTGAGACATAAGAATATATTGTGAGCCAGATGTTGCCTTTAGCTGCAAAGTCACAGGGCAAAGCCAGGCTCAGTTGTCATTTTTAAAATGCACAGACCTCGTTTACTGGAGACCTGCTCAAAGAAAACTTCTTCTGTGATAAGTGGAAAACCTGATGTTTAAAGTGTTCATTTAAAGCAAGTTTTTCATAGCTGAGAATGTAGCAGTTGAACAATTTGTACTGAAGTAGCTCCTTTTCTCTCTTTTTTTAAAAAATCAGGATTGCAGTTTAATTTTTTTTCAAGATGGACTCTTATTGGTTTTGTCAAAAATATTGAATGACAAAAAAAAGTCAATTTTTTCAGCTTTCAAGGTTAAAGACTTGTTTTCTTTTTCATGTAAAACATTTCTATCAACACATTTCAACACATTACCACTGGTATGTCACCAGATTGTCTTGCAGAGCCTTGAGTTTAAAGAGGGTTTAACATGCAGGAAAAAGTTGAGAAGATTTCACCCAAAGAATATTTTAACAGAGCACAACCCCAGTACTGTCTTGTCTTTTGAAGTGAATTTCTGTGAGGGATGTTTGGAACTTGTATTTTTTAGTTTTTATGCAGCACTTCCGTGTTCCAGGCCAGGTTGGAGGGGCTTGGAGGAATCTGGGATGGTGGAAGGTGTCCCTGCCCACGGCAGGGGGAGGCATGAGATGGGTCCCTTCCAACCCAAACCATCCTGGAATTCTGTGATGCTGAGATTGGAAAGATGACTGGATCTATTCCTTATCCAACCCGAGCACACTGAGAGAGAAGGAAGTGGCCCTTCCCTCTCCTGCCAGGGGCAGGGACACCTTTGGAGCAGGTGAGCAGCGGGACAAGGTGTGGGAGGCTGCACTTCCACACACCTTTCCCTCTGCAGGACCTCTCAGGATGGAAAAGCCTCAGGAACAACTCTGAAGAACAGTGATTTATTCTCCATTTTCAAGTGATACTTTGAACCTTTTGAAGCAAAATGAGGTGGTTATTTTTTTGTGTGTGTGTTGTTTCTTTTTTTTTTCCCAGGGATTCCCCAAGTGGATGGCTGTCAAAGATTTTAATATACTGCAGGCACAGCAGCTAATTCTCAAATCTCTTGCAGAAGGATCTTACAGAGGGAAGCTAGGATGCAAATCCTTTTGAAGGCTTTTTCCATTTTGAAACCTATAAATAGGAAAGTAGGGCAAAATGACTTTGACAAGTTTAGACCTCACCTTCTTTAATTACTCTCTTTGGATCAACAACCTGACTGCAAATGCTTATCTGCTCCCACATTACTCACAGGTTTGGAGTTTATTTTTTAAGAATAGTGCATGACAATTCTGCATAATATTTTTAATATCCCTGGCCTCCAGAGATTTCCATATTCTAGTCAATCTTTAAGTTTATAATTGATATAAATGGTGAACAGGGCTGATTGCTTGGATTGTCCTTTCACTGTTAGAAGTCTATTTATTCTTTAAGAATACTAAATTTTCTTCCTAATTCTGGTTTTTCATTTCCTCTCCCTTTTTTAAAAAACATAAACATTTAAACTGAATGAGCTTTGCTTCTGCTTAGTAATAATTGCTAACATAAACTGTAAGCTATAAATAAATTAGTTGCATGGGTGCTGTTTTTATAGATGTTTAAAATGAGGCTTTAAAATGAAGCTCTGGTCACCCTTCTATAATACATAATATTGTTTTAATAAATAAGATAAATTATGATCCTTGTGGGTCCCTTCCAACTCAAAATATTCTCTGGTTATTTCCTATCTCTGTGGCTGTTGCATGTACACAGTGTAAGGAGGGAGGTGATTTGTGTCACTTTACATAGAGCACACATGAAAAATGACACAATTGTGCTAAATACGGTATTTGATTATGTGACAAGATCTGGGACATGGCTATTTTAGGGTGATTTATGCTTTTCTGTGGCATGCAGGGCTGCAAATCATGTTAATTTAGTGCAATATTGTTTTTTGCCTCATTTATCATGCCAATATCCAGCTTTTATGAACACAGGAGAAGCACCGAGTGCAGGGGTGGAATGGTTTGAGAGCTGTGTGGTGATCAGGCTGTGTGGCCAGAGATGGAGGAGCCACCACATAAAATTACCGTCAATAGGTCTCAGTGCAGAGGAGAAATTCAGTGTTCCAGGTATGGAGTTATCAGATTTCAGTCCTTCTTCTTCCTCAAATCAGGAATAATGTGGCAGCAGGACCAGGAGGAGTGATCTTTCTCCTGTGCTGGGCACTGCTGGGGCCACACCTTGGGTGCTGTGTCCAGTTCTGGGTCCCTCAGTTCAGGAAGGACATGGAGGGGCTGGAGCTGGGGAAGGGTCTGGAGCACCAGGAATGGCTCAGCCTGGAGAAAAAGGAGCTCAGGGGGGACCTTCTGGCTCTCCCAATTCCCTGGGTTTGGGCTCTGCTCCCAGGGAACAAGCAGCAGGACAAGAGGACACAGTCCTAAGGTGTTCCAGGGGAGGATTAGGTTGAATATTAGGGAGACATTCTTCACAGAAAGAGTGATTAGCCATTGGAATAGGCTGCCCAGGGAGGTAGCAAAAATCCCCATTCCCAGAGGTGTTTAAGGAAAGGCTGGACGTGGCCCTCAGTGCCGTGGTCTGGTTGAAAAGTCGGTATTCAGTTGGGTTCAATGATCTCAGAGCTCTTTTCTAACCCAACTGATTCTGTGATTGTGTGATTCTGTGATTGTGTGATTCTGTGATTCTCTGTTATCTCCCTGGCATGCAGCACCTGGGGACAGTGTCTGTGAGAGCTGCCACAAGGAACAGTGTGGATCTGACAGGCAACAAACCAGGACTGAGACACAGGAATCATCTAAGCTTTGGTGACTAAGGTGGACATCTGAAGGATCAGACTGTAGAAGTGTCTCTCTCTCCCTCTCTCTCTCTCTCTCACTCACTCCATTTGTTGACAGGAGCTGCAGATAAATAGCTTAAAGAGAGACATCTCCATTTTGGATATCTGTGTTTGCTTCTGAGGCCATAACTCACTCCATGCATCCATCTATCCAAATTCTTAACAAGAGCTGCAGGGCTGGAGGGTTGTTCCCTTAGTCCTATTCAGAAGGGACGATCTTTGTCCTCTGTGCTTAGGGACAAAGGTTTTGTCTGTTTTTCTGTTGTCTTTCAGCAGGTTTTTTTGCCATTTCTTATACATTGCGATTTCTCTTTTTTGCAAGAGGGAACAGTCTCAAGCTGTGCCAGGGGAAGTTTAGATTGGAGATTAGGAAATATTTCTTCACGAAAAGGGTTGCCAAGCACAAGCACAAGCTGCCCAAGGCTGTGACGGAGTCACCATTTCTGGGAGGATTTAAAACATGTGGGTGTGGCACCTGGGGACATGAGTCAGTGGTGGCCTTGGCAATTCTGGTGGAATGGTTGTACTTGGTGATATTGGAGGGCTTTTCCAACCTAAAGGATTCTAGGATATTATGATTCATTTTATGAGTCTACCCCTTATACTTGCTGCTGCTTCCCATTAGACCAAGACATTCTTATGGGCTGGGAATTTCTAGAAACTTTATCTGACCCAACCAGTTCCCAGTTCACCCCTTTACCCCATTCTGCAGTGAGTCCCATCTAAACCTTGGCATGCACTGGAGGAGGACAGTGAGCTAAATGCTAAACAGATTTGCACTGTAAATTTTGAGTCAAAATATGTTCCTGTAATACAACATCTCAGTCGTGTTACTGTGAGTGCACAGAGACTTTACAGAGCTTACAGGAGAGAATTTGCATGTCCAAGAGGAGCATCCACTGCCAGCTCTAATTCTGTGCTGTCCCATGCCACAGTTGCACATAGTTTGAGAGTTTGACCACTCTAAATGATTCTGAAATCTCTGAATATTGCAAACACTTGGACCTATAGCACTGAATTTACTTACAGTTGTATAAATAATAGCACTATTTGCCTTCAGTTCTTTGGAGGATTCTAGTGCCAACTACCACAGTCAAGGTCTTAGACAGAGTCCAAGCTCCATCAGATGTTTCAGTGCTCATGTGGTCTGCTAAATGTTGTCTGCCAAACTGTTTTTCAAGCTCCTGATGCTATCTTGAGTCACAAAGTGTTAAGGCAGCTAGCCTTAACTTTTGGCTTTTAATTAAAATATTTTAAAGGAAATGCATAATAACCATTAGTACCAGATATTTTCCTTGTTGTTCTGATTTTATTTCTTCAATGAGCTGCTTTTTAAAACAAGTGTTTCATTTTATTATTCACAACAGGGCTCTGTCTCACAGCAACAAGTTCTACTGATCCGTTAGGTCATTGGTGCCTCCAGCCTGCTGGCCCCAAAACAGCTAGTCAAAACCAATGGGTCTCATTGATTTAGGCTGGTTTTGAACCAAGCTTTAGCATTTTCTGATTTTTCACCTCTGTCTTTTTATGTTAGAGCCTCTGATGTTGAACATGTGGCAGCCAGGAAACAACACTCAAGGCAAAGTGTGAGAATGTAAAGATTTAAAACAGTATTTGTGCCACACAGTGGGAGCTCTGACCCACATCTTCTGTGTAGGTCTGTACTTCCTTGTACATGAGCAAGACACAATTTTTGGAGAGGTTGGAAACCTCATGGCAAGGTCCTGAGCTCGCAGAGGAGCCAAGTGTGAGGATGTCTGGCTGGCTGGTTGTCAGTAGCATGCATGAACACACACCCATGAACTGCTGTGCCCATAGGGAAGGCAGAGGTGGGTGGATCTGCTCAGTGAGTGATTGCAGATGTCCCTGAAGGTGTAGTAGGGATGCAGAGCCTTAAAGACTGACATTTAGCCTACAACTCCCTTTTTAGGGGTTATTTTTTGAGCCCCTTAGAGCACAGCCTTTGCAGACTGCAAGTTAAAGGTGAAGCTCCCTTGGCCCCACTGCCCCTTCCTCATGGAGTTCTGTGAGCAGAGTGTTCAGCAGGTTTCTCTCTCTGTTACTGAAGCAATCTCTGACATCTCTGATCTTTTTTTGGGTATTTTGCAGCTGGTGCAGATGTGGAAAATGCATGGAACACTTCCTGAATTCCCACTAGTAGGAAGAGAACAGATTTAAACATAAGTTGTACATAATATGGGAGAGAGGCGTTTACTAAATACAGATATATTGAACAGCTCTCTTAAATCAATGGTGTTGCCTTTGACAAGGCCAGCACAGAAAACCCTTCCATGACATGACCTATTCTTCTCCCAAAAGTTTGGAAGTGTTCCTGGGAAGAATGTAAGCCATCCTCTGCTCTTCTGGGTTGCATTTGATGCAGCTACTGGAAATACAAAATATTTCTGGTTAACTGAACCAAGCCAGAGCACTTTTCTCTAATTTTTGAGGTAGGTGTGCCCTTGTGCTGCATTAGCTCCCTTTTGTTTTCTATGGGCAGAAGCGGTGGCCACAGTTTTGTTTTCCTGATTTCCTCTGATTTTAGTCGCTCTTGATTGCGGTGCCCCTGTGTGATCATTCAAGGTAGATTGTTAATGTAAGCTGCATTGCAAGGTCTGCCTCTATTCAATGTGTTGCTGGCTATAACAGAGGCCCCAGACTAAGGTCAAAATTATTATGTGGAGATTAAACTGTAGAATTTAATTATGTATTCTGTTGCTCCTAGTACATTTATTAATTTAGCAGTACAAACTGACTGGAGCTAAACAAGCAGGGCTGATTAATTTGCAAAGACATCTAGGTAACAGATTGTGATCAAAGTGGAGACCTGATCCTGTTAGATTGAAATGTGTTGTTTTGTGCTACATGAAGGACATAGAGCAGCATGGTTTATCTTTATCAATGCTTTCCTCTGAAGGAAAGGAACAAGCTTGCAGATATAATCAGCGCTGAGGCAATGCCACTCAATAATTACCCACTGTCTCATCATAATCCCGGAACTAAGCCCCTGCCCAATCCATCTGGGACACTTTTCCATCTATTGCACAGCTCAAGAATACGTGTGTAAGCTATTACCTCTGGTCGTGCTATCTGTCCCCTGAGTAAAGATTCATAGCAGTGACCAATTATGTTGCAGGGGGCTTCTCTGTCATTCTGTCTGGTTTTTTTTCGCTCTCTTTTTGCCACTGAATTGTCCTGTATTTCTTAATTACAGTAATGGCACATTAGTGCCCTGCTACTTTGGGATGCAAGAGCCTACACAGCTACAAAAGTGGCATTGCTTGTAAAGCAAATGTTAAAGTAATGGGGATGTGAGAAAAGCCCGTGTTGATGTGATCAGGCATCTGAAAGCTAATTGAACGCTACAGGTGGAGGTTTCTATTCTTGGGAGGATGAGAAGGACCCAGTTTGCATGGCAACTGAGATTGTGGAAGTTCATAGCCAGAAATCTCTATTTAAAAAAAAAAAAAAAGGTAGGAGAACCAGTGGCCAAAGAATGGATTTGGGATGGTATCACCTCAGAAAGAATGGAGAATGGGCCAGGTTCCTGTTCTCATGGGCACAGGATGCAAAACTGAGGTCAGCAGTGTGCCAGCAGCTACTCTGCTCTGCACCCCCAGTGCCAAGGACAAAGACAAACACCCAGCCCATGGCCCAGAGGTCCCAAAGTTCAAGCCAGTGTTTAAAAGGGGAGCAGAGGAGCTTCACAGAGGTCTTTGCCTTAGACTAAGCAGGATCAGCAGGGACAGCTGCAGGGTCTTGACAGTCAGGACACTCATTTACCACGGATTTAAGAGGGTCTCTGGTGGTGTTCTGTGTTGATAATCTGGAGATTCTCGTGTGCTGGGCAAAGAAGAAAAGTGGAAGGAGGAAAGAGATGGCTTGAAAAGGATGAAATCCCAAATAATTGCTTTATGTGATTGCTAGAGAAAATGTTTTGTAGGCAGGAATCAGATTTTCCCCCCCAAGGCTGATCATCGTGAGAAGTTGCTGTGATGTCTCTTTCTGTCTGTTAAGTATTGGAGTGAAATGCTCTGAATCACAGCCCTGCCCAGCACTGTTATGAAGGGGGATGGATTCAAGAGATCACTCTGGATGTCTCCTTGCCTGTTTCCTCATGCCCAGCAGTGGAAGGGCATCTGCACCTTTCCCTTGTCTCTCTGCTGAAGGAGTGAGCACACACACCTATAATGATATGTGGAGTTGCTGATTATCCTATGGACAGCGATTTTTGGCCCCAGTGGAGCCTGGGGCTTAGAGATCCTCAAGCACTGTGTGATCTCTATGGGCAAAGCAGGCAAAATGTAGGGAATTAGATATAAAACCTGAGAGAAGAGTCCTGGCTAACAGAGCAGGTCAGTGATAAAACCAGGGAGGCAATTCCAGCCTCCCAGCCTAGTCATCCCTAAATTCTTGGAATTTAATAGCAGAAGCATTTATACCATAGGATTGCAGTGATTTTAGCAGAGGAATCTTATTTATGTAAGTGTGACACTTTTTAGCAGTGCCAGTTTACAGACAGAGCAGAGTTAGGTGCAAAAACACAGCACTGAATTGATCTCTGAAGAGCAAAACTGAGTGGGTTTGTTTTTTCCAAAGACCAAGAGATAAATCCACAGTTTGGTGATCTAACAGGTGGCATTTCTTTCAAGGAGAAAGCAGAATGAGGCTGCTGGATGATAAGAAATACTAAAAAAAAATCAGGTAATTTATTTTTGTGTGTCGTTCGAGGATTAATCCCCTTACTATAAATTCCTCCTGAATTATTTCCGCTTCATTCTGAAAATCTTGTCTATGGGTGAAAGCAAGCCTTTAATTTTTTTCTAGTCCAGAACTACTCACAATAAGCTTTGTTTTTATTTAATCTAGATACCTTATTTTTGGATACAACTACATGTAGTGCAGAACAAACATGCAGCATTTCCAAAGGACTTGTTTTCTGGAGAATGAGACCTTTAGAGATCTTCTGTTTCATTACTACTACTACTACTACTACTATTATTATTATTATTATTATTATTTCTAGAATAATTTAGTGGTGGAAATGTGTGTCTGAAGGGGGGGTAATTTTTCCTTTTCTGATTAATAACCCTGAGGCAGGGTCATCTTTAGCCATGGTCATGGGGACTGGCTAGACTGGTCCAGATGGTGCCATGTTGGCTAACTTCCTGTCAATACTCTTAACAGCTTACAGATAGGTTTATCAGGAACAGGCAATAACTCAGTCTAGACAAAAGAGTCTATCAGGCATCTAAACTAACAGAAGGAAGACAGAGGATATTCCTAATTTTCACATATCAGTTGGGCTGCCCACTTAAGACCCGGTGTGAGCTGCCCTCTGTGAGACAGAAATTGCTCATTAGGACACCATGCTGAATTCTGCCCTCTGGGTAGAGAATGTTTCCCCCTATTTTCCATCCAGAATAGCTGAGGTCAATTATTGAAGCTGCCATGCTCAAACCTCCCTTCCTTCCCCATTGTTGTCCCCAGTTTCAAATTTGTCCTCATGAATTTTACCCCCACACAGCCAGGATAAAAGTTTTCCTTGATCAGAAGACAACCTCCTTTGGACTTCCAAATATTTTTCTTGCCCTGAATTCTTAATTTCTGTATGATCCATGCTGGTGGGGTTCAAAGTAGGCAACCACAGGTTTCCATGCCCCTTTTCTGTAGGAATGTGAAGAGCCCAGGGGGTCACTGGGGGCTGAAGGCTTGTTTTTAACCTGGCTTTTGGTTTTGATATTCAAAATACACCCAATGTCCAAACACCTCAGTGTCTGTCACTGCCCACCTGATGACCACTGTCAAAAGAATCTGCTTGGAAAGAAGGCTGAAGATGCCATCCCCTGCTAGAGATTTGTGTTTTGAAGTCTCTGTTCAGCAGCCTTTTCAGCAGGCTGAGGGGTGATCAGAGGGCACTGTGCTGCATTGGCTGCCTTAGGGCAAATATTGTGCATGAATCCTGTAGTCATGGTGCTTTCATTATGCCGATGTCTTTGTCCAGGACTACAGAATCTTCTTCCCATTCCCATTCAATCCAACAGCTCTGGTTTGCCTGGTTTACTCACTGCTCATGAAAAGCACTGGGTGAAAATATGCTCCTCTTTATTTCCTGCTTTATTTCTTTTAAACCTCCCAGCTCATGTCAGCCTCACTCATGAGGACATTCCTCTTCAGGATGGGATCAAGGACTCTTCCTTTCATCACTGGTAGTGATGGACCTTCTCCTGGGGCTGGTGGGACCATGTGCAGAAGGAGACCCAGCCTTGGCTCAGTGTGGATGACAGAACAGGGCCCTTATTCCAGTACACGCCTCCGTCCCTGCAGTTTGATACAACTGGGCTGAGAGTTGTGTTTTTTAATTTTATTTTATTATTAGGCTTCATGGTTGAGGGATATTCATAAATGGTTTATGATAATTTATCAGCCCACTTGGGTGAATATTGAATTTTGTATTTTACATGGCATGCCAATTTCCCATCTGTTGTATTTGAATAATATAGAGGATAGACACTACCACTCAAGTAATCCCTTTACTACCAAATCAATATACAGTGCATATGGTGCTGTTTGGCCCACAGATATTTATTGTAGGTCTCTTTGGATAATTATCTTCTAACTCCCCCTGTGTCCTTGTTCTGTAAGCCCTGATCCTGCAAATGCCTATGACATGAGTGGCCTCACACATGTGAGCCCTTCAGTCATGTTTACTGAAAGTTTATTTGTAAAACCTTCAGAATGTTCTGCTCGTGGCACCTTTCATTATTCCTGGAGAGCACCTGGGATGGGATGGCTGCTTGTTGCAGATGATGCTCATCTTTTCTGTTGCCTGCCAGGATTTTCTCTTCACATAGATTTGCATGACATTTCTTCAACTGGAAAACAGTTTTGGGAACCTTGTTTTAATGAAGGCTGATGCTGTTGTTTCAAAGAGGAGACAAATGTAAAATCAAATGACTTTACAAAAAAACCAAACTAACAAACAAACAAAAAAAAAACCCAAACAAACCCACACCTCACCAAATTATCTGCAGAGGCATTTTGACCCTGTTTGGTGGGGGCATTGCTTTTAAGAGGTTATTTGTGATCATTGTAAAAGAAACTCCCACTTCTTCAGTTAAAACTGAATTCTAACAGAATTTCTCCAGATACATTGATGTGGGAAGGTGCTTTTTGTCCCATGGTGACATTAAGGTTCTTTCACCAGGTCATTTTAGTACCTCAGAAAATTTATTTCAGTGCTGCATTTGCCAGATTTGCATTTGCCTCTGAGCAAACACAGAGTATTTTAGGATGTGATTGAAGGGCTGGCAATATTTAGATTTTTTTTTTTTCTTGCTTCCTTTGGTACAAGAAAGCACTCTCTCCATGGCTGCATCACACTCAGGTTCTGAACTCAGCTTCAAAGAACAAACAACTCAACCTGGATTCCTTCCTGCTGAGGGGATTCTGTGGGAAGTAAAAGTCACAGAGTCTTTCCCTGATTCACCAGTGCTTGAGGCTGCTCAGCAGGGTAAGGGGGATCGATTTTATTTGCCCTCCTCCTTGGGGCATCAACACACAATTTTCCAAGAAGAGCATAACAGGGTCTGGGTGGGAGTTTGGAAAGGAGCAGGTGAGACCTGGTGAGGCTTGAAGGGGCAGTGGATAGGGCTGGGAGTGGCAGATCCAGCTTGAAATTCATAGTTTCATTAAAAATAATTTAAGATATTGGTCATAAGATTTATTTTCCAGGCCTTTTTTGTTTGCATCCCAGCTGACTGTCCGTGTGCTTCTCCCCAAGGAAATCAGCAGGTTTCAGGAGCTGTGGGGAGTTTTGTGGGGATGTGGAGATGGATAAAAAACCCAGAACTCTGGTGGTGTTTGAACAGGGCTGAAGGAGAAATTCCTTCTCTCATCCCTTTGCTAGAGGTGGTCTCAGCAGGATCCAAGCAGGGTAGGTGGGAGTGGGCATTGCTAATGCGTTATTTGGGGGAGTAAAACTGAAAAGAAATCAACTTTATTCCATCTCCTATAGGGTTTAATATTTGAGAAGGGTGGAACAATGAGGGAAAACCTTCAAGAGAAAGTCCCACCTTTAAATCTTGGTGATTCACCACAACTGCTGCAACCAGCATTGGGAAAGGCTCCCAAACACTGCACAGGAACTGAGCTGTCCTCATCAAGAGGAAAAAATTCCCTTTGACATCAGCAGCATTTCCTTAAATGCCTGTGGTACATCTCTATGGTCTGGAAATAGGAAACAAATAAATACTAATGAATCAATCTGACAGCTCTCAGATGTGTAACAAGGCAAAGGTGCCCTAGCTCCAGGTAAGCAGAGATGAGTAATTAAAGGAAATAATTATGATGTGTTTGTTTAATTGAAAATTCCCCGAGGGGAAAGGAGATAATTTCAAGTAAATGCTTTCACCAGTGCATTAAAAATACATTTGTGATCAAGTCTAGATTCTCAGAGGCAGATGGGCAGGCCTGCAGGCAGACAGGGCTGCTGCAGTGACCCACTGCAGCAGAGCAGTGGGATGGGGTTTCAGCATAAGGAGGAAAAGATAAAACCAAGGGAGTGATTTTTCTTAAAGCCTGCAGAATTTCTGTGTGGTAGGAATGGCTGGTTGGATCTTCTCTTCTTTTGCACAGAGCAGGAGAAAGTGTTTTGGACTTGCTGGGAGAATATTTTATACCTTCACAATCTCTGTGTCTGTGTCTATGCATGCAGCACATGCTCATTTGTTCCCCATAGCCAAATCAACTTCCATCTGCCTCTGAAAAGGAATTTCTCAGTGTTTCCTTGCCTTCTACAGGTTCAAAATAAGGCCTTCTAAAAGCCTTTGTGCAAACCTCACCCAAGATTTTGAAATTTGCTGATTATCTTTGAACATTGAGGAGCAAGTCAGTGGCTGGTGGATGGAGAGAAACTGGTTTTAAATGTATCTAAACATTGTATTCAGTATTTTCTCAGCCTGGTCAGTTCTGTGAGGGTAACAGGGTATAAAACCCCCTAAAATATAAATGTGGAACTCTCTGATCTGTGTCCTTGAATCTTGTAGTTTGAAGACCTACCAATGTTACTGGCTCACAACCTCTGTTGTCTACAGGATGAGGATGTGATGTTATGCTTAAAATTGAAACCTGTTCTCTTCATTCCCCTGGAGCTACGGTGGAATGCACACTAATATTTGTTTAGTATGTTACCAAACAATTATTTTGATAAGTCCTGAGATAAAGCAGGAGGCCTGGTCAATGCTAAACAAGCATTTCATTCCTTAATGGGCCATTTCTTTATTACCCTGCCCTTGTGCCAGATGTGCCCAGGTCTGGAACTTTATATTTGTGAGTAGTTTCTTTATCTTTAAAACAGTGACTTGCAGGGTAGGGCTTCAATTCAGATATTGCTGCAGGCATTTCTAAATTATTTTGTTCCCCCCTGCCCACACCCATTCTTCAGCCTCCTGTATTGCATCCCCTCTGCCTGGAGAACAGTGAGATTTTTCCTGTGCAGAAGGTGCCTTCTCTTGGCAGCTCTGTGGCTGAGATTCAGTCAGTGGTTGAGCTGTATTATGTTTCTTTCTCTGTTTTAATGCTTTTCCATTGACACCTGTGACACAATCCTGTGTGTGATCCAAGGTGATGAAATCCAATCAAGCTGAAACTCCTCGAGTTCCCTCGGACAAGGCAGGTTGCTGAGTGGCCAGCCTTCCTCCCAGCCCTCTGCTCTGCAGTGCTGTCATTTCAGCCAGCAGAGCTGTGACTCTGGTGACAGGAGTGATGTGGCAGAGCAGGAGTCAGCTGGGAGCTGTTGCTGAGTAGAGGAAGAACTGCATGGGGGGGACTGCAGGAAGGGAGAGGATTAAAGAGGGGGTTATTCCTGAAACAGGAAGAGGATGGTGTTCCAGGCACCAATTCTTGCAGCAGTCCATTACCTAACCCAGAAAATCTCTTAGAGCAGGTTGTTTTTTTTTCTTTTCATGGAATCACAGGATGGTTTGAGTTGGAAGGGACCATAAATCTCATCCTGCCATGGGCAGGGACACCTTACACTGTCCCAGGTTGCTCCAAGCCCCATCCAACCTGGCCTGGAACACTTCCAGGGATCCAGGGACAGCCACAGCTTCTCTGGGCACCCTGTGCCAGGTCCTCACCAGCCTCACAGGGAACAATTCCTTCCCAATATCCCATCTAAACATACCCTCTGGCAGTGGGAACCTGTTCTCTCTCGTCCTGTCACTCCAGGCCCTGGTCAAAAGTCCCTTTTCAGCTCTTCTGGAGCCCCTTTAGGTACTGGAAGGTGTTCTAAAGTCTTCCTGGAGCCTTCTCTTTTCCACATGGCCAGGTTGTGTCAAGCTACTCATCCACCAACACCCCCAAGGCCTTGTCAGCAGGGCTGCTCTCAATCCCTTCTCTGCCCAGTCTATATTTGTCCTTGGTATTGACCCAGCACACTTTCAGGACATTTTATTTTATTTTATTTTGCATTATTTTATTTTACATTATTTTATTTTATTTCAACACTCTTGCAAGGCTTTTCACAAAAGTCCATTTACAACATATAATGTACTCTTCCCACTTGAAAGTAGCCTTCACCACTGGAAGAAAATGTGAATAATTGGGAAATATCAGCCTGTCTCCCATGGGCTGACAGACCCTCTCTTCCCTCTGCTGTTCCTCACAATAAGGCACAAAATCTCATTCTTAAAAATGTTATTTTTCCCTTTTTATCAAAGGCTACATCTCTGCTATGAAATAATTTCAGGAATGTTTGGGCAGGTGGAAAATAGGAAAAATACATTTCATCCAGCCCAAATCCTTAGATTTTCCAACTACCAAAATCTCTTGACTGATTAATTGAGTTCCATGGAGATTTTTATCTTGGTGTCAGTGCGTACACACACATCAGGGGGCCTCGACTCAGCCCCTCCATTCTTTCAGGAGCTTCACCAGAACCTCCTCCCTTCCCAGCTTCTCCCATCCCACCAGACTCGCTCTTGCCATTTCTATTCCCCCAAAGATTTGTGAATTCCCTTTTTCCATGGATTTATGGCGTCTCCATGGGTTTCCCATCATTCCCAGGACCCCTTTTCCGTGGATTTCCCATCCTTTTCCCAGCTGGCCATGATCCTGGCCTTGTCCTTCCTGGTCAAGCGCCGCCGGCTCCACCAGAACATCTGGAATGGCGTCCTGGGATTGCTGAAGTATTGGAATTCCCAAAATCCTGCTGATCCCACCTGGAAAGATCTCGGAATTCTCAAAATCCCACTGATGCCTCCCTGGAAAGGGCTCAGAATTCCCAAAATCCTGCTGATCCCACCTTGGAAGGAGCTCGGAATTCCCAAATCTTCCCAGCTTCTTCCATCCCACCAGCCTCGCTCTTGCCATTTCTATTCCTCCAAAGATGTGTGAATTCCCAGCAGAGGGGCAGCAGAGCTCTCTGTGCCACGGCCCCCCTGCTGCCCCAGCTCTGTGCCTCAGTTCCCCCTGCCTGGCTGTGCCATTCCCCCCTTTCCCAAATCCTGGCTGAGGCAGAGCTGTGGATCTCTGCCATTTGGCTGAGGGTCAATCCAGAGCAGGCAGAAGCCCTGGTGCTTGGCAGAGGGAAGACAGTCTTGCAGGGTTGGAACACGCTCCCTCTGTTGAAAGGCTCCCGTCCTTTTCTCTCCAAATGGTTTGTGGGGGGTACAGCCCCTCTCCTGGATACCCCAACAGCAGCAATGTCTGGAATTGCTCTTTCATTCTGGTCCACCCAGGAGATCTCATTTCTCCAAGATCTGATTTCTCCAGGACCTTCCCGTGGTTATCTGCTATTCCAAGTCTAATCTAAGGATGCAGGCCCTACCTTGGGCTACCCTGGAAGGCTGCTTGGAAGCTTCATCCAGCACAGCAGAGCACAGCTGCCCATCTTGGGAGCAAGGCAAACTGGCAGGAATACATCACACCTGTGCTCCATGCTCTGAACTGGCTGCCAGCTCCCTCCTGGGCCCCGTCCAAGACTGGTTAAATATCGATAAAGCCGGAAATGAACTAAGCTCTGGCTAGATCCAAGTCTGCTTTTCTGCCTTGCCTCCTCACAACACCTGAAATGCCATCTGAGCCCAGATCCATGGCCACACGGCTGGTGCCCTGCTTGGATTAGGATCTCTGTTAACATCCCATCACTTTGTGGGGCCTGAACCCATAGCCTAGGAAATCAAGGGGAGTTTTGCCATTAATAAAGTGGGGAGAGACATCTACAGGGACATCATGTAGAGACAGGAGAAAGCAGGAGCAGAAGAACAAAGAGAAGGATCAATGCTTATCTTGATTGCCCCATCCCTGGAAGTGTTCCAGGCCAGGTTGGATGGGGCTTGGAGCAACCTGGAATAGTGGAAAGTGTCCCTGCAGGGTGTTGGAACTGAAGGTCCCTTCCAATCCAAGACATTCTGTGATTCTATAGTCTTTGAGCTAGACTTCCTTAGCCAAGGAAGAAAGATTTGAGAGGCTGTGACAAAGGAAGGTGAGGGTTGGCTTCTGGTTTTTTTACATAGCACAGATATTTTTCCTGCTTGTGCAGAAAGCACCTGCAGATGAGGACACCTGAGAGCTGTGACTTAGTGAATTTGGTGTTAATGCTGATGTGAAGCACTCTGTGGGGTCAAGCCATGCACCTCCATTATTTCATCCTTCAAGTTCTCTGAATATCCTCAAAATTCTGTTTGACAATCAGTGAAAGAGGCCAGGCAGCAAGCAGGGGGATTTCTTTGTACTGACACAGAAACTTACTTGGGATTTGCTTATCTTACTGTGATTTGGCTTTCTGAGATTTCCATCCTGAGAAATAAATGGGAAGGCATCCCCTGAGGGGAGGGACTCCCAGTCCACACATGACTAACCTCAAATCATTGTGCTGGCCATTTCATCACTGAACAGAAACAAACCTTGATGGACTCCAGCTGCCTGCCTTGGAGAGATGCAGGGAGCCAAAACATGCCATAAGTGCAGTTCACTCCCTGGCCATATTTCAGATTGTCCAAAGCACAGCTCCCAAAGTTCACTGACAAGATGAGCTTGGTATTCTCACTCTCTGCTGTGCACAAGCTGTGCAAAGCTCCTTCCAGTCCCTCTGAGTGCCTGTGACACCATCCTGGATGTGCTTTTTTACAGCCCACTCACTTTGAAGCACCCTAACACCCTACAAACTGCAGTCCTGGAGTGAGCTAAAAAAAATCCCAGTTTATCCCAGCATCTTGTAACTGGTAATGCCTGCAGACCATAAGGGCAGGGTAGACAGTGAAAATTCCCCTATGTTTTGTTCCATTTTCCAGACATCTGCAGCTCAGAGGCTTCCCAAGGCAGAGACAGTGTCTTTGCATTTATTGGTCTGGGGTGGATTTTTATTCCATTGATTGGTTTAGGAGCTTTATAATTTAAACTTTTGGCACCTAAAACTTCCTTTGGCAATGAGTTCAGCAGCTTAACAGCAAAAAACATGACCTCATTCATTTGTTTTGGAATCCATCAAATGATCATTCTGGTTGATATTGCCATGAGACACTGCATCCTCATTCCTGGTCACCTTCTCCATCCCTCTTTTTATATTATAGGTTCTTGTCATGTCCAACTTCCATCTTTTCTGACCAGTGAAGGCTTTGTCAGTTTAGAATTCCTTCTGTGGAAGCCATTACTTCAGCAAACCTCGTCACCCACCTCTCCATCCTTTTTTTAGATCTAAATCTCTGCCTGACACAGTGAGATGAAAATTACCTGTGATGCTTAGGACATTAGGCACAGCTTCAACAGGAACCTTCACACACCAGGCATTTTCCAGCTCCTTCACCAAGGGAACCTGCATTGTGTATGAGCAAATCTGTCTCTGTTACCAATGGGACACCTCAAAACTGTCCCTGCAGCAGCAGCCACAACCAGAATGGGAATGGAGGGATGCCAGCCTGTAGAGAGTTTGCAGTTATGAAAAAGCAAAAGAAATTATTAATAAGATAGAGGTACCTGGTATCAACTGTTTGGGCACTCTCAAAGCATCTGGGTATTCCCTGTAACTCAGAAATTATTATAAAAGCAGCTCATTCCATCACACAGCCTGTTGAGAATTTCATGCATGCACTGGGAAAAAAAAAAGTCATGATTGCTAAACGCTCCATTTTCTTTTCAAGACACTGTGCTAGTCTGAAGTGGTGTATGTATACATTTCAGGCAAATGTGTACTTTGTCTTCAAATGAACAGCTTTCAAAATGATCTTTGGTTAAGCTCCCTTTTATTTTTATCTTTTATTCGCCTACAATGCCAGCTGAGGTTACCCATCTCCCGACAGCTACCAAATGGACTCGTAATTGTAAGGCTCGGTGATTTAATTAGACTCATTCTAAACACTCACATTTTTATCAATTAGTTAATGGGCTAAAGAGAGTCTTATTGTTGGAGCCAGGTCATTTGGAAGCTGGAGCCTTCACGAGGGCAAGAAGCTGAAGAACAACAGCGTTAATATCTGTAATTAACCTCACGAGTCCTGGTTTGTTCAATTAGGACTGAACCCCCTCTCCATCCATATGCCTTTCGTCAGATGGGCTTTTAATTTGAAATAATTGTTACAGAAAAAATCAACAAATAATAGCTTCGTTTTTTCTTTTTTTTTTTTTTTCTCAAATGCAGACACATATAAAAACAAAAAGCACAATCTTGACACACGTGCCTGTGAGCTATTTATTAGAGCCTGGTTAATTCACAGCTCCTGTATAAATAATCATTCTAGGTTTTTAAAGATTAACAAAGCTCTTGGTAACAGATATTGTGGGATCTTTTCAAATTGATCCTCATCTTGTAATATGTATCTGTATCTTTTGTAATGCTGCCTTTTCTACTACTACCAAAAAAAAAAAGTTTGGGCTTTGATTACTTTTTGCAATTTGTTGCATGTGATTTCTGTGCTTTGGAGAGTCTGATATTTCTGGTAGTTGTTTTTTTCCTGAGGATGAGCTATCTGGTATAAATACATCTGTTATAAATTAGAAAAGAGCAATATAGAACAGCCCATGATTACAGAATTACAGAATTGTTACAGAACTACAGCAGGTTCAGCATGCCTGTCTGTGTATATATTTAAATACACACACCCATCTATGATGTTTAATATGTCAGATTATACTGTAAATATTTAAATGTATATATGTCTAAATGAGTGTATATACTTGTATATGCACATATATGTGAGGATCAAGCTTTGCTTGTGGTGTACACATGATCTTTCTACCTTAAAAATTCAATTATTCATTTTTATTTATAGAGATTTTATATATATATATATCTGTCAGTGTGTATTACAAAGGTATCTATATAAACATAAAAGCCCACTTTGCTGGCTTGCTGAGACAATAGGCACTCTGTGTGTCCTTAATCTTGTATATAATGTATACACAGTAAACATGCCCTTAACACTTGCTCCTGCATTTTCATTCTCTGCAACTTATTCATCTCTGTTCCAATTGCCATCTACAGATAAATCCCAGGACAGACACACAGATGATTTTTTTAAGCTGCCTTTGAATTCATTCAGACAAAAGAGAACAAAAATAATTAGAAAGATTTAAGGATGGGCGTGATCACATCAGTACAAGGCATTTAAAAGAGGGTCGGAGGTAGGTAAGTAGATACTAAAAATACCTCCTGGATTACGTTAGGTCCTCAATCATAGGCATTAATTGCATATTGCTTCTACAGAGAAATGTCTCTGCCCAGCCAACACACCCACACCTGTTCAGTTTTGTGTGCAAGCACCTAATTCCACTGAACTTGGGGGTCTGTGCAGATACACAACAGGGAGACTGGTGCTGCCAGCAGCAGCACTGGATTTTTCCATGGTTAGGGTTTCCCTTCGGAGGGAGGAATTCACCCTGAAAATGGGGTCCATACCTTGGGCCAGCCACTTGGGAGGCCTCAGACCCAAGCCTGGCCAACACAGAGATGCTACAGAGCCCACGCCACAACCCCATCCCCAAACTCTGCGGGGTCCTGGGGACACATGGGCTGCACCAGGGCCATGGCACAGCGTGACCAGTGCCACCAGCCCAGCCTTGCTGCCACCCCGAGCCCAGGCTCCAACCCAGGGAGGATCGAGCCCTCCCCAGCACAACCATTCCCATCACAAAGCACGGCGGGTCCAACCATAATTGGTTCCAAATTAAGCAGGATTAAATAACAAACATAACATAGCACTAATACCGAGAAGCCAGGCCTTCTTTTTTTACACAGTTATCTTTTTTTTTTTCCTTAACAACGCCAAAGAAAGAGGCAAATTGTTGTGTAAAAATACGCAACAATAATAGTGGTCCTGGAAGGAATGTTTTTCTTCTCTCTGGCTGCAACAAAAACAGTTGACTACTGAGAAGCAAAGAGCAAATTTGCAAGAAAGGGCACAGCACAACAGCAGCAGGGACTGTTAGGGGGAACGGTAGGCGCTTTGTTATTTCGGGAACTTCACTGTAATTTTAAAGCGTTATTTATAATAGTAATAATGCCAGCCAACTTGTTTCACTTAATACACAACCAGCCTAAATAAAAGGCTACAAAAGCAGCTGGGAACAGTACAGTTTCCTACTGTAATTGTGTGTACGTATCCGAACATCTGATGAGCCCCGCTCTACGTTTCCTTATTGTTATCGCCAACAATTATTCCCGTGCATGCGCCGCAGAGCCGGAGCTCCGCTGAGCTGCATAAATGCACTCTTTGTTTCCTTAATTATTAGGCAGACAGTTCATTCTGTCCCATGTCCAAGTTCCAGACAGGTGGAATAAGGAGGTGGCATCTGTCTTAATATTGAATGCCACGCTTCCCCCATCTGCCGTAATAACAGCGCGGGGGCTTGCTTGGCTTCGGTTGCTCCGTTCTGCACCCAGCCATATGCCCTGGTGTGCCGCACGTGCCACCGGAGCGCGCCGGGCCCGGGATGCCACGAAGGAGCCTGGGTGCAGGCCCGGGGTCAGGCACGTGCTGGAGTCAGCAGGTGACAGTCAATACGGCCACTGAGAGCCGCCCCCCGCGCCAATACAGAGGGGCCTTCAAAGTCAATTGACAGAATACAGCGCCCTGCCAATCAAATTTTGCAGGGCATACCTTCCAGGCTAGGCAAATAAGAAGATTTAGAGCACATGGCAGTTCATCGTTTATAATCCTGTCTTAGCCCAGCATGGCTTAGTGATAGTTCTGTGACAGATGATGAGCACATGACAGCTGGGGGATCTTATACAAACTCATACAGTAAAATTAAAATTAAATTAGTGACACACTTGTACACATTAGTTGTGCAACAGTTATGCAATCTGTTCGAGACCCTAACGCAAACCATCACTGATTTAAATAATTTATACTGGTGCCGAGGTGCTGGGTTGTGAGGTTTTTTCCCTCTCCCAGAAGAAATGCAGCATTTGTGCATTTTTAGCTTTAAACAGCTCTGTCCTTTTCATTCTGTTTGTCCTCTCATTTCTTCTCCAGAAAGAAAGCAAAGACTCTATTTTTTTTTTTAAGTTGAAATGTTCAGAAGGGTTGTTCTGGAGGTCTGGGAGTGTTTCTTTACTTGCTGAGTGCATTGTGCAATTCATAATATTATGGCTGTTTTATTTTCCTATGTAGCCATACTAGGCTTCCATTAAAAAAAAATATAAACAAATAAAAACAAAATAGTGATCCCCTCCCCTCTAGATGCAGAATGGGAAGGAAACCTATAAGATTTGAGTGTTTTTAGACACAGGAATATAATAAACTGGCTGTTCTTTGGCTCTTTAATCTGATAATCTTGTTACTATTTTATGTTTGTGTGTTGGGGGAAAAAAAAAAGAGAGAAGTAATCACTGAAATGATGACAGTAGACCTGCAATTTGAAAAGACTCATAACTTTAAAGCTTAGAGGGCCTGATCCTTTTATCCGTGTGGGCTTGACACCAGACTACCTCTATTAGCTTTAGTGGAGTTCCACCTGATTTACACGGGGTAAACAGAGACAGCATTCAACCCTGAAATCCTTTTTGGAAGGCCACTCTCTACACCAGCAGTGTGTAGTTACTGCTCCTTCCCAATCCCTCAGTGTTTCTCAGTCACTAAAATTACAGTTTATCCACACAAAGTGTTTTTACCCTCATGGGTAGCAAAACTGTGGTGTCCAAAAGCTGTTGCAATGCTGAGCTATACTGCAATAATTCAGGGAATCATAATGATTTATCAGCTGTGATAGGAAAAAAAATTGAGAAAATATTGGGCTTTGTTCCCTTAAGCAAATTTATTATTTATTTATTTACATATTTATTTGTGTGTGTGTATTTAATCACACCCAGAGGATGATTTGGGTACTCCCAGCCGTGGGAATTTTCCCAGCTAGTAAGGATAGTGTGTGTGCATTTACATTTATGTATAATTGAGATTAGAGGATAATTTGGAGGCTGTGGAAATGCTCACAGTTAGGAAGGCTAGTTTGAGTCTTTACAAGCTGTCTCTGTGTTAGGTTACTTTTTCATTTATGTAAAGGAATAAGCCACAATAACCACCCAAATGGTGATCCAGTCTTTGAACCCCCACACTAAAAAGGGCAGTTCTTGTTCTACATGCCCTTATTTTTATGTTAATCAAGTCAGTGAGGGTTTTTTTAGTTGAAGATGTCCCTCTTTATTGCAGGGTGTTGGGCAGGATGACCTTAAAGGTCCCTTCTTACCCAACCCAATCTTAGTTTAGGATTCTGGGGAATATTTTTAGCATCCTCCGCTTTCCTCCCAGAAGCATCGGGAGGCTCAAGCCATTCCCGCCACCTGGGATGTTCTGAGTTAAACTCAGCTCACCTGGTGCTCGGTGAGGATGATTCCCCTGGCAGTTCCATGTCAGCAGGATGCAGAGAGCAGCCAGATGGTGAGGTGGCTGTGGCTCAGCCCAGCTGGGAGTGGAGCTTCAGGTGGTCCCTCCTGTGTGTAAATGCTGTGTGTTTTGTGTCACCTGGGCAGAGCCAGGGGCATTGGTGGGCCCAGCTACTGCTGGTGGCACAGCCAGGGGCTCCTCTGGGCTGGTGGCAGTGGGGACGGCTCACAGGGGCATCCAGGTGGCCACCACCTCCAAGGAAAAAGGCCTTAGATATCTGCTGATGTTTTGGCAACCTGGGAAATATGTCCCATGCTCCTTCCCTGCTCACCCAGATGTTAATGCCACATCTCCCACTGTGTTCCTGCTCTTTCATGGTCCATCTATGAGTGGAGTGAGGTGCAGAGAGCCCAGACCTTGTGCAGCCCAGGCCTGGGAGGATGGACCCACAGCAGCAATGCTGGGCCAGTGGATGCCAGTGTGGTCATCACTGCTTGGCTGCTCCACTCCCTGAGCCAGACCAACAGCTCCACTGGCACTGGGCAACCAGACCAGTCTGCTGATGAAGCACAAACCAAGCTTCAAAAAGCCACCTCTGGGCCATGCCTCTGGCTTGATATTCTCCTTCTGCCACATCTCTGCTGTTATCCAGGCTCTGCTCTTCCACAGCCTCCAGACCCGGAGTCAAACCCTTCATTCAGTAAACCCATTCTCGAGTTTCATTTGGTCCCCACTTATTTCTGGGACATTGTGGCCCTTGACTTGGCAGGCTGTGAGGTGCAAAAAGGGACTGGTACCCTGACTGTGGGAGGAAACAGGCCTGGGAGAGGGATGGCAGCGAGCTCATCTCTGCCTGGAAATGCTCACACAGAAGTGCACTCACACTGCTGTGGTGGCCCCAATACTGTGTGACAATCACAAGGCCCCTGGTACACAGAGCTGCAAGATGTTTCATAGAGAAATGGTTTTTTAAAACTTTTAAGAGCTTTAAAACATGGCTTTCTTCCTGTTCTCTGTTTCTTCTCCCTGGGGCTGGGTAACAGCAGGTTCTTCTGGCGACATGAGTCCAATTGTGCAGGTTTCAGAAGGAGAGAAAAATGGTGTATAATCAATTGTATATAATAAAACTCAGGGGGAAAAAAGCCTTTTCCATGCTGCACAATATCAGCATTTTGCAATTGGACACTGTATTTACCAAGGCTAGAAAGAGAGGATGCCTTGCAAGGAAGAGTTTGGGGCTTTAAAACACAAATCACAGGATGCAATCTGAGTTACTGGAACCTATCAGAGAGTACTGGCTGCCCCACACATCAGAATTAAGCCATTTAAGGACAGAAAACCCCTCTGCAAGTGGCAAAAAAGCAGCTGTTGGGAACATCTGCAGCAGCATGTGCCCACCTCACCTGAGATGCACATGAAGGGAAATCATCATAGAATCATCACAGAATGGTTTGAGTTGGAAAAGACCTTAAAAAACAGCTTGTTCCAAGCCCCTCACCATGAACAGGGACACCTCCCACTAGAGCAGGTGCTCCAAGCCCTGTCCAACATGTCCCTGAATATTTCCAGGGATGGGACAGCCACAACCTCTCTGGACAAGGTTTCCAGTGCCAAATCCCAGATCTTTCCTTCATAGGTTGGAAGGGACCACCTTGTCCCCTGCTCAGATGTGACTCTGGGGTCTCCTCCAGTCACCCTGCTCAGGAGTTGCCCTGTGCAGGGCCAGGAGTTGGACTTGCTGGTGTCCTTGTGGGTCTCTTCCAGCTCAGGATATTCTATGGTTCTCTGGTTCTATGGATGTAGCTCAGCAGCTTCTTCTCATCACACCTCACACCTGCCCTCCTATTTTACCTTCCCTGCACAACTGGACCTGAGCTGGAGGGGCAGGACTGCTGTTTTTTGGGAGAAAAAGATTGAAGTTTTTTTACCTCTCTCTTTCCTAGTAACTAGACTAAAAAAATGATAAGGAAAAATCAAAGTAGGCTGAAGAATACCTTGGATAAATCATACACAGATCACACCTTTGTGCTGTGCACACGACAGACACGCGGGCGTGGAGCAGAGTCAGGGCTGGAGAGAAGCTTATCCACGTCCTGCACATGGGCAGCTTTTTAATTACTTGATGGAGTGACTCGCTGTGATTTGCAGAGCAACCTGGGAACGGGACATCTGTCTCCCACTAAACGAGGCCAGTCAGTGGGATTAGGTACCTGTCCTCTTTGAAAAGAAGCCTGACCCTCCAGCATGGCCTGTCCTCATCCATGGGGCTGAAAAATGAAGGAAGCAGGAGCCAGGCTGGGGTTCAACACCACAGATCACTTCCCACCTCCTTGCTGCATGATGAAGTTATCTATTCAACTCCTCTGCCTCCTTGTAAATAATGGTGCCAAGGATAAGGAGACACACAGGTGTCAATTGGGATGTCCTGGGCTGCTGTACCTGCCTTGAAATCCTGGGTGGGATATTTCTGGCTGGTGTTGTGTCTCTGTGCTGTTGTACCAGGTCTCAAGGCAGCAATATATGTCCATAAGTCAACAAGATTTTAATTTGACAATGATCCCTGGCAGCTGGATTATAAAGTATTTCCAGGACATAAATGGGACACGATGGTTTGGTCCCTCTGTTTATGGGGATAAATAAATGTTTGGGGTGCAAATAATTGTGTGTTGTGTGTGAAATACACCCGTGCACACTGGCATGGACTCCCTAATCATTCCATTTGTGAATGAGCCACATTTCATAAAAATATGTGGGGCACCACAAGAATTAATAACAAAGGTGCACCACCACAATGAACAATTTGTGCAAGCTTATGGGCATAATGAAATGAACAAAGCAAGAGGAGAAACACAGAGAACAATATCTTCACTATCAGCAGTTTACTTCAGTCTACTTATGTATGATCAAAGACTACAAATATAGTTTAAACAGCATGAAATAATGGCCAGGTTTGCAATGTGAAATAATTTTAGGGGGGAAAAAAATAAAAAGAAAGAAAAGGCAAAACATACGACGGGCTCAGTGCCACAATGCAATGGGCGTGTGGGCTCATTTTGTGATGAACAGCCAAGGAATGGCAGCAGTAGGGAAATAAGGCTGGAGGAGCTAACCTCCCTCCTACCTCCTCTTTGAAGATTTCCACATTCTGGGGAGAGGATAATGAAAAATATTTTACCTCCTCTATTACAGAGGTGTCAGTGGACAAAAAAATAAAGAAGAAAAATGAAAAAAAAAAGCGCCCAAACAGAAAAAAACCCAAGGATGTAGCATAATACAATTGCCAGGCAGACGTTGGAGGGAGGGCAGGGCTGCTCCCTCTGACTCCAGTGGAGAAGAAGATGCACAGAGAGAGCAGCTGAATTATTCACAAGGGATAAAGGGTACTGGAACTCACTCCCTGCAGCCCCCAGCGAGTGCCTTGGGCTTTTCCCCCTCCTGTTTGCCTGGCTTGGCATGGCACCTCCTTCCACCCAAAAACCATGGAGATGAGTTTCTCCATGGGCCCTCTATATCCATATCTGTATCCTGCTGCAGAGGGCAGACTGACATTCCTGCCCCTTCTCCTCCACGCAGTTCTTTGGCCTCCACTCTTTCCCCAAACAGACCATTCAGCACCCATTTCTAATTCTGGGATGGATGGGGAACCTGAGCAGGGCATCTGCCCTGGGGGTTCCCCTGGCATGGGAGCAGCCAGGCAGAGGAGCCTGGGAGTGAGGAATCAGGGCTTGGCTTGCAGCTGCTGCTGAGGAGGGTTGGCATTCTTGTGGGTCATTCCAGCCAAACGTGAAGCCTCCGGGTCAAAACTGACCAGGGCAGCAGCAGGTGTTGGGTGACAGCCACCTTGTCACACCTGCTGCAAACAAACATCAAAGTGGGAGGGCTGTTGCTCCATCCCAGCAGCCTCAGCCAAAAACAGAACCAGCTACAGCTGTTCTGGAGGCACCAGTGATTACACTTAAGGCTGTTTAGGTTTTTTTCCCATTTAGTCTCCTGTTTTCAGCTGCTGTTGCTTCTCAATAACTAAACACTTCACTTGAGATCCTCGATGTTTATTCCCTGCCGTAGGGTGAATTCTGCAGTTCTGTCTGCTTTTAGTTGTTTGTTTTAGGGTTTTTAGATGTGTTGTTTTTTTTTTCTTTTTTCTCCCCAAGCACAGCAAAATGCCCCAGCCTTTTGGAGTTTTGAATTAGTGTTGCTAATGCTAAAAATTGGCTTCAGAAGCATTTAAGTTTAACCCTTTCAAATTTTGTAATTCGTATTTTACCATTTAGGAGCTTGATTTGGGGGGAGAAACATGGAATTTGGCAGATGGGCAGCGCTGGAGGGGGACAGTTGCTGTTTTCTGTCCCAGCTAAAACAGGTTTAGGTGCAGCCACATCACAGCCTCCCTGCAGATGCCACACTGAAAAGATCCCAGCTCCAAACCTGACACTGGGACACCACCAACCCCAAATTTCAGGGAAGAGCCATCAGTCAACCCCTTTTGACCCTGGGCTGGTTTGGGAGCCACAAGATGTCCGGGTGTTTTACTCCCTGCTCTTCCACCAACCGGCACAAATAATTCTGTGAACTTCACAGCCCTTATTACCGAGCACGGCCTAATAATGTCATCTCAGGAGGCAAGTAATTGCAGTAATTAAGAGGTTGCACAAGGTCACTTGAGGCAGGGCTGGGAATACAAGCTTTTGTCTCTCACCCCGCTGCTGTGCCCTAAGAAGATGTGCACTGCGGCCACAGGCTGTGTGTGACCACCCAACCCACCTCCCTTCCACAGCCTGGGATGACAGTGTGCAGGGACAGCAGCAAAAAGGGCTTTAAACCTCTTTTTTCCTTCCCTTACCCAGAAAATCTCCTGCTTTATAGAAATGGTTTGAGGCTGGTGCGTTTCGTGGGAAACACTTATTGAGGAGGAGGAGGAAGGAGGAGCATCAGTGCACGGCAGGAGGAAGTGATTGTCCCAACATCCTGCCCCTGCTTTGAGAAACCTGCAGTGTTGCACATGAAAAACATTTTGAATTTGCACAAGGTGTGTAAGTCCTTCCCTATCCAGCCTTTGCTATGCACATGCATCTGGGAAATGGGCATCACATCCCACGGGCTTCATTCTTAGGGGCTTTTCCTAATTTTTGATGGCTCAATTTTGCCCCTTTCAGGCTGTCTGAAGCATGAGTCTGCCTGTCTGTCATCGGCCTGTGACTTCATGGATGGCACTGCCTGTTCCAAGGGGAGGGAAGAGAGATGAGCCACCCCAGCACTTCCTCTCTCCAGCTGATGGAGCAGATGAGGGATGCCGGGAGTTACATAAAAATGTAGGAAGCAGAAACTTAATGAAATGGCTCTAAATGTGACAGCATTCATGAAAAGATTAATTACCAGGAGTAAAGGGGGAAGGATGCCAGGAATTGATAGGATTGGTACCAATACCAAAAGCCTGCTGTGCTAGTAGAGCCATAATATGCAG
This sequence comes from Rhabdornis inornatus, assembly GCA_013397075.1. NCBI lineage: Eukaryota > Metazoa > Chordata > Aves > Passeriformes > Rhabdornithidae > Rhabdornis > Rhabdornis inornatus. Next base: position 103,044 of record VWZS01005389.1, on the reverse strand, counting down.
TCCTAATCTGAGGGCCTATTGTTTTTCTTACAGAAACAACAGGCTCCAGCCAATGAGACAAAAGGGGCTACATTACAGTTTCTGCAGGAAAAACAACAACAGCCATTAGAAATAATTATCTTAAGACAAATCATCAAGCAGAGTGTGGCACACACAAATATCCTCCCAAGCATGAGGCTCTGGGAAGAGAGGGGCTGTTGCTGTATTTATCCCAGTGGTTGCACGAAGGAAGGGAGAGAATTAGAAAGTGGGAGAGAGTGAGGAGCAAAATGAGATGAGGGAAAGAAAGAGTGAGACATAAAAACACAGGTTTTCCCACCAGTGACCAGTCAGGGCTCTCATCCCTGGCATGGGCATGTCCAAGGACGTGGTCCCCACGTGCACTCTCCCTGTGCAATTCCAGCAGAAAAGGGAATACTTGTTCATCTGGATTTGCTGCTTGGGTCCTCAATTTGCCAGGGTATAATTAACTATGAGGAAGGGCAGCAAAGAATCAAACCCAGAAAGTCTCTCAAATGAGATCATTATTACTGTTCCCTACAAAGACCTGCTCTCCCTACTTCCCCCCAAGCAAAGGAGGCTATATTTTTAATTTGTTCTTCCCCATCTCCTCTACTTGGCAGAATTGATGTATCTGACATATGAAATCACAGACTAACCCGTGGCGGGATAAAAATGAAAAAGCTCCATTTTGCAGTGGGATTAGACGACCACATTTGACTAATGGCGATTTCCTGCTGCATTTTATGTTGGCTGTGATTGTGCAAAAACTTTAAACTGAAATTTCAGATGACTGGAGACACTGAGAACATTGTATTAACTCCCTGTACAATGAGGTTTTACAGGCTGCTGCCAAATATATCCTTAGACTGCATTTCCCTCTGCATTTTGGGTTATTTGTATGTGTAAATATATCACATATTTTGATGTGTGCATGCCTTTTCTATTTGATCGGCGTGTGTACTGATCAGTATTGTATTTTAGCCGTAGTAATATCATATCAAATACACATAAACCCAGTACAATTTTATAAGTACAAATCCAAATGGCTCTGTAAACAAGGACCACATCTATATGGGTGTCTGCATACAAATAGATCCTGGCAGAGCAATCTCTCTAAAGTCATCTTCCACCACCCCTAATGGAGACTACTTTATGTGAAAGAAAACACTGAAAAGGACACATCTATACCTATCTCACTTGAAACAAAAAATACACAACATTCTGTAACCTCTGCAGTGTTAATACATAACATATGGTGTCTGTTTCACATGCTAATAGTGACTTTTTAATTTGAAGTCAGCCCCAATGAATCTAAATCCGTGCTGTCTCCAGGATTAATTATGAGTACTAGACTGTGATACCAAGCCTCTCTTCTTGATAAGCTTTATAACCAGGTTTGCACACAGGATAAAACAGCTCCTCAGAGCTGCCATATTTAACCTATACGTGACCTGCTGGTGCATCTTTTGGAGAAAGAAGCAACTTGGTGAGGTGCTTGGTTCTGTCATGAGGGCATGGGCACTACCAAGGTGAGAAACACACCACTGATGGGTCCTGTCCTTAATTACTGAGACAGTAATTATCCACAACACCTCTTTATCCAGTACACAAACATCCGTTGGAAAGCAGGGAATGGATCCAAGTGGAGAGAAACATCCTGAGGTGCACAGCTCACAGGTTAACCAGTATCTTCTGCATCTGAACTGCTTCTCCTGCCCACAGCCCTGTGTGTTTGGGAGCTCCTCCTGGTGCTGGTTTTCTGGGTTGGGGCTGGGGTGGAATCCTCAGGGACAAGTGACCATTCACAACTTGGCCTGAAGGTCCATCTAGCAGAGGTGCTTAGAGAAAAACCATAAAAACGAGGTCAGCCCTCCCCCTTATCACCTCCATTCCTTGCAGCACTGAGCAGCTGAGTCAGAGGCTGTATCTTTTTTGCTCAAATAGCCCTGGCTGGTGCTCAGTGCAGGAATTTGTCCATAGCTCAACCTGTTTGTGCCTCGATTCCTGCAGCGGAGCATGGAGCGTGCAGCCAGCGAGGGCTCTCCCTGGCCCAAGGTAATTTCATAGCAGCACAAAACCCTTAATGTCACTTAAAATAGGTTTAGGTGCAAAGATCAGAGCCTATCCTAAGCACTGCTATAATGTTTCTCCTTGGAGAAAACAGCTTCTTGACGCCCAGAGGATCCTGCTGCGGTGAAGACATTAGAAGTGGTTTTCTCTAAAATACATGTGCTTGGATGCTCAGGTGGCTGCAAGTTCATCTTCCCTTCCTTGACAAATAGGCCTGCTTAGAGAATTGAGGCTTCCTTTCTTTCTCTCAATCTCTTTTATTAACCTCAGGTTTTTAAATTACTGCGAAATACGTTTAAAGTGGTTTTCAAGGTCACTGGAAAACTACATTTTCGAAGTGTCAGTAGAAAATAACCAAATTTCGGACCACGAAAACGATGATATTTATTTTTGAACCTGCAAACCCGGTGATAAACCCAAGCTGTTTACATTAGTTTGAAATCTGTTTTCCTGGTTCTGGCCAGCCATAGCCCTGCTGCAGCTACTTTTCCCTCCAGATAATTTGCCATTCCCACTGCAGCGTAAATTCTTCCCCAGACAGTAATGCGGTGGCTGCCAGCCCTGCCACCAAAATGGCCCTGTCTCACAAGCTAAGTCGGATCAGCCTGAGACAGGATTTTCCTGACACAAACTGTCTGTCAGGGCTGTGGAACTGGGGCTTCTGGGGGTGGCATTCACATCTGTGGCTCCATATGAAGCCATCACCCCACAGCCAATGCCTGGTGCTGTGGTATTGCCTGCAACCACCTCCCAGAGAGACAGGAACAATTATTTGTAATAATTAACAATCCCAGAAGAGTTTTCAGGAGAACTGATGTGTTTATCTGCCATGCCTTGGCTAAATTCCAGCAAGGACTGCACGACATCCTGCCTCTGTCATTGTATCTCATCCACCTAAATTCTCTTGCAGCTATAATCAGGATGGAGAGCCTTTGTTTTTCCTTCTCCAGCAGCTCTTGCACTGGGTTCCTGCATTTGGAAATAGCTGCTGAGCCAAATACATTTTAGTTACAAGTGATCAGTACTGCAAATTCTTCTGATTCTATAATCAGTCTTAGGATTTTTGGCATTTTTCCGAAAGCCTGAGCTGCTGGAGTCATTATGAAGCACCAGGATCTCAGTTTTCATGGTTTTAAGTAAGTGGCTCACCCTTGCAGTTGAAAACACGAGGCATGTTTACCCTAGAGGCTGAGAAGCCAGATGGTGGATAAAGAAAATGCAACAATTTGGGGTTTTAATCTCGTGATTTTTTAAGCCAATCTCATAATTTTGGGGAGCTGGACTCACAGTTTGTGAATGCCCGCAGTTGGCATTACTGAGTGATCATATTTTACGAGGAGTGCTTAATTAATTGCTGATTTAATTTGTGTTTGCCAAAAGCTTTGAAATCCTTGGATTCATTGAGTTCCTTTTAGGACAGAATACAATTTCCAGTGCTAAATCTGCTCAGATCTGCTACTCTGGGAGTCTTTCAGTGGCCAGCAGTTCAATTTAAGGGATGAAACGCATTTTGGGAGCGTTCTCACTCTACACTCATTGAAGACCTCACTCCCTGGAGGCAGAGGGTTGGTACCTGACCCCAAGTTGAGCAGTGTCTTATAAAGGGTACAAAATAGACAATCTTCTGAGTCAGGCTCAATTTTGGGGAGATCCCTCACCAGCCCCTAAGCAGGAGAGGGAATTTTGTAGAGGTCTTCCAGTGCCACTGAAGGCCAGAAGAAATCATGCTGTTCTGGGCATCCAGCCCTCAGGCTGCTGAAGGTCTCTGCTGACCATGATTTCATAAAATCACAGAATGGTTTGGGTTGAGAGACACCTTAAAGGCCAGGTTGCTCCAAGCCCCATCCAACCTGGCCTTGAACCCTTCCAGGGACGGGACAGCCACATCTCCCTGACCCAAATGTGGACTTGGCAGCCAGGCGGACATTTCTGTGACACAAAGCTGTCACTACATGGTTGCATAAAACAAGCAACTCCTCCTAACCCTCCACCAGCCATCTTAGGGAAAGGCCAAACTCTGCTCAGAGTGGGGTTGTTTCACCTCAGGGTCATTCAGGCATCTGGGGCATGGAAAATGGTGTGCAATGCAGTAAAATAAGGTGCCTCGTGCTAGGCCTGGTGAGAATGTCTTTTAAGCCAAAATAATGCTGGGTCTTATTTACTTGACAGCTCAGACATTAATTTAAGACAGGCACAAATGAATCACCAGCCATGTTACAGTTGCCTCGTTGGAATCCCTCTGCTATAATCTCATAGTTTTTTCACCTAATTAATTTCCCCTTTCCTTGCACCAGTGTTTCATGAGTGTATCTTGTTTGGAGGAGATTAAGAGTCACACACTTCATTAGTAAGGTGTAAATTATCAGAGAGACCCTCTCCATCCACCTGCTTAATTGGGTTAATGAAGCGTCTCTGTGGGCCCTGGTAAGACAGCACTGCTCTCTGCTCCCTGCAGGCATTACCAGGGCTGTTTGGAAAATAAATGGAGACCTTAAAGTTCCCACCTTGGTGCATTTTGAGACTTTTGGGCATTTAATTTATTTTTGAAAAGGAAAAACAAAAAAGAGTTAAAGTTGAATTGTAAGATAAGCCATTCCTGCCTATGAAATTACAGTCATAATATTGCTCGAATCATTCCACATCAGAACTAATTCTTAATTAATACTAACTTCTAATTTTTTCTCTACCTTAAGCAGCCAGATTGCGTTAATATAACACACACAGAGATACTATTAATGCTCAGTTAAATGGTTAAACTGGTAAAAGTGCCAGGGCAATGCAAGGGTAAAAATGGGGAGTGTGTGTTCAATCTCTGGACATACAATGTGGGGTGCAGACAGTCCTGGGCAATGAGTGCCCCTTGTCCCTGCCAGACATGATCCCACATGGAAACCAGGTCCCTTTATCTCTGCACATCCCTGTCTCGCCTCTGCTTGGGTTTTGGAGACTATTCTTAGAAGGGAAAGTGATAAAACCCCTATCAGGCTCATACATTACAGCACACCCATGTAACAGGAAATTTTAAGGTGATGTGAGAGATTATTTGCACTGTGTGTCTGAGCTCAGAGAGTCACTGCTCTTCCAAGCTGGAGCACAAACACGAGGGGATGACTCACGAGTGCTGATGTGCTGATGTCACTTGTGGGGTGAGTTGGGCTCAGCCCAAAGCTGATCCTGAGTGAGGTCAAAGCCCAGGAACACCGAAGCTCTTTGAACGTTCTCAGGCTCTTTCTCACGAGCAGCTCATTGTGCAGCCAGAAGCAAATCCATCAGCAGCCCAGAGCCTCAGCCAAATGGACAATTCGTGGAGGGAAAATGAGGAGAAAGGCTGTGGGTAAATTATTTGTCACAAAATATTCGCCCAGCTCTACCTGACAGAGCAGAGTCCCGCGTTTGATCTCTGTGAGCGACTGTCGCGGGAATCAAAGGCAGTTTTGTCAGGGGATTAAGTGCAGGAGTTGTCGTCGAGAACTACATTAAAGATAAGAAATCCAGAGTGTGGCCCAAAGTGCCTAATCCTAGCACAACTAGTGAATTATTAAGTTGGTCATTTGACAGAAGAAGGGAAAAAAATCCGACTGTTTTTGAGACAGCCTAAAAAAGAGGTTTCTATTAAAATACAGCGGTTGCATAATGAGAACATAACGTGCAGCTCCAGCAGGAGAGCTGGGCTCTTGCACCAGTCCCTGCAGCTATGGAATGATGGTAGAAAACAGCAGCTTCCAGATGCTGCCCCTTTTTTCCAGGTGTAGGATTTGGACTTCCAGCTCTGACTGCCAGGCAAAATGCAAATTGTTGAGGTATCTGCAGTAGCTCACCTTTGGAGAATTGAGATGTGCCTGAGATACCTGGCTGATCCCCAAACAGAGCCCACAGGCACCCAGTCCTACCTCCAGTGTCTCCATGCCATGTTGGTAAATCAGGAATGCTAAAATGTCCACCTCTGCCAGGAGCACAGAGCTGTTCTGTCACTTCTGCATCCAGCTCTGGGGATCCCAGCATGAGTTGGATTTGGAGATGCTTGAGTGAGTGCAGAGGAGGCCATGAAGATGCTGCAAGGGCTGGAGCCCCTCTGCTCTGGAGCCAAGCTGAGAGAGCTGGGGGTGCTCATCTGGAGAGGAGAAGGCTCCAGGGAGAGCTCAGAGCCCCTTCCAGAGCCTAAAGGGGCTCCAGGAGAGCTGGAGAGGGACTGGGGGCAAGGGATGGAGGGACAGGACACAGGGAATGGCTTCCACTGCCAGAGGGCAGGGATGGATGGGATATTGAGAAGGAATTCCTGGCTGTGAGAGTGGGGAGGCCCTGGCACAGGATGCCCAGAGAAGCTGTGGCTGCCCCTGGATCCCTGGAAGTGTCCAAGGCCAGGTTGGACAGGGCTTGGAAGTGTCCAAGGCCAGGAGCAACCTGGGACAGTGGAAGGTGTCCCTGCAGAGGACAATCCCATGGCAGAGGATTGGAACCTTAAAAATGATCTTTAATGTCCCTTCCAACCCAAACTACATTATGATTCCATGATAACAACAGACAGGAAAACATCCAGCAACTAGAGAAGAAAACAAACTGGAAATGCTGGATTTGTGGACAGCCTCCTACAAGATGAAAACATCTGCACAGGCAGCTGACCATGGGGATGAATGTGAGAAAACAGGCTCATGGGGAAAAGGGGAGAGGTGTGAGTGAAACAGCATCTCCAGGTATGCTGCCAGGGATCCTGGAGCAGCTGATAAAGGTATTTGAGGAGCTGTGGGACCCCCAGCAGAACGAGATACTGTTTGTTACATGAAATCAAGAGGAGAGGAGGCACAAGGTGTTTGCATTACTGAGGTGGGAACTCTGCCTTGCAGACCCCACAGGGACAGGCTCACTTGTGAGGGCTGGCCAGCGGCTGGGACAGGGTGTGGAGTGGCAGAAGGAATCCCACAGCCACGCCTCCAGCTAGGAAGGGCAGCATGAGGGATGACACAGAGGGCAGAAAGCAAAAATTCTCCCCCAGAGTCACTTTAACACCTCAGTGCCACCACTGCTGGGAAATGTGAACGAGGACACAGAGAAGATGATGCCACTCCAAGATATAACACTCCAGGATCATCTCTGCTGTCCCTGCTCCAGTGCAGTGTGATGGGAATCTCTGGAACACCCTTGCAGATGTCCTAAAGGACTTCCAGACACCGTGAGGGGTCATTGGGAAGTTTGGTGTGGGAGAGATGTGGGTCCAAGGGGACACTGCCCTGCAACAGCTGCCAAAGCAGTCGGCTGGAGGGGAATGTCCCTGCTAGGGGACACACTGTGGGATTGCTCAAAGGGGTTTCACAAACAGAGCAAAAACCACCTGGTCCTACCTCTGCACACACCTGGCTCTGCCTTAACTCCCATATCCAGCCAGGGATCAGTGCTGGTGTTGGAAGGGGCCTTAAAGATCATGTGTGGTTCCACATTTCTGGGAGCTGGAACCAGCTGAACTTTAAGGCCCTTTCCAACACAAACCATTCTAGGATTCTGTGTTCTAAGGAGTATTTCTGTGATTGGCACAAAGCAGGAGAGAGCAGTGCTTGAGGGAGCTGGGGCAAATATCCCTCACTCACCTGGAGCTGTGAGCTTGTGCAGGAGGGACAGCGATCCCTCAGGCTCCACCAGACAGGTAAAAACTCTCCTCTGTGTGAGCTAAATCCCCAGACAGGGAGCAGAGAACCTGAGAGCAACTCCATCCTTGGAAATATTCAAAATTTGACCAAAGCAACGTGATTTAACTTTGAAGTTTGCTCTACTTTGCACAGGATCTAAGACTGGAGAGCCACAAAGGCCCCTTCAAACTTGAATTGTTTCAACTTTTTCATTCTGTGACTATCCAGTTTATGCAGAATGCTGCCTGACAAGAGGTAGCTGATGTGAATTTGTCAAGAACAAAAAAAAAAAAAAAAAAAAAACAACAAAACAAAACAAAACAAAACAAAAAACAAAAAAAGCAGAGAGCCACTGCAATGTGGTGGGCTGCTCCATCCCGGGGGAGAGGTGATTGATTGATTGCTCATTTCCCTGGACATTTCTGTTCCCTCAGAGATCTGCTGGCCCAGCTATGCATACGTTTGGTCTTGATCCTGTCTGAGTCACTCAGGTTATGAAAATGCTTCCATTAAAGAGATGTGGATGTGGAAGAGCCACAACTCTGCAGCATGAGGAGCCTGTGGCTGCTGCAGGCAGCTGCCAACCTGTGAAAACACATCTGGGAGACACTGAAAAGGGGGAGGTGAGGAGGACAGCAGGACCCTCTTTGTCAAAGTAAAGCAATGAACAGCTCTGCTGAAAGGTGAACCAGCCTGAGTTTGTTTGCTGACACCTCCCTGCTTGGCTCCTCAAAGCTTGCAATCCTCTGCCACCCTTTGGCAATGGCACAGTCCTGTCTGCCTTAAAACCCTCTCCTTTATCCTTTTATTTTTTTTTTTTTTTGTCACTCAGCTGACAAGATGACAAGAAACTCTTCCAAAACAACGGCACACTTGTGCCTGTCCTCACTGAAAGCAAATGATTTACAAATAAGCTCAACATCCCACCAGGTCAGGGTGAGGATCTGTAAATCATCACACTCTGCATGAAGATTTGTTTTGGTGAAAGTACTGGTGAAAGATGTATCCTGCTGGCTTCAAATAACTGAACCACTGTCCTTGACTGAAAATCTACCAGCTGCTCTTGCCAAGCTAGTGCTTGGGCTGGAAATATGGGACATTGGAGAAATCACTTTCTTCCAACACTGAGCAAGGAACCAACATGGAAAATGGATCACAGAATATCCTGAGCTGGGAGGGAACCACAAGGATCATCAAACTCAACTCCTGAAAGACCTTTAGATGTCTTTTTCAGCCCTCTGATTTTTCTTTATGGGTGAAAATAAACCAGTTTGTGTTTATCTCTCTGCTTCCTGTCCTGATGACATCTGCAAGAGGCTTCCAGCCACCTCAGGTATGGGGGCACCACTGGACACATCCCCTGGGATGCAATCAGGAGGAAGAGATGTGCTGTAAACAGCAGCAGCCTGCCTGGGGTTTGTGTTTTAATGGGTGCAAGAATTGGTGTTAGCATATGCTAACCACTCTTTGCAGGGTGATCATTATGCAAATGCCTACAGTAAACAGGTAGGAAATTAGATCTAATCAGGACACCCCCCTCCCTCCCCTCTCTCCTGACACAGGAAAGTTGACTCCGTCGCATTGCTCCGGGTGCAAACCAAAAAAACAAACAAAAAAAAAAATAAAAAGAAAAAAATCTGAATTCCAGCCGGAACCCTCAGTTTTCCATTTGTCCTTTTGTTCTCATGCGTTTGGTTTTTAGCCTAAGTCACTGGAAAGCGAAGGGCAGCCTTGCGACTGCTTTAATTTTAAAGCTCAGAACAGGCTGGTATGGCTGGATCCAGAATTAACCCCGTTGTGGATTTCCATGATTTGAAGGCAAATAAAAACTGGGCACATCACGCCCGGTGTCCATGAGTAATTTGACTCCGTGTAACGCCTTATCGCTGCCTATTAAAGAGCCTGGCTGTTAATTCTGATGGGGGCAGTCACAGATTCCCAGGATGAGCCCAGGAGCATCCCAGGATGCTGCGGTTATCAGGAAACCTTCGGTGCTGCCAGGGGTGTCACACAGCTGATTTCTGTCTCACACTCCCTCTCCCCATGCAGCTCAGCCCATCTCCTTGCAACACCTCGAATCCCCTGTGCCCAAGTGCCAGACACAGCTGGTCCCCTGCCCATGGCAGGGGGGCTGGGACTGAATGATCTTTAAGGTCCTTTCCACCCCAACCCATTCCAGGATTCTGTGATTTGCCCTGTGCCCCCTCGAGGGGCTCTGTCTGGCACAGGACCACCAACTTCTCTGCTTGCCCCCATCCCAGCAAGGCCAAGGACACCCTCAGATCCCGGGTTTAGGAAATCTCAGCCTCCCAGAAACCTTACAAAGGACCAGACACCTTCTTGCAGCAAATATTAAAGGCTGTGGCCAAGTAATAACAACTGTTTGCTGCAGTGTCTGTGCAAAGGTTGAGGCAATTATGGCTCTGCAGACAGAAGCATAAAAGCCACAGAGGCACATCCTGAGCCATGAGGATGCTCCTGGATCGTGTACAGACCACAGGACAGGGGTGTTAGAAGTGGGTGCTGCAGAGCCACCCCAGTCGAGAGGGAGCTGAAGGTCCCTTGGAATCCCAGGGTGCTGCTCAGTGCTGTTCCTGGGTTTGGTTCTTGCAGCCTGACCCGATGGTAGGTGGTGAGTGGAGCCTCAACAGGCCAGCAATGCCATCCAAATAAAAAAGGAAATGTCAGAGACTGGGATTTTCACTGGGATATTAGACACCTAGGGGCTATTTTAATGTGGTTGCATACAAGGTTCTAATTCTGGTTTCAATTTTACAGGGACCAGTGTAATGCCATAGGGTGACCTCTGCATCTGCACAGTCGTTCCCAACAAATTCCAAACAGCCCCAGCACTGTTACTCATTTTTAATTAATCCACCACCATTCCTTTCAACATCACAGTCTTGCAGCAGAACTGGATGATCCATTCAAGCACTGGCACCCTGGAAAAGGCTGAAGGCACGCCCCAAAACACAGGGAAAGAGACTCAGCTGTCCCTGCCATGACCCTTTTTGCAGTCACCTCTCTGCCCTTGGTATGGGACACCATGAGTCAGGAAGGAGCTTTGGCAGCCTCCAGCAGTGTGGGCTGCCCCTGGCAGGACCTGCCAGAGGAGGCAGAGAGTTTGCACACCTGGAGAGGCTGGCACTGTGTCCTCAGTGCTCCTGGCAGGGGGGCAGAGGGAGAGAGGGAACAAGGGGCAGAGAGAGGGAGAAAGGCCGAAGGAAAACAGGAAAAGCAGAGGTGCAGCACAGAGCTGACCCACATAGCTCCAGGAAATTCTTGCAAGATATTTCCCCATACTGGATTACCTTAGGGGTCCCAGAGTTGTGATGGGAGTGGGAGAGTGTCCTTGTACCACTGCAGATGGGAAACGTTGGGCACCAACATTTTTCCTGGATGAGGCATTAGCCTGGAGGTCCTCCCAAAACACAGACCCCAGCAGCACAGGCCACCTGTAGCACTGATCCCTGATCCCTGGTGCCCAGCTCTCAGCCCTCTCCTACACCAGCTCTGTTTGATTTTCCATGGCCAGACAAGATCCAGATGCAAATTTCCCCAGGAGCCATCTGGTGAGCACTCCATCCTCTAAGAAGTCCTGCACAAAGTCCTGAAACAGCAGAGTAACCTGGATGGTCACCATAAATGATGTGGCATGTTGTATTTTAAGTAATTATGGACAAGGGCATACTTGTACTTCCTGCATGGCTTTTAGAAAGGCACATGGGTGTTTGACTGTTACACTTAAAAATGCAGAGCTTCCCTGTCCTGAGGGGATTTGTTTCAGCTTCTAATTTTTATTTTTCTCAGATGGCCAGTTTGGATTAATCTTATTTTAACTTGTCAACCTGGACACTGCTACCAAATGGGTAAGGACATGCTTTTGTCTTCCAGGTAATATCCTGCCCTCATCAAATACACTCACAGCATCTCAGCCTTCCCTTGGATAACTCATACATGGACAGAACACCCCCAAGTACTTCACCAGGCACATTTGTGCCTCCTGGAGCTGCTTTCCTGGCTCTTCCTGAACCCTTCCTAATCCTCCCCTTTCAGTTCCAAAGCCAGGTCCTGAGACTGGACAGCACCATTTCAGTAGAGGTCTCCTTTCCCACAGGATTTGGGGTGGATTCCAGAGTTTCAGGGTCAACACCCCAGCCCTTATTCCCCACTGATCCAGGGCTGATGCTCTTTGGGTTCTCACCAGACTCCATCACCCTTCTCAGCATTCCATCACCCCAGATCCTGCAACCTCACAGCTGTCAGGGGGGTCAGGGCTTGTGCCTCCTCTGCCCAACAATGAAGGAACCTCCTCACAACCCAACAAAAACCCTCATAACTCAACAAACAGCCTCACAACCAAACAAAANCAACCCAACAAAAACCCTCACAACACAACAAAAACCCTCACAACCCAACAAACACTCTCACAACTCAACAAACACCCTCACAATTCAATAAACACCCTCACAATTCAACAAACACCCTCACAATTCAACAAACACCCTCACAACATAATGAAGACCCTCACAACCCAACAAAAACCCTCACAACTCAATAAAAACCCTCACAACTCAACAAACACCCTCACAACCCAACAAACACCCTCACAACTCAACAAACACCATCAGAACTCACCACATTCCCTGTTTTCAGCTCTTCAGCCCTTGGGGCAAACACCCTCAGCTGAATGAGCCTGCAGTAGCTCCCCAGACAGGCCTCCCTGCAGGGTGGCTCCGCATATTTTCCTAATGGAGAGGAGCCTGATTATCTCAAAGGATAAAACCTGCAGGCCCACACCCTACAGAGGAGCCAGAGTGGCCTATGGGGTCTCCAAAAATCAGTGAAACAGAGGGCACAGTTAACTGTCCTTCCACAACTATGACTTGGAGGGACCATCTTGTAGGGACTGAGGGACACTTTGCTTTTCACAGCAACATCAGGAGAAAAATCAGCTTCACCTCTGCTTGAATCTGCCCAAAAGCAAAAGTGAATTGTCTCTTGTGAAAGGAGTGAGGGTGCAGGAGGACCCAGCTTTGCTCTCCGCTCTGGCAGGAGAAGGATGAGAAAGGCAGCCCGGGGGGTACCTTCCCTGCATCCCAAGGGGGGTGCTTGGAAACTGAAGGCACTAAAAAGTCACAAGTGAATCATAGCAGGTCAGCAGGGGAGTCCTTCTGCTTGGCATTGACATCCTGACCTCACAACCTCCTTTAGGAAAGCAAAAAATGCTCCAAGTCTTGAAGACTTCAGCCAAGTGGAAATTCATTCATGCCCCAGCAGGCTGTGAGCTGGTGTCAGTGGTGAGGGACACACACAAAACATGGTCCCTGTTGGGAATGTTACAGTCCAGAGGAGCCTTTTAAAATCTATTTTTAAAGCTGCCCTGCTTGCTCCCTCATGGCCTCTCCTCCCTGTCCAGCCTGATCCCAGACCCTCACAGTGCACAGGGCTCCCAGACTGGGTTAGAGGATGCATTTTCTAAGCACCAGCAGGTCTCATTACCAGCATCCACACAGGAATAATTACCAAGGACCCCACCTGTGAGCATGTGAGGAGAAGCAGAGAGAGAACCAGCTCCTCCTTGAAAACAGAAAATAGCAGATCTACAGTCCAGTTTTCACTGCAATTGGCTCTGCAGGGAGCTCAGGTTTCTGGTCTCATGAAGGAACCTCCTCTCCTCTCTCTCTCTCTCTCTCTAATGATGATGCCTCAGCCCTCCAAATTTAATTACCAGGTAATTATGCATCACATTCAGTGGTTTGGTCCTGGCAAGGGCTGAGTGCCACCAGTGCTGAGACCAAGAAATGTGTTCCTCTGTGCACTGAGAACCTGAAACCCCTCTGGGACCTCCAGCTCTGCATCCCTCACAGAGAAAACCAGAAACCAGGGACAAGCCCCATGACAGAGTGGGGACATCATTGCCACAGGGCATCCTATGGTCCCCAGACCACAGAATGCCACTCCCAAACCTGTCTGAAGGAAGAATGGGGAAGGGAGCACGTCCAGGAAGACACTTTCTTTTCAACACATCCCTAAGAAGTATTTGCTGATAAGCTGATAATCAGGTGGCCTGGCCACCCCCAGGACATTAGACCTTGGTGCTTAGAGAATATTTGATCATACAGTATCTCCATTAGGAGTTTGTAATCCGCTATCACAGCATTTGAGAGCCATCTGAGTATAAGGAGATTTTTATTAATGGTTCATGAGCCTAAAAGTCAAAATTGACTCTCAGAGCAGATTTTAACAGTTTGTGCGGGATTTATATATTTATCTATCTCTTCACCACCTCTTCTCCTCCTCCCTCCATCACCTCCCTCTGCTCTGCCCCAGCACTAAGGTGAGCAGCAGTAACAGCAGCAGGGAGACACCAGGCAGCCCCAGCAGCTGGAAATGGCATTTCTCCTTCCCTTCTGNTTCCTTCTCTCTCCTCCTTTCCCTCTTTCCTTCTTTCTCTCTTTCTTTCCCTCCCCTCCTTCTCTCCCTCACTACTTCCTTTCTTTTCCTTCCCTTCCATTTCCTTCCTTCCCCTCCCACAGCTCCCATCCCTGACACCTCCCCACACCCAGCTCAGCTCAGCCCAGCCCAGCCCAGCTCAGCCCAGCCCTCACCCCACATCCTGACCCTCGGGAACCCCATCCCTTCACCCCAGCACAGCCCCTCTTCCCAATATTCTCTTTCTAGCATTCCCAACCCACCAGCCCTACCCCCACCACACCCCAAATCCCAGGGAAAAGGTGGTGCCAGAGGTGTGGTGGGAATTTGGGGTGTTCTTTTGCCACTCCACCCAGCACCAGGGGTTGAAGCTCCACTGCCTGTCCCTAAATCCAGCTTTTTTCAGTAAATCTCCCTTGTCTCCTTGGAAACTGTCAGTGCTCCCCAGCCCCGGGGTCCTCCTGGAAATGCAGCACCCCAAAAGTTGTCCCTGTTTTGGGGCTCCCTGCGCTGGCTCAGGTGGGAGCAGGGATGTTCTGGTTACTGGGGAGCACTGGGAAGTGTGGACTGGTGCTGGTGGGGAGTGGAAAGGGATACTGGGGAGGGTGGGCAGGCAAATGGAAAGGGAATCAAACAAGGAAACAGAGCAGGACCGGGAGGGGTAGGGACGAGGATGAGCAGGGAGCAGGCACAGGTGCTGGTCACAATCAAGATTTCCCTCCTGTTTTTCTGCTTTTCCAGTTTTTAGGGATTTTTCCCCTCTCTGGTGAGAAATGTTACATTGCAGAGCAGGTAGAGGATTTGCTTGTATGTGTATTTTGGGGGGCTGGGCAGGACACCTCAAATCAAACACCCTCCTAATCAGCTCTTTGACCCTAAATCTGGCTTTCTATCACCAAACTGACATGGTCTCCCCAGCTTTTCCTCAGATTTTATTGGATCCAGGATTGCCTACCGCAGCCCGAGTTCAGAGGAAATTAATTCTACCAGGAGATGTAAAACATTAAAAATTAAAAAGGAGTTAAAACACTCTTTACAGAATATTTTGTGTTTGCCAGCTCACCTTGGGATTTTGCCCTTTGCCCACGCATGTGCCCATTTAAATTAAACTCAGAAATGAACAGGGAGAGAAAACGTGGACAGTACAAAAAGCCAGGGAAAAATCAAGAGAACTCCTGCCATGAATTAGCTTTTTCTGATAAAAATGAGCACTAGCTGGAGGAGCTCATCCTTGACAAACAGGGAAATACTCAGGAAAGAAAAGTAAAAGATAAGATGGGGAAAGCTAAATGCAAAAAGAGGTTTTAAAGAGGCTTTAAAAAAATTAATAATCAAAAGCTCAGGAAACAAAGAGCTTTTCCAGGCAGGTGGGATGCTGTGCCCCAATTCAGTAAGGACTTGGTTTTCTTGAGCATATTTTCCTCAAACAGATTTTTTGGGGGAGAAGTAAACTTTGTTGATGTGAAGCAAATCAGTGGAGAAATGAAACTTTCCGCGCCGCTGCTTGGGAGATGCCGGCGGCAGGGACACGGCTGGCGCTTCCCAAACCTCCCGTGCATGGATGATCCCACCACAAAAAAATAAATGAGAAAAATCACTGACTGACACACGCAAACGTGAGGCAGCACAAAAACCTCTCCTTCCCCCAGAGCCGTTTATTTTGAAGGCTGCTCCCTGCTCGTGGCGGCGGGGGACACAAATGGCACCGCAGGAGGGAGGATTTTGCTGGTGCCTGTGGTTTGGGATGCTGGGATGCAGAGCCTGGAGAGGCACCGTGGCTGCATCATCGCTCGTGCTCTGCAGCCCTGGGCACCAAGGCGTGGTGATGCTGGCCCTGGGTGAGTCACAGGGTGCTGGTGACAAACCCTGGGGGACAGCAGGTGACAGGGCGTGGGATGGTGCCGGGGGCTTCTCTCCAGGTCTCTCCCTTTCCAGAGATCCAGTATTGTGCTGTGCTAAATCCAACCCGAGTTCAGGGCTCCAGCAGCCCCAGCGCTGGGAAGGAGAAGAGGGAGAAAGAGGGAGAAGGACAGAGAAAGAGCCACCAAGAACAGGGATGCGTGGGAAGAGCCTGATCCTGTATCCTGGGGCTTCAACTTGTGAGACTGCAGCTCAAACACTCATCCCTCTCCTTCCCCAGCATCTCTGCTCAGAGCATCCTGCCTGATCCAGGTTCTCCCATCTCCTGTCTGGAAAGTCTATGGCTCTCCCCAAATACACAACTGGGGACTCCATCCCCTGGGAAGCCACAGAGCGAACGCATCCCTCCCTCCCCGCGAAGAGATTTGGCGAAGCCGGGGTGGGAAAGGTCACATTAGCCAAGGTCTGCTTGTAATGGAAGATTTTTGATTAAAGATTTCAAAAATAAAATAATGCTCCTCCTTGATTTTGCTTGCTTCACCTCGGGGAGCTGCCAGCAGAACCCCTTTTGTCTGGGCCTTCCTGGTCCCCCGTGCCTGGCCTCGCTCCTTCTCCATCACTCGCCGGCTGTGATTAAAATGGAAGACAACCATCAAGTGTGCTAGAACCATTTTAATATAATTATACATATCTGCCAAATCCAGGAAAAAAAAAAAAAAAGGTTTATNTCTTTTTTTTTTTTCTTTTTTTTTTCAGTTAACATCTGCAAGCATAAACGACAATGAATTTCTCGGTTTAAATTCATCCAGGTCAGAGCAACTGCCCAAAGTCCTGTTGGATTTGACGGTTACTGCCGGCGTGGCCAGCAGTAAGTGAGCTCCAGAGGAGTTAAATGTCCTCGGGTGGGGTATTTTCGGTCTTTCCTCTTTCATTCAGAGACAGTTTGTTGTAAAAAGTTTCAGTGCAGTTCACCTCGGGTGAAAGGCGATCGTGTTTTTTGCGTTTTTCTTTTTTATTATTTTTTTAAATATATATTTTTAATTATTTTTTTTTAAAGATGATAATAGGTAACTCAGTTGCTCTGAATTTCACTTATAATTATAACCTATTTAAATCACAGCAGAACTCCCGCTGGTGCAGAGTTCATAGTTGCATACAATACAGGAGATCACAGTTTTGAAGTCTAGCACAGATTAAAAACCACAGATGTACCATTTATATAAGACACACACTGATTGTCTCTTAAAAACTACATATTGACTCCTTATGAACATTATCTTTTTTTTTTCTTAATCTTTAAATAAAGTAGTGCAGCTAGGACAATCAGTCACACAACCCACACAGCCCTGAACCAAGTTCTCCGGGTGCCAACTTCAGCAAGTTGGGCATGAAACAGTTGGATGAGCTCGAGAGAGAAAGAAAGAGGGAGGGACAAAAAGAGGGAGAAAAAGAGAGATGTTGTCCATTCTGAATATTTTAACCGAGGGTTGGCTAACACATTGGAAACCTCTGGGTGAAGGATCATCTTTCCACGCACACACAAAAAAAGAAATAAAAACCTAGACTCTTTTTTTTTTTTTTTTTTTTTTTTAAAACTGGCCCGCAGGTGGGAAGATCTCCCACCTCTTCCAAACAAAGAAACCCAACAATTGGCTAAAACTAGAAAGAACACAGATGGGTCTGTCTGGTTTCTGCTCACTAGATGATCTGTCCGTTTAAGGCCTTCCTCCTCCGTTTTTCCTCTTTATTATTCCTTTTCCAGAGCGTCTGAGCAGGAGATGAGTCTGAACGGGATCACACCAACACTGTCCCCCTCTTGTTGCTGTCAGTTTTTTTGTTTGTTTGTTTGTCCGTGGAGTTATTTTTCTCTTTAATTTAACCAAGACCTGACTAAAACTGGAGCGCTCAGCCCAGCCTGTTCACTCTCGTCGCGATTTCTCTCGGTACCACAAAGGTTCTTCACAAAACCTGGAACTTCCATGACGATGTCTGGTCCTTATAATCCAAGCAGTCAGCATTGAAGTTTAACTTCCAGGAGGCGGTTTGGTCTTTATAATCCAAGCAATCGGTGGTGGAGTTAAAGCCCAAACTGGAGGCTCCATAGCCCTGGGTGGAGAGGGAGGCTGGAGACTGGTTGAGGTGGCTGGTGACCGCGTTGGCACCCATGGGACTCAGGGTGGCCCCCGGCCCGGGGAGCTGGTGGTGCATAGGGGTCAAGTAAGATCCACAGTCCATCCCTCCAAAATAGGAGGTCGATCCAGCGTATCCTTGGCTGTAGCCGGATGCCTGGGTGTAGGTCATGGGATAGGATCTCTGCATGCAGGAGGAAGAGGTGGACAGGGGGTCTGAGAGCGGGGAGATGGACGCTGGGCTCCAGATGGACACGGGGGCACTGCTGCTGGAAATGGTGGGGACTGAGGTGCTGGAGGGGGGAGTGAACTGCCCGCTGGTCCCACTCTCCGAACTCACTTCCCGGGCTGGCGAATTCTTCTTTTTAGCCGGCCGTACCTTGTTCTGGCCCCCGTTCTGCTGCTGCTGCTGCTGCCGGCACTTGGCTCGGCGGTTTTTAAACCACACCTTGAGACAGAGACACAAGGGAGGGAGAGAGAAAAAGCCTGGGGTTAGGGATGCACGGGCAAACCCAAGGCAGGAAAGAGATGGTGGCAGGGAGACCTCGCTGGGGAGGGAGACCTAAAATTGTCCCCCAAGAGCAGAGGGCTGCAGGCTGCTGCAAAGAAAACCTCCAGGGATCCCCCTCCCTGAGATCATTAGCAGTAATAACAAGTGGAAATCACAAATCAAACTCCTTAATAAGGTCACTTTTGGGGAGAAGAGGAAGCATTCCCTCTTCGCTGTTTGCCAGCCAGGGACCCCCAGGAATCACTGTTTAAGGCCGATTGAAGTAGAGCCCTTAATTAGAAACAATAAAACATCAGAAAAGGAGGGAACAACTAGGCAAGCAGAGGTTCAGGATGGGGAGGGGGGTAAAAATGTCTCATTTATCCTCCAAACAGGCTCTATGCCTGTTCTCACCCCCTCGACCAGAGCTGACCACTCAGCCCACCTTATCTTCCCTTAGCAGGGCCCAAGGGGGCTGGCTCTGGGGAGGTTTTGTGGGGAGGAGGATGGGGTTTGGCATGGGGGTATCCCAATCCCAGCCACCATGCTCCACGGGAACACAGCACCACACAGCCTCGGGAAGCCTCGTCAGGAGGCAAGTGGGAGGGATGGCTTTGGAGATGCCCTGCCACGGCTGATGGGGTGTTCTAGGTCCCGGAGGGGACAGAACCCTCCTGCCCTGCCAGCAGCACCTCCAAAATGCTGCCTGCATGGGGTCCCTGCAGAGGACACAGCCCAGCCCCAGCAGAGGGGTTCCCTCCACCAAGGCAGCCCCTCTCTTATCGAAGTCCCCCCTCAGAGGGAGAGGAAGCCCCCAGTCTGAACTGGTGTGAGCTGGGACCCCAGTGTGGCCCAGCTCCGGGGATGTGGTGATCCCTGGGGAAGGGGGGTTCCTTTGTGGCTTCTTGCAGGGCCCCCGAATGTCCACAGGACAGGCTGAGATTTCAGCGTGCTGGGTTTTGGGGTCTGGAAGGTTGAAGAGCTGGGATCCAGGATCTACACAACAGCCCCTCAGTGCAGAGGGCGGAAAGGGGGGCCACACTCCATCCCTGGGGGTGCAAAATGCCACCACATCCCCTCACTGAACCCCCACTCATCTCTGAGCCTCCTTCACCCCACAAGGGCTTGATTTGGCTTCAGGACTGAATCCATGCCCTAAACCAGTCCCCCCCTGTCAGGCACAGGCCAGTCCAACCCCTTCATGGCGGTGTGGAGGGGGAGGGCAGGCAGGGCTCTCCGGGGTCACTCCGCATCCTACCTGCACTCTGGACTCGGGCAGGTTGATTTTCAGGGCCACCTCCTCCCGCATGAAGATGTCGGGGTAGCGCGTCTTGGCGAAAAGAGCCTCCAGCACATCCAGCTGCGCCCGGGTGAAGGTCGTGCGCTCCCGCCGCTGCTTTCGCGGGG
>VWZS01005389.1:36377-74809 GCA_013397075.1 Rhabdornis inornatus | reverse complement strand
AAAAAAAGAAAAATAGAAAAAAAAAAAGAAAAAAAAAGAAAAAAAAAATGGGTGTCTAGGTGTTGGAGGCAGCCGGGCTGTGGCAGAGCAGGGCTGAGCAAGGCAGAGAAATAAAATTCAGTGCCTGAAGACAGTATGTGGGAGAGCAGGATGGGAAGCCCGGCTGGCAGCCCTGCCTGCAGCTGCCTGGCCCCGGGCAGAGCTGCTGCCCTGCCTGCAGCCTGCCACGGGAGCAGGAGCATCCCAGCCTCTCCCTCTGCCCCTTCCAGCCCGACAAGTTGGGAATAATTCCCGCGGCCAATAAAACAAGTGGCAGAGATGGACAGTGTTACTTAAATAAACAAGGGTCTCTTTAAAATTCTCATCCACTTCAGATGTCTAAAGTAAGATTGTGATGATTTTGTCACGGTTTGGTAAATTTACCCCTTTAAGAGGCTTTCATAAATCCCAGAACACACCTTCAGCCAGATTTGAATATAGATTTAGGTTTTAAAACCCAGAAGCTGGGAACACCGCTTTATCAAAGAGAATTTCCCTTTAGCTTAGCAATGTGTCGGAATGGCTCTTGCAAAGATTGGATCTGAGAGGGGGAAAAAGGGGGAACCTTCTTTCCTGGAGCAATCCTGCACACACTTTGCAGCTGCCTCTGCTTTCAGCCTTCTGCAGCTCGGGAAAAAGTTGCAAAAAAAAAATTTGATAATCATTGCAGCTGTGGGATGTCGATTTTTAAAAAAAAATATTATTTTTTACTAATTTTTTTAAACTTTCCCATCTCTTCTGGTCCATTTGGAAAGCGTTGCAGAGCAGGTCCAGTCCCAGAGATCCAGACTAGCTGGGGCTAACGGGGAGTGAGTGGAGATGTGTGATTTTCTGCCCTCTGAGAACTTTATGCTCAGAGAACCAAAATCTGCTTCTGGGATGAAAAGAAACTGTAACTTCTGCTTCTCAGTAAGTTCTCCAACTTTCCGATGCCAGTCGGGTTGCAAAGCCATTTTCTCTGTCTGCATAGCTGTCTCTCTTCTCTCCCTTTCTCGTTCTCCCTCTTCACTTCTCCTTCTGATTTAATTTCCGACTCTCCTCACTATCGCGACCGTTCCGCGAGGGGTTTTGTCGCCGCGTGTGTCGCTCCCAGGGCTGAGCTGCTGCCCGCGGTTATGATGACCAAGGGTGGGGGGAGGAAGATAAGAAATCATTTATTCAGGTAGGGTGAAAGTTAAGGAAAGGAGCGGGGGAAAAAAAAAAAAAAGAAAAAAAAAAGAACAGCCCACCCCAAAATGAACCGATTTATAATTTGTCATCTTCGTATCTCTGATCGGCTCCAGAAAGCGATGCATGCTATGCGCTTTTAAGCTTTTCCCTCATCGGATTTGTGTCTAGTTAAAATATTCCAGACTTTCCTCGAAGTTTATCTGCAATTCAAGTGCCGGTTGGAGTTTATTTTAGTTTAGGGTGTTTTGGGGGGGTTGTTTGTTTGCTTGTGTTTTTGTTTTTGGGTTTTTCTTCAGTTCTAAGCTGCCGCTCACCCCAAAATCTGCCTTTCTGGGGGTGCAAAACCAGAGATATTTGTATAGCTGTCTCACTTCGAGAAAGGGTCAGATTCGTTTTAAAATGCCGGAATGATTAAAAAAAAAAATATCTCCCCTCCTTTTCCAAGCGCCTGGCAGCGGGATGGCGGAGCCGTCACCTCTTTTGGGGAAGGGGAAAAAAATTAAAAATTTTAAGGCAGCATCTTTGGCTAGATGAAACTAAGTTTCATAATTGGGATGGGGGGGCCGGGGGAAGGAGAGGAGGGGATGGCGGAGGTATTTTGGGGCGATCTGAAATTTGCCAGCTCCTCTTCGAGCCAGGCAAATCCTAAAAATGTCACCCCGAGAGCAGCGAAAGTGAGGTCAGGGCTTGCACCTGAGGGAACGTCTCATGTGCAACGGGGCGGGAGGCGAAATACCCCCCTTAAAAAAACAAAAAAACAACAACCAAAAAACCCCAAAGAAATGAAAGGGAAATAAATGATGGTTGTTAAATAAATAAAGCAGCATTTGGGGGAGGCCGTGCGGGGAGGGGGCGTCCCCAAAGGGCCGGAGCCGGAGCTGGGGCTGGGCTCTGGGGCTGTGGCCGTGTGCGAGGGCTGAGTCTGGGGGGTGTGTGGTGATGAAAGGCGCTCATGCTGCCGGTTTACATAATTTTTCTCTCCAGGCCATGAAGTTACCTTGATGAGCAGCTCGCTGCAGCAATCAGATTATAGCTCCCAACCCAGATATTAAAATAACAGTTACAGTCCCGCATCCCGCGTGTTGGCAAACTTGGGAGAAATGAAGGGGTCGGGGGAGCGGGGGGAGGGAGAGAAAGAGCCAGAAAAGGGGTTTTGTAAGAAAGAAGAAAAGAAAACCGCAGAGAAGCTTTAAACTAGTCTTTCGTTTGTAACCTTTTACAACCTTTATTTCCCGTATATGAAAAGCTCCTTTTATCGAGACCCAGAAAGAACTTTTTTTTTTTTCTCTCCCCCCCCACCTTTGGATTTTTAATTAGAGCCCCTCAATTGCAGCCGTATATATAGGAATCGATATAAAGTAATCCGTGGAGATGGGCTAAGGTTTTAATCGAAAATCTTCTTTGCCATTCTTTGCAGATCTTCTTTAGCCGCTGGCTGGTGGAGAAACAAATGTTCATTACAAAAATACCCCCCGAACCCCCCAAAGCAGCTTCTCCCCAGCCAAACAAAGCCACCATGCAGAAAGCTTGCAAAAGATCCCAAACCAACTGTTGTTACCATGTGAATAAGAAATTACTCCTATGCTTAACTTCATTCTCCCTTGCACGCAGGTATTTTTCATATTGAAAAAGTTTAAAACCAGCTCCGAATACTACAGTTAATTTTTCTTCTTTCTTGAAAGGTGGCTGGGTGATGGCATTTTCCGTGCGGGAAGGGTCTGGCTTGTGCCGCGGGTGTCTGTCTGTCCGTCAACAAAGATCCCACACGTATAACACTGCGCTGAAATCCACATCCCGTCCTCTTGCAGCTTCTCAGACTCACAAAAATCGCACTTTTATTCTTTTTTTTTTTCTTCCTTTCCCCTTAGTGTTTGGCTTCTTTCCCCCTTCTTTTATCTTTTGTATTTTTTTTCTTTTTTCTGCAAGTGCTTTATATTATAGAAAATTTAACTCTTCGCTTCCCTGCGATGAAATATTTGTTTTCCTATGTAAAAAGAGAGGAAGAGAGAGAGGGAAAAAAATCCCAACTTCCCCCAAAGCTCCCCCAAGCTTCCTTCTTTCTAAAGAACTAGGGCTGTTTTTCTCCAGGGGAAGGAGGAGGGTGGAAGCTAAATATTAAACAATGCAGGCAGCTTCGGGTTTATTTTGGTAAATTAATTGTGAGACTATTCTGGCTCCTCTGTGTTTCTGCATGATTAAACTGTGCTATTTGTTCCCCAAAGCTGCACATTAGCAGAAAGTGCAAGTCTATTTTAAAGCATCATCCTCAGGTTTAATGTAAGCAAACTGGGCTGAGTGAAAAGTTTACCCGAGTAATTGCAACTAAGAGTCCGCTGTAGTTGTTTTAATCACTATTTTCTATCTGATAAGCGCGTTTTAAAGAATGGACCCCGCATTTTTTTAATCTGAAGGAAGCGAATCTGGCCGTATTTGTACCCCAACCTCACGTCTTATCTGTATGAAATTTCAATTTATTTAAAAGCCTGGTATTTAATACAGTACACGGGCCACATTTAGTTTAGACAAACCGCCTCTTGTACTTTCTCCGTAATCACGCCTAATGAAAACGTGGGATTTTCCCATTATTTAAAAAAAAAAAAAAAAAAAGAAAGTAAGTGAAAATATAATGCATCTTCATTAGGAAAATTGACTGCTGTGCTCAAGACAGTTCTTAATTGAAAAGGCAACCTATTTTAATGGTGTGGTTGAGGAGAAGATTACATACTTTATCCAAACACAAAGACAATTAATAATGAGGAGCAGGCTGCTGCCATTAACTCTAATGTAGTTACATCAATGTCAATGCAAGTGCTCGTACCTGAGAGGTGCTGGGGGATGCGCCCGCGGCCCCTCCGCCCTGCCCGGCCGCGCCTCAGCCCCTCCGCCGCCGCCAGCGCCGGCCCCCGTCCTCCTCAGCATCGTTTTTATTATTATTTTTAGTTTGAACGGCGGCACGACCCCGAGGAGTTGTGCGAGCGCGGCTCGCCCTCGCCGCTTGCTTTAAAGGGACTTTTCAGAGCTGCCTAATTCAGGATATTTAAGCGCAGGACAATGCGGGGTGGTGGGAGCGCTTAAGCTGCAGTTTGCAAACGAATCCGTGCCCCACAGCCAGGGGAAAAGTCTTGTTCCCCCCGCTCGTCCCCGCTGCCAAGCGCCAGCGTTCGCCCGAGCGGTGCCTCCACTTCGGGCATTTATTTGGGCTTTAAAAAAAGAAAAATTAAAAAAATAAAAATTAAACTTTCAGTCGCTCGATGCGCCGATCAGGTGTGTTTATACCGAGCGTTGGCTGAGGATGTTTTGCCTGGTATTTTTTTTCTCTTTTTTTCCCCATGAGGAGCGGCTGGGTGGGATCCCGGCTCCCGCGCAGCCCCGCGCTCTTTGCGCGGCCGCGGAGCCGCGGAGCGGAGGGGGAGGGAGGGATGCTCGGAGCGCTGCGCGCCCTTGCCCGAGTTAAACAAAGTCCTCTCCAAAGACCCTTCCTCGGCAGCGGAGTCGATTCGATAATTCTAAATAAAATAATGAAACCAGAACCATCACAATTTCTCTCCCCAAATAAATAAATAAATAAATATCCGATAACCGATCCCTCCCTCCCAAAATTGCTTCCCCCCTCCCCCCAGCGCCATCCCTGCCAGCAACTTTCCCGCAGATCNCCCGGTGCGGCCCCGGTGCGCCGCCGCCGCCGCCGCAGCTGCTGCCCCCGGGAGGGGAGCGAGGGAGGGCGCGACAGTGCCCGGCATCTCCCACCGACAGACAGACAGACGGACAGGGATGTGCCCAGCATCCCCTCACAGATAGGCAGACAGACAGATGGACGGACGGACAGGGCAGTGCCCGGCATCTTCTCACAAACAGACAGACGGACAGGGCAGTGCGCAGCATCTCACACCGACAGACAGACAGACGGACGGACGGACGGACAGGGCAGTCCCCGGCATCTTCTCACAGACAGACAGGCAGACAGTGCCCAGCACTTACAGACAGACAAACGGACAGAGCTGTGCCCAGCGTCCCGTCACAGACAGACGGACAGGGCTGTGCCCAGCACTTACAGGCAGACAAATGGAGGAGCATGTGCCCAGCATCTCTCCAGACAGACAGACAGACAGATGGACGGACAAGTATGTGCCCAGCGTCCCCAGCCATGGCAGCGAGTGGCTGCCCTCCCAGACAGACAGACAGACGTGACGGTAGGATGGGCAAAGCAGCGCCCATCCAGCACTCTCAGACAGACAGACACCGAGGTCGGATGGGCAGAGCAATGCCCGCCCGTGCCTCCCAGACGGACAGACGGACAGACAGCTGTGGCCCAGCAGCCCACACAGAAGAGAGCTGGGGCCACCCTGGTGAGCGGAGCTGGGGGCAGCCCCGGTGGGGCCGGGCTAATCCCCAGGCAGACAGACAGACAGACAGACAGGCAGGCAGACGGGGCTGTGCCCCCTCACCCCGCCTGGCAAGGGGATGCCCGGTGAAATCCCAGGCAGAGCAGGCGGAGCATGGCTAATCCCTGGCAGAGCCGGCAGGCAGGGCTGGCCAGGGCTGGGGTTTGTCCCGGGAACACCTGGATGGACAAACAGCCCAAACACCCCCAGCCGGGTTCTGCTGGGACAGGTAGGGCCCGACCCGGTCCTACAGGTGGGAAGGAGTTATGGGGTGTGTGACCATCCCAGTGGGGGATTTTCTACCTGTGAACAAACATATGGATGCGATTTCCTTGCCTGCACAGGCAGCGAGAGGCAGAGCAGCGGGGGCCAGGCTGGCTGTGGCCTTTAGGAACCACCCTGACATCCGCAATCGGAGATAAAAAGAAAGTTCCTGCTGGTTCCCTTCCAGACAAATGAGCCTGGCCGGGTCTCTTTGCTCTTTAGCAGCATCTGCCCACCCTCTGCACCTGATTTCTCGCAGGAGCCTTTCATGTTCCTCCCCTGCCTGCTCCCGGAGCCCCGGCTGCTCTGCCCGCGGGTTTAATGGCACGGGAGGATGCGAATCCCCCGGGACGGGGCAGTGCCACCTCCTCCCTGCCACCACCGCCCTCCCCGCAGCCCCTGCGCCTCCTCGGAGGGCTGATTCCAAAGGGATTTTTGATGGGAGGAGAGGAATTTCCGTGGCTTTCGGGTTCCTGTCTGGAGACAGCCGTGCTAGGGGCTGTCACCTCGTTTCTCTAAAGGCTGTCCCTTCAAAGGGGGCATCAGTGACACTGGGGTTTGTGGCTGTGTCTAGAAAGCAGGAATGTGAGCCAGATGCAGCAAGGTTTTCTGTGGAAACGTGTCTGCCTTCTGCGTTTGTTTCCCTGCTGTTGGTGGAGGTAAATCTGATATCAACAGGTTGTCGAGGAGCAAAAAAATCCCTCCTTTCTTGTGCACTCACTGATAAACGCTGAGATGAGGTCCTTCGGTGGCAGACAGACAGATGGACAGACAGCATTTATTTTTCTTGGGAAATTAAATGCTTTCTGGGTGGAATTCTGGCCATTTCTCAGCCGTGTCCTGTCCCCACACACTGCTATGGCACAGGGCTCAGCTCAGTTGCCAGCACGAGGTTGTCAGGAGCATCCAAGATGCCCTCAGGTCCCCGAGACCCCCACTCCACAGGATTTGCAGGAGATCTGTGTCCCCCTGGCTCAGCAGCTGGGACACCCAGAGACACCTCAGGTGACACTGGACACCTGTATTTAGGCAATAAAGCCACGCTGTTCACTGTCTGAGCTGTGGTGGTCAGTTCTTCAGGTCCTTTCTGGGGCAAGGTGACACCTCTGCCACAGCTTCTTGCATCCACAGGTGAAATGCAGGAGCCTGTAGGTTCACAACCCTGCCCACATATTTTCCTGTGCTCACTGTCCATCTCTCAGTGCCTTGTTCAGGTGGACCAGTGGCAACTTGATTGCCACAGCAAGAGAAGTCTGAGTTCAGGAGGTGCTGATGACCCAATTAATGAGAGCAAAATCCTTCTGAGATCCTTCAGCTTGGTCATCCAAAGTGTATTCCTGCTTATTTGTGTCTGCCTAGGGAGTATTTTGGATGTATGGATGTACACAGATGAGATCTGGAGAATATCCTCCAAACCCTGAGGTTCTTCTCTTCCTGTGTGCAAACCCAGGGCCTTTAGGATGAGTTAGAAAGATAACAGATAAAACATGGTGATGGTTGATTTGCAGCTTGTTATGGCAAGGATGGGTAAGGGGGGGCTGGCTGCAGGTGTTCATTTGAGGGGGAGATCCAGGGCCAAAGCCCTGGCTCATCTTTCTGCTCCAGTTCTCTGGGATCAATGGCTTGTGCAAAGACAAACTCCTGTGAGAAGGGAAAGGGCTGAAATTGCTTCTTCAGCCCTGCCTGTGGCTGAGAGGAGGAGGAAGATGGAGTAATGATGGGCCTGGCATGTTTGGGATGGTGTGTGAGCAGGAGGATGGAGTTGGAGAGGTTCAGATTGCACATCAGGAAAAATTTCTCCGTGGAAAGGGCTTTTAAGCAGTGGAAGGGGCTGCCCAGAGAGGTGGGGGAGTCCCCATCCCTGCAGGTGTCCAGGGAAAAACTGGATGTGGGCTAGGTGACAAGGTGGTGGCAATCACAGGTTGGACTTGATGATCTTAGGTGTCTTTTCCAACCTCAGTAATTCTGTGGTTATTTTCACTCCATCAGTTCATGCTCTTATCTCTGGTGAAATTGAGGAAAGCTGCAGCTTCAGCCCCATTTTGGTTCTTGTAGGACTTTTCAGCCCTGGCATATTTTTCTTATATTGTACCTTGCTTTTGGACTACCTGTCAGATTTTGGACTACTACTCCAGATTTCCTAGCTCTGCATGGAGCTGGGAGTAGGCTTCTGTAACTCCATAATTAGGACATTTGCTGTGATTTTCTCTAGAGAGCCCATAAAACCACGTGTTTGATATCTGATGAGAAATTTGGAATAAGCTGCAGTATTTCTTTATGTAGCACAGACAGTCACAGGCTATGTCAGCAATTGAAATACTTTATTGAAATGCAACTTCCCAACATTTTTTGACATAAGCGTTATCAAGAAATGCAAATTATAGCATAATAGTATAACAATATAATTGCTCAATTCCCCTTAACTCACTGCAGTTCTTTTCTGAAGGAACACTACAAAGGGAAGAAGGTCGATTCCTTTCATATAACTAAGGACTTTTAAACCTTTTAAAAGAGAATTTTTAATAAAATATTTTATTTTCATACTATCCTCCTGCACTGTAGATAGTTTCAGCCTCTGTGCTCGGATTAATTGTTACAGAAGTTATTATATAAAGCCTATTAGATTAAAAAAGAACTAATATAAACACCACTGGCTGTATTTTACCCTGCCCTTGCCACTCAAAAAAGCTTCCCAGTGGCTGACAGATGAATTATTATTGATGAAACTCAGGACTTTTAACACTCCAGATTTTCTGTGTGCACTAAGATCACAAATCCAAGTCCATTTATTAAAGTAAATAGAAGTCCAAGGTATTTCTCAAGCAGAAAAGCTCATTCTAAAGCCCAAGTGGGCCTTTATTTTGAGGAAAAAGTATTTCTGAGAAAAAATTCCCATGATTGTGGTTTTTTTTTTTCGTGATAATAAGCCTTGGAAGTTCGTATATTTTTTACTTCAAATGTGACCATTTCATCAAAATCTGGAAGGAAAAATCAATCTAGAATGGAAGTGGCAAAACGGTTTTGAGAAATGCAGCTGGACACCTTAATAAAATGTGGACAAAGGTTTATGGATTGGGAAAAAAAAAGTTGACCAATAATCAGGCATTTGTGGTTGAGCCAGTAAGAGAAGGTCATGCTGAATGAAACTCCAGTCATTACTCTGTATGCTATAAATACTTCAATTATCATTAATTGTGAATTTAATCTGACATTGGAACTTCCTGCCAGTACTAATGAATTAATTCTCACCACACCTGATGACACAGGGATGTTTTCTGTCCAGCTTTCAGGGGAGGAACTGCCCCTTTAGTGAAGGTCAGGCAAAGAGTTTGTGTGAGGACTGGTCTGGTTCCTCCATCCCTCTCACAGACACACTGACATCCCGTTCCCAGGCTTCAAAATCCAAAGAAGCAACACCCACAGCATCTTCCAGAGGAGGAATTTCAAATGGCTCTTCTACAGTCCTGGACAAAGCATGATTCTGGTGGTTTAGAGACAAATGGGCAACTCCACGTGATGTCCCAGAGTGCTAAATTTCACTCAGGTTTAACCAAAGGGTGTGTAAAAACTCGAATGGCTGCACATCTGAGGCAGATCAGGAGTGCAAAGGTACTTGTTCCAAAATCCAACCTCACCAACATTGCCAAGAGCTGCTCTTGCAGGCATTGTGGGATTTCTGGGATTGTCCTGTGCAGGGCCAGGAGCTGAACTGGATGATCCTCGTGGGTCCCCTCCAGCTCAGGGTATTCCATGACTCTGTGGACTTTGAGGGGGCTCTGCCACACAACCAGACCATGCAGCTTTAATTTGGCTGAACCAAACTGCAGGTTTACACCCTGAAAATGTTTCACTTTGCAAAAGCTGGAGGAATATTGAGGGACCTGCTCAGATTTGTTCCTTAGGATAACCAGGCATCCTCCTGCCTTAGCACCTGGATCCAGCACACAGAATTATCTTGGCTTATATGATTTAAGAGCCTTGTACATGTTCTCCTTTCACTGAAATGTTTTTGTTTTCTTTTTGTGCATTAAAATCATCAATGTCCCCGTGAGGAAAGTGGAAAAGGGCCTGGCTGTTGGTTTTCCAGGGAATATGTGGCTGTGGAAGTGGCACTGGATGTGCCTTCCTCCTAGAGCCAGTTTTTGTCCCTCTGTGTGGTTTGGGAGAGGAAAGGCGAGACCAGATTACAAATTTGTTAAAAACAACACAGATATTGCAATATGGATCTCAGTTGTTTGTCCCAAAGGAATGTTTATAAATCCATCAAACTTCAGTTGGCATTTTAATTATTCTGTTTCCTCACTCTTGTGGTGAAATCAGTTTTTATACTTCCCTTTCCTTTTTTTAAATTTTTTTTCCCCTTTAAGACAGCAAATGGTCCCTACTGAATCATTAATCATTATAAAGATCTTAAACCACCTGGGAATGGTTCTCACTTACAAAATCCTCCTCATGTGATGCCCCTATGTGGTCACCTGGCTGGGATTTCCCTTTTCTATGCACACAGCTTTCAGCCTGAACTTCTTCACAAACTCTTGTTTGGTTCTTTCTTAGAAATCTCATCCAGTACCAACCCATTCACCTGCTACAGACCTGAGTTCCCAAATTTTTCTTCTCTGCAGCTGCACAAGGGACTTGTCTGGCTGCTGGAAAGGTTGGTGCATTAATCCTAAATCCTCTGGTGGGGTTTTCAGCACCCTACACGTGGAGCTGGGGGGAAAATGTGTTTTCCTTTTGGTGACTGAAGCAGAAAACTGTCAGGATAAAAGTGGACTGTACAGAGCTGAAAACAGATTTTTTTTTTTCCCCAGATTTTACAGGTTATCTAAAACCCCTTGGAAATGTGATTTTGAATCAGTCACAGACATTGTGCTTAGCTGACATGAAGTATTTTATTTTTAGGCTATTTAACTTGTTTAAAAACTCTATTCAGTTAATTTTTTTGTAGGAAAGTGCTCTTTTAAAATAATAATTTAAGAAAGGTAATTTAGAAGAGGTAAAAGGACCTCCAAACTAAACTAAAAAACCACACACACAAACCATGGGCATTTTTGAAAGCAAGCCTTCCTGAAAAGAAAGTCCAAAGGAATGAAGACTTTCTTATTTCCCAAATTTCCCCCATACTCACAAATAGTTTTGAGTGGCATGACACTCAAATTTTCAGTGAACTTGCCCTCTATCAAGAAACAAAATAATAGCTTAGTTCTCCCCACCTGCTGTGACATCCCTTAATTCCTTAATTGCTTTAATATGAGCAGGTTTGTGTTGTGTTTATACAATTTTTTTTTAAAAATGTGGAGTATTGTGCAGGTCTGATTGTTTCACTGGTGGGGAGTGGGTCAAGGAGGGGGGGAGCAGGTGTGAGTAAAACAAAAAAGTAAAACCTCATCCCTGCTTCAGAGCCTGGCATCCAGCAGTTCCATCCCAGCATCCCTGAAACCACCTGCAGCTTACCTTCCCCAATGAGAACAGGCAAAGCTTTTTTGGGAAAAAAAAATTAAAAAATCAGGAGATATTTGATGAACTAAATATTCATAGAAACACAGCTATGTTACACATCAGGCAGGTTTTTGCTGATGCAGCATCCCGATGCTCATCCTTAAATCCACAGGTACATCCCTTTGGGCCATGCTTCTGTGTGGGTGAGAGATGTGGCTTGTGGGGCACGGGTTTCCAGTTCAGAAATTTGGAAATGCACTTGTTTGATGGCAGGGGGAAGCACAGACAAGTGGAGGCTGCCAGCAGTGGGGTTTGGGGAGGGACATTCACATCCCCTCAAAGGAAAATGTAACTGGGACAAGGACAGAGCATCCCAGACAGTCCCTCAGCCCTTTTCCCCCGTGACAAAGCCAGGGGTGGCTCTGATGTGATCCGTGGCCTGTTCCCCTTGCCAGGGAGCCAGATGCTGCTGCTTGGAAAAGCCCTGTCCACAGCTTGAGCTGGGCTCCTGTGATTGCTGTCCAAGGAGTCATGGTGGGGCAGGCTGGGATGAATGGGATCCCAGCTTCCCACCATCATCTCTACCCCTCCCGAGAAATTAAAACCATAAAAACAAAAATAAAACCATCAAGCACAGATTTTATGCCTCCCCTTGTTGCAATTAAACATATTAAAAGCATAATAAAAACAATTATCATAGAATGAAAAAAATACTGCAAAATTACAACTTTGGAAGCCTCCCTTAACAAACCCCAAGCCTCTGTGTTTGTTCCTCTGATGGCTGAACATTGAGATGAAACAAATATTTTCTTTCTGATGACAGCAGTTAGGACATGAATAGCTATATTAATTAATTAATTAATCAATTAATGTAATAAACCCATCCTCAGGTTGGCTCTAATGGGCAAGGGGGAGCCCCTGCTCATCCCACTCCACTCAGTGGGACCACACTGAGAATATCTCCAGTGTTTTAAATTGCTGGAAAACGTTTCCAGAATAGTTTGACCTTGTGCATCCTTAACTAGAATTCTCTGATTTCAGCTCATGTGAAGTGACTTTTTGGCACCACTGGGATTCTGGATGGGATCTGGCAACACGAAGTCGAGTTTGAGTGTAAATTTAACAACTTTTTCAAAGCAAAACTCTGGCTCTGTTTGGAAGGGGTTGTGTTTGGCACACCAGGTCCAATTCTGCAGCAGCTGTGGAGTACATAGCCAGGACAGGTGGGTCAGGCTCCAGGTGCCCACAACTGCTTTTCCATCACCTTCCATGTTATTTTTCCAGCTACTCCTGTGGCTGACACATCTTGCCTTGCTCAGCCCTGGCTTTATTTTTAAGTTGAGCTGCGTGCTTGAAGAAATGAAAGGAAAGTGAAAAAAGCACGAAGTTTGCTTGTGAGCAAGACAAGCTTAATTCCCCTTAAAACCTTTCCCAAGACAGAATTGAAACTAAAGCACAACATAAGGTAAAATCACTGCACTCATTGCTGTTGTTGGGCTGCTACCTGCACACTCAGCCCAGCAGCTTTTTAAGCAACCAAGTGTTGCCTGATTTTGAATAAACCCAGGATTCTTCTCTGCCATTATTTCTGCTGGGTTTGGTCATTGCCCAGCTCTGACTGTGCCTTTTGAAGTTCTGAACCCTTGGAAATGCCAGTGTTGAACCTGACCTGTTGCCTCTCCCCATGCTGTAGACTAAGAGAAAAAAGGGAAGGAGACTAAAACTCCAGCTGGCTTAGGTGGATTTGGAGTCTTTAAATGGAAGGAAGTGGTGAAACTTCCACTGTTTTCATCTGGAAGAAGTGCAGGGGTAGCTGTAAGAGAAGGCAGTGCTTATTTTTCAACTCTCTCTGCTCTGCAGGCAGTGAGTTCTCCTTATCAGGCTCATTTCTGTGGTGCTTCAAGGTCTGTTCCCTGGGTTTTGACTTTTTTGGGGGTCTCCTAAGCCACATTGGACTGATAAACTGGCTGGATTTATGGTGTTGTATTACACCAACACCCCTTTAGGTTCTATTTTTGTGGTAGATTTCAGTACCTCATACTCCTGGTTAGTGAGGCAAAACCATGAAGAATGGGAGCTGTGGCCTGGAGGGGGAATGTTGCACAAGGCACAGCTTTTCCATCCATATTTATTTATTATCAGATGTGGGGTGGGAGCACTACATTTAAAAGGAAATGGTTTGTGCTTTTAATAAGGCTCTTCACTTACAGCTATTCTGATCTAACTCTTGCATTACCCACTGCTTTTTCCTCACAGTGTTGTGGCTTTATGGTCTGCTGGCTCACAGACATGCATCTTCTTCATTACTTAAAAAACCTGATTGCTTTACAGCAATCTTTTTGCAGATACAAAATGAATGTTATTTCCATTTGCTTTTATATTCCTGTATATAAAATACAAAAGCATTGCTGTTATTAATTTAATATGGAGAGCCTCTTAAAATGGCCCAAGCATCATCTGTTTTATTAGTGCCTGCTTGATAAAGCTTCCACATCCTACAGTTAGTTTGCTTCTGAGGATAAGACTTCACAATATGCACTGAGATTTTGATAAAATCTCATCAAAGCCCTGCTAAAAGATCTTTATCTATTTTGATTGGCTTGATTACATTGATTAATGAAACACTGGAGGATTTTATGTGATGGGATTAAATAATGCAATTAGTTTTAATAATTTTTCTAAAAAATAGAATTAGGTGGGAACAAAAGGGAAAAAAGAGATCTGCATACTGTGTTCATGATAAGTTGCAATTCTTTGCTTTACCCCTTGGAACAGTGACATTTCACAGACCTCAGATGCAGGAATGCTCAGGAGGAAATATAAGTGGAGAGGTTAATATGGGGGTGAATCTTAGCTCACCAGGGTTTTACAGGCTGGCTCTCATGCCACTGTTAGGAAGGAGTTGTTGGCACCCTGAGGATGTTGTTTTACTGCATTGGCCTCCTCCTTGTTCATCTCCGGTTGTTTACAGGAGGAATGGGGTTCTGGATGAGAAGAAAACATTTATAATTTTAGGGGGTTAATATTCAGGAACTTGCAGCAAAAATCTGAGGTTCTCTGTCGAGGATCTACAAGGGAGTTGGAGAGGGACTTTGGGACACGGGACAGTACACAGGGGAATGGCTTCAAACTGCCAGAGGACAGGAATGGATGGGATATTGTGGGATATTGGGAAGGAATTCTTCCCTGTGAGGATGGGGAGCCCCTGGCACAGGGTGCCCAGAGAAGCTGTGGCTGCCCCTGGATCCCTGGCAGTGTCCAAGGCCAGGTTGGATGGGGCTTGGAGCAACCTGGGACAGTGGAAGGTGTCCCTGCCCATGGCAGGGGTTGGAATGGGATAATCCTAAAGTTCCATTCCATGATTCTCTGAGGGTGGATGGTAACTCCTCAGCTACACCAGTGTTTGCACAGACACACTTTGTTATCGAGACAGTCTGAAACAGTTCAGCCCCAGGCTGCCCGTGACAGCCAGCCCTCAGCTCCCAGTGCAAGGAATGGGGAGAGGAAATGACAATTCAGGGAATATCCCGATCATGTCCTGTCTGAGGACAGTGCCCTGCTCCTCTGCATTCACTGTGCTGGAGGTCGAGAGCTGGTCTGAATTCCTCTTCATTGTCTGGAACTTCAATGTTGTTGAAGGCATTTAGGGAATAGAATCTCATAATGGCTGAGGTTAGAAGAGCCCTCTAAGATCTCCAAGTCCAACAATTTTCCCAGTGCTGCCAAGGCCACCACTAACTCATGTCCCCAAGTGCCACATGCACACCTCTCATAAATCCCTTTCATAAATCATAAAGCAATGGGGACACCACCACTGCCCTGGCCAGCCTGTGCCAGTGCCTGACAACCCTTTCAGTGAAGAAATTTTCCCTAATATCCAATCTAAACCTCCCCTAGCCCAGCCTGAGGCCATTCCCTCTCCTCCTGTCCCTGTTCCCTGGGAGCAGAGCCTGACCCCCCCCGGCTGCCCCCGCCTGTCAGGGAGTTGTGCAGAGCCACAAGGACCCCCTGAGCCTCCTTTTCTCCAGGCTGAGCCCCTTTCCAGCTCCCTCAGCCTCTTCTGCTGCTTCAGACCCTTCTCCAGCTCCATTCCCTTGCCTGGACAAGCTCCAGCCCCTCAATGTCCTTCCTGTGAGTGGCCCAAAAGTGCCCCCAGCACTGGAGGTGCCCAGCACGGGGGACAATCCCTGCCCTGCTCCCTCTGCCCATGCTGTTGCTGACACAAGCCAGGACAACCCTAAACATTAGCACAGGAGGTGTAATCAGGGCTCCCCTTCCTTTGTTCCTGGTTTCCCTGGCCCTGCAGCAGCTGGGCTGATGCTCACCTGGTGTTTAAGGGTCCAGAGTTGTCAAGCTGCCTTTTGTGATCCATCCTGGAGGTCCTGTGGGGCAGAGGTAACACAAATGCAGAGTGTCATTGCTGGGGTTTGAGGTCTTCCTGGCGTTTCCCACACCTAGAATACCAATCCTAATTGCCATTTATTTTTCTTCTCATCTAGCTGTATCTCTATATCTTGTTTACTGTCACTCTGCACTAAGCTGTTACTTCAAAGCATTTGCCTTGAATAATCACAATCAGTAAACTGCATAACAGCTTTGTTAAATACACTGCCTCTTCCCTCATAGTGTCATTCCTGGAAAGAAAAGACAAGCAGGAGCTGTGCATGTTGAATCCAGATCTGATTTCAGAGATAGCAGACAGCTAAATTGTGTACACTCTGTTTAGAGAAGTTTGGGACTACATTTCTTTACTTTGCTTGGAAGCAAGTCATGAGTGAATCAGTGCCTGAATTCCAGCACCAGGAGATACATAGAAACCTCACAATCCCTAAATAGGAGGGTGAAAATGATGTGGAATTTCTTTTCATAAGCAAAAGTTCTCTCAGCATGTGAAAAATTGGCTCTGTGCTGCAAACCCCACTACTTGCAGACTGCTAGAACAGGCTGAGAACAGACTCTGCAAGTGTCATCCCTTTAGGGCTGTCAACAGAGAAAAATATTCATCCCCCGAGGCTCTGTCACAGAGCAAATATATTAACTAGCAAAAATAAATCATATTATTTCTAATAAAATATTCGATTGCTTGTTTGTTCTAACAAATAGGAGAAATGGAGATTTAATCAAGGAAAACAAGACTTTGCATCAGACCACAAGGTATTCTTGGCTAGAAGTCTGCTAATATGCTTGAATAATTCTGGTAATAGTAAAACTGAGCCATCCAGAGAGGGCAGCTCTTATGCTGATTTAGAGTCACAGCATTTGGGGAGACAAAGAAACAGCCAAATTAGCTCCTCAAAATTATAATTTATGAAAGTTTTGCTAATGTCTCATCTTGGAGCCCGATAGAGACACGTTTCAGGTTTCTGCTCTGTTTATTTGTTTGGAAAAGCAGACCTGGTAATAATTGGTCAGTAAGCAGAGAGGGATTCAACCTGGCTGGGAGTTCTCTTGATTGCTGTCTAGGAGAGCAATTTCCCTCCCTCCACATATGAGTGCTTCACATTTTGCCCATCACACAGAATTCCTTTCATCCAGACAGGCCAACACAAACTCTCAGACTGATAATTGGCACACAGACACAAACTCCCTCTGTCTTTCCCCCCCTAAAACCCCAATGCCCACACCTTCCCCCTGCCAAACCCAGCATTGTTCCAACCCCTTGCTCGAACAGACTGGAAAGCCTCCACTGAAGTTTTCATGAATAACATTGCAATTTTTGGAACCAATCCAGAGCCAGTTTGAAGATAATAGGAACACTGAGTACTAAATAACACTCTGACAGAAGACATGACACCATGCTGGCAGAAGACATGTGTGCATGACTTTTATAGTAACCAGGGCACTCATGGCTTGGGAGTCAGAGAGCAGAAGAGGAAACTACTGGAAAAAAAGGCAAATTTTTTATATCTTGTGACTTTAGCTGGAGAAGATCACGTGCATTCCAGGAGAGAGCTGGTGTCCTTTGCAAAAAGCCTCTGTGCAGAAGCTGGAGCTGGGTCTCCTGGTTATCTGATTTTTAGAAGTCACATGGAGATTCCTGGTATAGATATCGGATAGGAAATCCTGCTAAAAGGATCAGCTCTGAAAATTCACAATGATGGACGGTGTGTAAAGGCAATTGATAGGCTTCAGAGTCATCACATGATGGAAAGAGAACCTGACCATCTCCATCTCTTCAAGTTATTTAGAATGTCTGATTTTCCCCTGTTTGCTCATCTTTAATCTGTAGTCCATGTGATTCTGCAGGTCTCACTTCATAGCCAGAGAATATCCAAGCCACCTTCCAATGCAATAGCTCAACCAAAACTTCAGGTTAAAGTCATTGTCCTGGAAGGGGTAAAAACCCCAAACTTATCCATAGTGTTTTCTGGAATCTGTATCTCAACTCAGAAACCCTCAAGAGGAACACAAGACTTTAGAGCAAGCCCTTCCCAACGCTGATGTATTTTGGGTACTTTCAGACTAAGGAGTTCAGCTGGAGGCAATGGCAGGCCAGAGATTGAGGTCATATTCTTGAACTGTGGCCTGGTCAGCGATTACTTAATATTGTGTCTTCATAGGTAGGAGTTAAACCAAAGAGGAAAAAAGGAAAAGTTGTGGACTGTCAGTTTTCCTGTTGGAAAAATCCTAGGACTGTGTCCAGGAGTCTGGGCATTGCACAAATAACAATTTAAAGCTGGGCATTGCACAAATAATCGGATGGGTCTGGAAGGCTTTTCACATTGCTAGACCCAGGCTAAACCAAGGGAAGGGCCTTGTTTTTAAACATCCTTGACTCCCAAACTCTGCATGCCGCTCTAGGAGAGGTGCTTTGGGATGTCCACCAGCTTCTGGTGCCAACTGGGCTGTGATGGGGTGGGCCATGAGGAAGGATTGTGTCCCACTGGTGTCCCTTGGCTGACACTCGGGGGGGCTGAGGAGGGACAACACTTCACCATGGCGTGGAGCTGCTTTATCTTTTATTGCTTGTACAGGATCAAGCACTTTCACTTCAACAGGAGATTATTTCTGTTTGAAGCCTTAACCATACACTGTAACGCTTAGATACAAAAAGGGCACGGAAGGCAAAGCATGGAGGAATTAAATTATATATTATATATGCGTGCAGCCGAACGAGCCTTGCGTGAGCCCCATGTTAGCTGTGAATATCTGTTCCACTTCATGAAAGCCCTTTCCTCTATTTATCACTATTTTCTAGTGAAATCAGTGGGTGTTTGTGCACACTGTCTGGAAGTGGACTGAATTCTGCAGCGTTTTCTCAGGCAAAACCCCCAGCCAGGAGCAAAGGCTCTGATGACAGCCAAGAAACGTCTCTATTCACAAGCACTCTTTACAGGTGATTGCTTATGTATTAGAGATGCAAATGAGGGTTTTGTTTCAAATGAGGTAAATCTAAGATTAAACTCCCATCGAAGAGTAAATGTTCCCTTTACCTTTCATGTGTAGTAGCTTGAAAGAGCCTACACAACAATAAATTGCATTACAGAAGCTCCCACTGACACGACCATATGTTAGCAGTCTCTGTTTTGAAGGGTTACAGCTCGGTGGTAAGAATTTGCTGTGGACTGAAACTTGGCAGTCTATGCTGGGTGGTTAGATTTTAAAACTGAGCTACAAACACATCCCAGTTCCTCATGAGTCATCCCAGTAAAGGGCAGAGTAGGAAAGAGCAAAGCAGGTGGAATTTGAGTTTGGTGCTTACACGGCAAAGAGCGATGTGGCGAAACCAAAATGTGTGTGGTGGTAACACCCACTCTGAGCGCCTCTGCCCTTCAGGAAAATGGTGAAAAATGAGCTGCAAACCACGAGGAGGGGAAGAGCTGCCTTCTGGCACTGCAGCCTCAGCAGGCTGCAGCTCCTGAGGCTGTGGGAAGACGATGACCTGTGGTATTTGGGAACATGATCAGCTTGCAATGAGAGCCCTGTGAAAAGGGGGGTGGAAAGAGGAAAGCTCAAAGTTGAGGAGCAGACAGTTGTTGCTTGATGTTGTTTTTTTGTTTTTTTTTTCCGTAAGTCCTGAGTCATGCTGCCTTCCCATTCCTAGTTCTTGGCTGTGAGGAAAATGGACAGACTTCCCATGAGGAGCACTGGGCTGCCCAGCTGTGCTGGGTGTCCACAGGGGAGGAAAGGATGGGGTAGAAGTTTGTAATCAAACTGCTTAAAGAGAGAGGAGCAAGGAACATCTACCTCTCTCTTTACTGCATTTTATATCCATTGTGGGGTTTTAGTGCCTTTTTAGGTGACTGGGCTGTTGCTGATTTGAGATGAGGGAAGCTCAGCCCCTTCACAAAACACGTTGGGCTCCATAGGACAGGATGAATATTCACGTGTGGACAGTGGCAATCTGTGCCTTCTTCTAGCCTAGCTGGATGTACTTATGAAATCATGGAAGATGGGGCTTGAAGGGAGGTCAGAGTGCTCCACCCTACTTACAGATCATAGAATCCTGGAAGGTTTGAGTTGGAGGGGACATTAAAGACCATCTAATTCCAAATCCCTTGTCATGGGGTACTTTCCACCATCCCAGGTTGCTCCAAACCCCATCCAACTGGACACTTCCAGGGATGGGTCAACCACAGCTTCTCTGGGCAACCTGTGCCAGGGCCTTACCACCCTTACTGAGAATTTCTTCCCAATATTCCCCCTCTCACAGAGAAGAATTCCTTCCTAATATCCCATCTGAACCTACTCTTTGTCAGTTTAAAGTCACTCCTCCTTGTCCTCTCAATCAGTTTTGAGTTTAGTCAGAGCTCTGGCAGGTATGGGTGAATATCTGGCAGGAAGGCTTCTTTTTTGACAGCCTTCTGAAGATATCAGTTATCTTAGTCTTATTCCTGCTTCTGGTCCAGAAAATCTGATTACTTAGTGCCATTTTCCTAGCTGGAAGATTTTAAAAACCTCACAAACCTACAGGCATGTGACCAAAGCAGCAAATTTTGTTCTCATAGAGTCCCAGTAGACCACTTCAAACAAGGAACCAGAGAAAGACATCTGTAAAATGTGTTTCAGGCCCTGGATAGGTGACTTATCCTGTGGATGTGCTTGTTCCTGGCTGCTGACTTCTCACAGGATGCAGAGAGACTCTTGTGTGTCCTGCTTGGACAAGTAAAACTGGGTTGGATGGCTCAAAGTGTGAGCAAATTCTCTGAATCCATCTGGGATTGCTGTACAGAGACATGAGCTGAAACTCTTGTGGCTGTCTTTACCACAAACCCTGCTTTTCTCTGCTGAGCAGTCTCCTGAGTTGCTTTACAGGACAATCTAACATGTTGTATGAAAAGTAAAGAAATTAAAAGTGACTGTTCCACTTGACCAAAAGGTCAAAGTCTCGGTGGTTAAAACACTTTGTTATTTTAAGATCAGGGAATGTCACATAACCATTATATATAAATGGGAGAGCTTCTGTGTGTGCTGACTGCTGAAGAGCCTTGCTCACTCTGTCCTTGGGGGTGCCAGATGAATCCTCTTTCCTGAAGCAGTTCCCACATCCTACAAATAGTTCCACATGGATGGCAGGCAAAGCAACCTGTACAGCCTGTACAGACTTGATACACTTTGTAGAATCACAGAACAGTTTGGGCTGGAAGGGACCTGAAAGACCATCCAGTTCCAATCCCCTGTCCTGGGCAGGGACACCAGCCACAGCTTCTCTTTTCCAGTTCTATGTGTGCAAAGCTGTCATTCTTGCACTGCTGTTCCTACAGTGTTTGGTGCTGTTTCCTCTTCTTGTTCCCTCTAAGTTAAAAATGCCAAAACTGACATAAAATATACGGACTTTATAACGCAAATTATTGTTCTGGAAATGCCCCACTCCTTCCAAGTGGATGGCCAGTGGATGGGGCCATGCAGCTGTCGTGCTTTAGGAATGGTACTCCCCAATTCAGTGCCCTCTCCCTCCAGACTTCTCCCTCCTCTCTCCTGCTGCCCCGTTTTCTCCTCCCTCTCCCACTGCAGCAGGAAGAGGAGGAGAATTGGAAGCACAAAAATAAAGATCACAGGTTGAGGAAGAGCAATTTACTGGAAGCAGCAATGAGATAAGAAAACAAACAGTAACAGCACCAATACTAATGAGGGAGGGTACAAGAAAAGACAGATTCACATAGAAACCCCTCTGATAATAAACAATACTGGACAGTTTCCTCTGCCACAGGAGAAAAAACCTGTTCTCCTTGGAAGAGAATCCCTTTCTCCTGACCCCATCAGTGAGTGAGGTGGTACAGAATAACCTCTGGATCCTGGCCATCCCCCTCCTGTTTACTGCCCAAAATCAACCCTACCCTGGCCAGACCCAGGACAACAGCAAACCCAAGGCTGGCTTTGCCTTGATTTTGACTGGACTTTGCAGAGCTGCTGAGCAGGGACTGAAATGTCTCTGACCCACACAGTGCTGGGATACAACTGTGAGACATAAATAAATGCCCACAGAAAGCTGGGATGATATACTTAGCTTTTGCTTCTATCTTTCCACATCAGGGAAATAATAGGATGGGGTGTCAGTGGATTAATGAAGTATTTATTTTATTTGACAGTTTGCAAATATCGTTATACAAGTGGATCGTGCTGCTTTGGACTTTTTAGGTGGTGTTAGATTTGGCTTTAAATGATGAAGCCCAGGACACTGATGGATGAGAATGAGAAAAGGTCAGGAAGGTCATTCACAGTTAAAATAAATACCTTGAAGTTCAGATAATTCATAATCCTGGCCCTCAAATCCTGCCTGTTATAGAAATGCATTTAACAATAATACTGACCTGAAATAAACTCTTTGAATTAACTGCTTTTTTCAAG
Organism: Rhabdornis inornatus; assembly: GCA_013397075.1. Lineage (NCBI taxonomy): Eukaryota > Metazoa > Chordata > Aves > Passeriformes > Rhabdornithidae > Rhabdornis > Rhabdornis inornatus. Next base: position 52,727 of record VWZS01005389.1, on the reverse strand, counting down.
TGTGTCAGACAGAGCTGGAAATTCAGGGAGGATGAGGCCTGAGGTCCCAACAAAACAGTCTCTCTCTGCTGGTATCCCCTAACACACCCTGGGATGTCTTCTTTTAATGATAAAATGCTTCTTTTTCAATTCTACATGCATTTCTTCTCCAATGGATTCTTGAAATTGAACTTAATCTTCTGCTGTGAAGAAGATATCAGAAGGGTCAAAGGAAAGAAGAGAAAAATTATATTCTCACATGCATTTTTTTATATGAATAAACACGTACAAAGCTTTATAGCCTGGCCAGAATAGAGCTGTGGGGAGATGCTGAACTCTCCTCCTTCCTCTCTGCATTCCCATCCCAAGCTTTATTTTCCCTTCTGCTTAGGGGGAAGAGATGCAAAAAGAGCAATTTGTCCTTTGCATGCTGTTTTGAGAGTTGAGGGAGTGTCTTGACTCGCTCACGAAATGATGAATTATAGATTCATTGAGCAATAGGGCTGGAAGATACCTCTGAGACCTCCAGTGCTGGAAATTGCACTGTCTCACCAGATAATCTGTTCCAGCGTGTCACCATCCATCTGTTAAGCAGAGGATCACAGCAGCAGCTTTTGCCTTGGGCCTTCAGTGCTGGGCAGGCCAGGGCTGCTCTCTGCTGAACAGGAGATTGGTGAACCTGCTTTGCTCCTTGCACATGGATTATTTGTATTTTGGCACTTGTGCAGGGCAGAGACTCCTGGCCAGACCCCTGGTATTCACAGCTGGGATGAACAGAGCACACGAAGTGTGTTAGAGAGTCCTCTTCTTCCTCTTCTTCCTCTTCTTCCTCTTCTTCCTCTTCTTCCTCTTCTTCCTCTTCTTCCTCTTCCTCCTCGTGATGATGCTCAGGAGATGTGGGTGGGATGTTTCAGTCTGAGGAGGAGCAGCCTGGGGAGAAGGAGGCTCAGGGGGGACCTTTGGCTCTGCACAACTCCCTGGGTGCAGCCAGGGGGGATCAGGCTCTGCTCCCAAAGGACAGGATGAGAGGAAATGGCCACAAGTTGGGGCAGGGGAGATTTAGATTGGATGTGAAGGAAAATTTCTCCACCAAAAGGGTTGTCAACCCCAACACAGGCTGCTCAGGGCAGTGGTGTAGTCCTCACCCCTGGAGGGATTTAGAAGCCACATGGATGTGGCACATGGGGACAGGGGTCAGTGGTGGCCTTGGCAGGGCTGGTGCAGCATTTGGACCTGCTGGCCTGGGAGGTCTTTTCCAACCTAAATGATTCCCTGATTCCATTGTGTTTGTCCTCCCTGTCTGGGATGATGCTGCACATGGAGACAGGCGGGGGACATCAGGAGACCTGTCCCCTGGTCTGTGTCACCTGCTGGGGCTGGGTCATTTGGGAGGTTGCAGCTGTGGCTTGTGCTCCTTCTTCTCTGGCTGCACCTCATCACCAGGTCCAAAGGAACACAGATCTCCACCTGCTCCATCTAGGGAGGAAATGTATTTGCACCAACCTGCCTGCCATGGTGCTTCCACAAACCATAAAAACCTCCCAGTAATAGCAGCAAAAGCCTGCAGTCATCTCAAACCCCATCACGAGGGAGTTCCAGCCCAGAGACACCATTACCCATCTACATCTCTGCCCAGATGCATCTTTTCCTTTCTGATGGTTTTCATTTAAATCCCAAAATTTCATCTTAAATGTGCCACTTCAGTGGAATGCCACTAATACTGACCCATAAACAGATTTATTTACCATCAGCCAGAGTTAAACTTGGGACTCTTTAGAGCTCTGCAAAGAAAAGGCCTCTCAAGAAAAAGAGAATTTACCTCCCCTTATCACCTTCTATCCCAGTACACAACATTATTCCAACACAGAACATGTGAGGCTTACCCCAGCTGCCTGCTCACTGTGCAGATTGTGCACTATTTATACATTATACACACATGCTATTTAACGTGCTTTTCATTTTTTTAAGAGCAGCCAAAGAATCTTTTGGTAACACAAATCTTATTTTCACATGTGGCTTTGTATAATGAATTTTTCAAAGATTTCCACACCTACTCTAAGTGAAATTATATCTTGAGGAAAGTATAGCTTGATTGTTTATTCTGAACCACGTTGAAGCTCCTGCCTTTCCTGTTTTAATCTAAATTGCTCTTTTGAATGTGTTTTATATTAGAATTTGGAAACAGATACAGTTCTTTTATATTTATTTGTTCTCTTTTTTTTCAAATTTTTTTTTACACACAAGCTTGAATGCACATATATTATTATGGCTGTCTTTTTGCCATTTACAAAGGAAATATACACTCTGACAATATCACATGCACCAAATCAATGAAATATCCTGTGTTTTCTATTCATTAAGCCCCTAAAGCACTATGCACAAATTCCCTCACTTTAATTACACACCTCAGGGATGTGCAGGCCAAAAAGGAGGCAGTCAGACAAAAAAGCCTGGTCTCTGCCAAAAGGAAAAAAAAAATTACTGGTAAACATTTATTTTCAGCGGGGAAATCTGCTATTAATTCATATAGTGACTTTCCCCAGCTGAAATAATGAGGAAAGCCAAGTGAACCAAATGTTCACAGTGAGCAAACATGAACAGTAGGAAGTCAGCCCATCTTGTATTTACATGTTTATTCCATCAGCCTTTGAAGAACGTTTCCACAATTCTTTTTTTTTTTTTTTCTTTGGGGGGGGCATGTGTGTTGAGTGTCAACGTTTACTCACACTCCTGAGAGGGTGGGGGGTGACTCACTAACAGAGAAAGGAATTGGATCTCAAAAAGGTGCCCAGATTCAGCCTGTCCCATTTGGAAGTGGGGCTTAAATTTGGAGTACAATAGAATAATAGAATGGTTTGTGTTGGAAGGGACCTTAAGATCCCTCTTGTTCCAACCCCCTGCCATAGGCAGGGACACCTTCCACTAAACCAGGTTGTCCAACCTGCCCTTGGACACTTCCAGGGAAGGGGCAGCTTCTCTGGGCACCCTGTGCCAGGGCCTCCCCACCCTCACAGGGAAGAATTCCTTCCCAAAATCCCATCCATCCCTGCCCTCTGGCAATATGAAGTCATTCCCACTTCTGGCACTCCGTGCTCTTATCCAAAGTCCCTCTCCAGCTCTGCTGTGGCCCATTTGGGTACTGGAAGGGACTCTCAGGCTTTCATCTTCTGCTGAAACACAGATGGTGACTCCAAGGATCTGAATGTGGAATCTGAGCTGCAGGAATATTTGGCCATGCACCAGGCTGGAGGCTTCTGGAGGTGCTGGGGTACAGGACTTGTCCCCTTACACATTGAAAATGCTCATGCATCCAAATTATTCCCTCTCTCTGCTGTGAGGATGCTCCAGTAAGCATAACTCCTTTCTTTGGTTCCTTGGTTGGTAAAGGACTAAGCCCAGATCTCACTTACACAAACATAGAGCTGGATTTGCCAGTACATGAGCTAGACACAAAATGCTGCACCCCTTGTGTGCTTCAGCTCATCAACACTGACCAGCAAAGCCCCTGCAGCTTCACAAAAGATGGGTGTGATGGTCACAGACTGCTATAAAAACAAGAAGGAAACAAAATTCATCATTATTTGGACTGTCACCTTCTTCAAGCAGGGAAAAATCTTTTCTTTATTAGAGTGTGCTAATAAAATATCTTCTTGACTTTTGTCCTTCTTGGAAGCCCCCAAGTACACCAGGATATTTTCCATAGCATTTTGTGATATTGTATTCAGGCTGGGCAGAGATCCCTCAGGTTGCAAAGGAAACCAATTGTGTCTTCATTTTAAATTGCATTTTTAGTTTCACAGTGGTTCTTGAGGGAGCTCTGGGTGCCCTGCACCATGGGCAGAACACTCTGAGGTTTGCAGGCTGATGTGGCTGTTTATCCAGAGCAGGGAGAACAGAATTGGCATCCATGGGTTTTGTTTAGGAAGGGAGAATGTTCAGATATTTTCAGGACCTGTGATTAGTCACTTGAAAGATAGTAAAACAACTCAAGCAAATTTGTCTACTTTCTTTTCTTTTCTTTTCTTTTCTTTTCTTTTCTTTTCTTTTCTTTTCTTTTCTTTTCTTTTCTTTTCTTTTCTTTTCTTTTCTTTTCTTTTCTTTTCTTTTCTTTTCTTTTCTTTTCTTTTCTTTTCTTTTCTTTTCTTTTCTTTTCTTTTCTTTTCTTTCTTTTCTTTTCTTTTCTTTTTTGTTTTTTATCCAGGTGGGTAGACTTTTACAGTGGAGCAGAGAAAGTCTGTGCAAGTTCTCCTCCAAAAAAACCAGGAATATCAGAGAATATTCTGGGAGATATAGCTCAAGTGTCAGGTATCCATGGGTAAAAGAGTCAAAAACCTCTGCAGGCACCAAAGCAGGGTAACTTTAACTATGGCTGATGGTAAACAAATCTGTTCATGGGTTAGTATTAATGGCATTCCACTGAAGTGGCACATTTAAAAATGAAATTTTTGCATTTAAATGAAAACCATCAGAAAGGAAAAGATGCATCTGGGCAGAGATGTAGATGGGTAATGGTGTCTCTGGGCTGGAACTCCCTCGTGATGGGGTTTGAGATGACTGCAGGCTTTTGCTGCTATTACTGGGAGGTTTTTATCCCTTAACCCCAGTAAGTATAAGCTAGCATCACTCCTCGAGTATTGCTTTTTCGGAATTAGCATCTACCAAAGCCCTCCCTAAATAAATTTTTAGCAGATACATCATTTTTGTTAGAGATGAATAAATGAATAAAATGTATGTGCGATCTCTCTCTTTTTCCTATTCTATAAGAAGAAGCAATGCCCTATTAATTTTGACAGACAACTTGGCATTAGCCACTTTAAAATCCAACATGGGATAAAGTTCTGCATTACTAGTCTTTCTACATTTTTGTCAAGAGATGAGCATTTTGCCAGATTTTTTAATAATACGCCAAGAGCTTTGTCAGTCAGTTTGTTTAGCTCTGCGTGGTTATGCCAGTATTTTTCAGCTCTCCTGCTGTGTGTGCCACTGCCCTTCACTGCTTTTCTAGCTCCTCCCCTGCAATTAGACAAAGTCAACACAGCAGAGTCAGGCTGAGCAGCCCCGAGGTACCTGCAGCTCTCAACCCTCCAGATTCACAGCCTGGACGAATGGGCTTTGCTTATTCACTGCATCACTACCTCAATTAGGACTTTTTATTGTATCTCAGCTATTTATCACAGGCACAACAGATGGAACAGATAGTGCTAAACACGCTTTAAGTCCTCACCTAAGAAGGAGGAAGTGGGGGGAGAAATTATCCAGAAAGAAACAGGAGAAAATGCATAAGGCAGCTTGCAACCAGGAACCAGTTACCATGCCTACTGAAGCCTGTTCTAAAGAATGTGTTGGCTGACACACAGAACTCAATGAAAAGATGAAAAAAATGTGCAGGCAATACTAGTTTGGCAGGGATGGTGGGGAATCTGAGACAGAGCTGCTGGTATGGAAGGATCTCACTGCATGCAATTTGCAAACATGCCAATTCAATGGCATGTGATAGACACTAGATGGAATTTAAAGGTCTTAGGGTCTTAGAGAGCTGGAATGGCACAAGGAAACTGTGGGTATTAAAAATAGCAATCCTTTTCACCAAACCTTGTGCCTCAGATTTGAATTCAACACTGTAGAGAGAAATCCCTGCCATCTCTCCCAGGCACGCTTGAGAAATAGCTTGGATGTCCCTTAATTCTGCTGTATCTTTACATCCCAATAAACACACAGCACCAGCACTGCTGCATTTCCACAGAAATTCCCAGGGCTTCCTTTGTGTGTGTGTGTGTGTGTGTGTGTGTGTGTGTGTTTTGAAAGGGAACTGGCTGCCTAACAGGACTTACACAGCAACTTCAGGCAGTTAACTTTCATGGGATTTCCTAATTTTTCCTGGTGGGTGAGGAAAAAGGGCAGTCAGGAAGGGGGAGGGAGAGGAAGAATTGCGTGAGGGCTGGATTTTTTGAGAGGGGTGGTGCAAATGGTTGGGTTCAAGTGCCTCACTATGAGTCCACTCTTTCCTCCAAATAAAAAATCTACACAAATTCCAGTGTACCATTTATAAAAGTCCTTTATGTTTTGTAACATTACTCATCCATTTCTTATTTTATTTTATTTTATTTTATTTTATTTTATTTTATTTTATTTTATTTCATTTCATTTCATTTCATTTCATTTCATTTCATTTTATATATGTGTGTGTGTGTGTGTATTATTTTATGGCATGTGATAAAGATTTGAAAAGTTGGGGCATATGATTGAGACCTTGGAAAAGATTTCTGTAGAAGGGGAGCAGAGTACTCGTTTCTCAGTGTCTACTTGGTGGCTTTTCAGCCCAGCCAAGATGTTGGCTTGGTCAGAGGCCAACTCCCAATTTCACAGTTTGGATTTAGCAGGAATATTTTGGGAGCCATGGTGGTTGCAGGGGTTTAGGTCAGTCTGTTGCTGAGTAAGAGCCATACCACTATTTTTGGTTTGTGCTGGATTTAAACTGGTAAAGCCACGTTTGCTTTGGTCCATGTCTATCTGTGCTGAAATTTAAGGGTATCTGGTGTGGATGGATGCTCCTGCTTGACACAAAAGAGAATTTCACATCAGCTCTGCTATCAGATCACATGGTGGAGTAAATTCCTGTGGTAGGAAGCCACATCCTCACCCAGACTCCTGCCATCACCACCTGATGGATTTCCTTACAGAGAGGTTTCTGCCATCCCCTCTGCACAGTGAACCCCTTTCCACAGGAGGAAGGGGAACATCCCCAGCTAGGAGATGCTCAGGCACCTGAGGAAAGCACAGCTCAGGCTTCATGAACACCAGGTTCATGTATTCATCACTGCCATCTTCTGAACCCAGATTCATGAAACTTTATCCACTTTTCCTTGGCTATAAAAAGGTGTGTGATTCTCAGAGGCCAAGTGAGAGATGTGATGTCTTTTGGAGACCAGAGAGGGGTCTCAAGCCTTTCCTAACTGGCAGGCATCCCCTCCCAGCCAAAGTGGGCCACTGTCCATGCAGCAGCACAGCTATTCTGGATCCCATTTCACTGTTCTTTTGCTGTAGGCAGCCAAGATTCCTCATCTGGCATGAGGATGCCATCAGAACTCTGTTTTGAAATGGTGGGCACTGGTGCATGGAAGGACTGTGTCAGAAGTTCTAGGCTTAGTGGAGTGAAATTTTCATATGCTTCCCATGCATGGGGAGAAATGAATCTGTCTGTGTGCTGCTAATTGCTGCAAACCTGGTATTTTGGGAGTTCTTGTGAAAAAGAATCTTTGTGATTGTGTCAGGTTGGTGTTATTGGGAGAGTGAGGCTCTGTGGTAGAAAGGGAGTCACAGATGTAAAACCCAGAGGGACAACTGTGTTTTTTTAAATCTGTCCTGCTATTTAATGCAGTCCAGAGGATTAATGTGTGTTTGGATTGGAGAATCTCACGTTGAAGAATGTCCAGTCTGGAGACTGAAATCTCCAGCAGTGGAGACACCACTGCAGCACTTGGCCATTTGTCCTGGTCATTAATTACTTCCCAATCTGAGCAACCTGGCTTAGTGGAAGGTGTCCCTGCCCATGGCAGGGGGTTGGAATGAGATGGTCTTGAAGGTCCCTTCCAACCCAAACCATTCTGGGATTCATTAATTTCATCTTTGTCTCAATGGACCTTTCCCACTCCAGATCTTAAGCCTGGTGCCTTTGAGGGCCTTGAGCTCTTCAGGAGGAAATTTAGGGTGGTTAAAGCAGCTCAATGAGTCTAAATTCAGGTTTTTAGGTACTAGATCCCATTATTCATCTTCCAGCAGGGCCCTGATGGTCCCACTTCTTGTCATCTCCAACACCACTAAAGGAGCTTTAATGATGAGTGAAGCAAAAGCCATTTATTCCAAATTTATTTAGGAGTATTAGATGATCTGTGGAAGTGTTTCAGCTGTGATAATGAGCTGTGTTTCACAGCCTTCTCCTTCCTCTGCTGGATGTAAGGCATGATGCTGGTGTTGGTGGCTCCACTCTCCACACTGTGGACCTGCCACAACTTCAAAATTGATCTTTCAGCTGCAAACAGCTATGAGATGTGACAAACCTTGACACCTCAAGAAGAGGGGTAGCTGGGTGGTCAAAGGTCTGGTCAAACATGTTATCCAGTGTGCTGAGGGGTCTGGGGGATGGCTGCCTCCAGCTGGAGAGCAGTGACCCAGCACAGCCCTTTACAGTGTTTGACTCTTTACTGGAGTGCCTCATCTTCTTCAGATTATTAATTCTTCCCTCATAGCCCACTGTTAGGTAGAAATTGCTTTCTTTTTTACAGATGGGGAATTCCCACCAGGGAAGTTTCAGGCTGTATGCACACTATCTAATTTAGGCACTAACTCAAGCCCCTGGTGTAGTTATTGGGTAGAAGCAGAGACTTTCAGAGAGCCTGAGGGAGGGAGTGCTTCCCCCAGCTGCCAAGCAGCATCATGTGCTCTTGTCTTATGCATCCAATGAAAAGGACAAATCTTCCCCAGAAGTTGCTGATTTTTCCTACACCACCAGACAGGACTGGCACAGCATGGACTGAAATATGTGCCATTAATTTTGAGCCTAAGAGCTATGGATCAGTCTTCCTTTGGGTTTACTTTCTACTAGTTTCAGGAGTGTCTTCTGTGATTGGGATCAGGCATTTTTTCAGCAGAGATATCTTCTCTGAAATGCCTAAATCACAGGGTGGGACTGCTGATAACACAGAATATAAATAAAATGCAAGGCAGTCAATGACAGTCAACAGTGATTTGTCAAGAACAGACAATTTGAGAACAGGGAGACAATTGTTCAAGGAAAACGCTGTAATTTGGATATAATACTGCTAGATAACGTCACCAGAAACAAGTTATCTGTAACCACTGTCAATAAGCCACCACTGTAATTAACACTTGGACTCGAGGATTTTGGAGGGGTTTTCCATCCTTTCCAGTTCTGTGAAAAGAAGATTGTCCTACGTGGAGGCCTTCAGGAGTTTGCCCTCGTTCTACCCAATGGAAGAGGGAGTGGTTACAGTCACACCAGTCTGGGGAGGCTACACCAAAGCAGAGGATCAGAATTTAAAAAGTCTTGGTGCATTTGGAGCAGGGAGCCATGAAGGGGGAGGTGGCAGGAGTGGTCAAGCATCTCCAAAACTGCTGGGGGGGGGCTGAGTCTGTCCTCCATGTCCAAGGGGTTAGGGCAGGAAGGAAAGGGCATTGGCTGAAGCCCTGAGGTTCAGTTTAGAGGTTGAGAAACACTTCCCGTGAGAAGGGACTGCCTGGAGGGGCAGTGAAGGCTTTTAAATGCATGTTAGAGAAACACCAGCCTGAAAAATACAGGTGACCCTGCCCTGGGGCAGATAAATCTTGGCTTCTTGATGTCCCTTCCAGCCTTGTTTTTCTGTAGTTTCATCATATATTTCAAGATTATGTGGGTTTGGGATGTGCCTGCACAGAAGAGATGTGCCTCCATCCCTTACATTCACCAGTATTACTAAGGGAAAATCAAACAGAACTCTTCAAATTCAGCCTGTTGTGCTTAAATGCTGCAAAAATTCATGGCTGAGATGTCAGGAGCTGCCTGTCAGTAGGGGATGGAGGGTGTTGCATGGCCTCTGTCTGTGCCTGGGCATAATAGTTGGAGTTTGCAGAGCTTTGTTTTCTTTCTAGTCCAATTCTTGGCTAACCATAAAACTCCTGACCCAGCCAGGTGAAGCCTGGCTCTATTTTAAACAAGAAATTGTTTTAAAAATTGGCACAAAAAGAAAGACATTTTTGGGGTGGATTCAGTTGTAAGCTTTGATGAAAAGGGATATTCTGATACAAATCCATTTCAATAGCAGTCTTGGAAAGGAAAAAACATTAATACTGAAGGCAAAATGGTAGCAATTCCCTTTTCCTTTCATGCAAGCCCTGATCCTACACCTGGGAATGCTGATGTGGGGAACCAACACAAGGTGAGAGGTGTGCATCAGATTAGCTCTGGCTAGAAGAAGCCCACCACGGGGTGGACACCTCTGGGAGATTTTTATTATCGTGAAAATAACCCTGCAGGGGTTTTGGTGTCAGGGAAGTGTATGGAACCTCTGTTGTTCCCCAGGTTTGAGGTGCCCAGAGGGCTCCCAGGCCACACATCAGTACAAGGAGCCACCAGCAGTTCTGTGCGGAACAACTGCATGAGGTGTGGCCATGGTGGCACATGACTGGGAAGGAGAATCAGTCTCTGGGAGTTTTGGGGCATGTTTGGAAGAGATCAGGTCTTTGGTGGCCATCTTCTCCTTGCACCCAACTACTCACTGTGCCCCACACGACAGCGTTCCTGTGGAACCAGGGGGACCAGGGCAGTGACAATCCCTCTTTGCTGGGCATTGGTGAGGCTGTGCCTTGAATCCTGTTTGGTTTTTCACCCCAAAATGGTGTTGGAGCGTGTCCAGATATGGGAACAGAGCTGGAGAAGGGTCTGAAGCACCAGGAGAGGCTGAGGGAGCTGGGAAGGGGCTCAGCCTGGAGAAAAGGAGGCTCAGGGGGGACCTTGTGGCTCTGCACAACTCCTGACAGGAGGGGACAGCCGGGGGGGGTCGGGATATGCTCCCAGGGAACAGGGACAGGAGGAGAGGAAATCACCTCAGGTTGTGCCAGGGGAGGTTTAGACTGGGCATTAGGGGAGGTTTCCTCAGGGAAAAAAGAAATGGTCAGGCATTGGAACAGGGTGTCCAGGACAGTGGTGGAGTCACCATTTCTAGGGGGATTTAAAAGCTGTGTGGATGTGACACATGGGGACATGGATTAATGGTGTACCTGGCAGTGCTGTTAATGGTGAGACTCAAAGATCTCAGAGGGCTTTTCCTCAGTGATTCTATAAACTGTTTGCAGGCCAGCGGTGTGAACTGGGTTAGGGAGTGAATCTGGGAATAAACATTGCAGGAACATTCAGGATTTTGAATCCAGATCCTTAAAAAAGCCCCATATGAATGGGGCAAAACAGAAGGAAAGTTACAGGATTTCTTAAGTTTGTATTGCTAGACAAATGTGACCCTGTGTTTAAGGTTCATGGATTGACTGGTAAGTGTAGAGCCTGCCTGTGCAGTGCTATCTGCCACCAGACACCACTGTCTGTGTGTCCTGGTAGAAAATGTCCCTGGAAATGGACATTTCCTTCCCTCTGACCACAAACACTGGCCAATGCTGGGAGCAGCTTCAAAGTGCCTCAGTCATTGAAATGAACGTGAACGAGGCTGTTGACTTAAAAAAAAAGCAGGATCAGACCCAAAGCCACAGCTTTAAAAGCAGTTGGGATTAAAAGAAATACAAATATACTTTGGGAAGAGGGTGGTGTCAAGAGGGCATTTTGAGTTAATTTCAGATTTGTTTTTGAGACCACAGCTGGGTGAGAACACTCCTTTGTGGAGAAACTGTACTTAAATTAACCTGCAGCAGATGTAAAAGGGGAGCAAATGTATTAAACATCACTGTCTTGGACATCAGTTCTGAAACCGCCACTGATCACACTCCACTTCAAAGAGACCCTCTACCAGGGGCTTGGCTGGGAAGATAAAGCCCTGGCTATTTACCTTCTGACCTTGGTTCAAGACTAAATTGAGAATCTAAATGAAAGTAGTTTGGTGGTCTCAGCTCAATCCCTGGTAGCCAGTTGTCCGTATCACAAAAGCGCCATCCCCAGTTTAACACAATTTGGCACAGCCCATCCTCTCTGCTCAGGAGAGACCCTGGGCTAAATTAGCACAGAGACTAAATTACATCTCGTGTGCCATCGTGGAGATGGCAGTCTTAGGAATGGTGCCTTAGAATAGCAGCCTGTGTGGACGCTCTCCAAACTGGCTTCTGGATAAAGAAATCTGCTTTCAGAGCTGCCACTTTCAAGCTTATTGCTTAAGCCAAAAAAAGACCCACCAAAAATAAAAGCAAATCACAACACAGGGCTTTTTAGGAACTACTACTTAGAACAAGGATGACGATCTTGGGGAGATTATAACACACTTTCTGAGTTTTTATTGAAATAGCTGAAATTCACTAGATTATTTTCTCTCATTAAAGCACCTCATGAGCCACAACCATAAATTGCCTCAATTAAATATATTTTAAAATTTTTATTATTTCTTGCTGGAAAAGCTGAAAGAAGAGATGCTGCCATATAAATGTGCAAGAAGGCATTTGCTAGGCATAGACATTCATCATTTACTCATATCTATGTAATCAATCAAATAGATTTAGTGCCTGATACCATAAACAGCTACAGTTGTGTTTAAATTGGAGTAATAAAAATATTTACATTAAAAATACCTGCAAATATCAGTAGGACATGATTACCCAGTGTATGCTAACATAGGATGGATATTGTGATATAGACAGCATGACATAAATATCAGATTTAGAGCCTGCATGTGCTGTGTGCTGTGAAAGGTGCAGAAGCTCTGAGCAGAAAAAGCCCCACAAATCAATAACGAGGTCATTACCACGAAGGCTGAATACAATGCAGGAGAACAATGTAATATCCTCAGTTTTACTCTAATTGTGGGATGCCTTCTGAGCGAGCTGAGGGGACAGATGGTGGAGCAGTTCCCATGCTCTGACTCCTGCTCACTTTCTGGCTCTTCCTCACTCTTTATGTCTGACTTTGCTAGCACTGCTTAGGCTGGATCTCAGCATTTTTCAGTGCTTTGGGGCAGTAAAAATTAATAATTATAATTGTTGCTATTAGAGAGTCTGGCTGGGTTTTGGAAGTAGTCTGAAAACATCATTATAAGGCTCTTTATACCTTTCAGCCTCCAAAACCCTTATAAATGTTTCATTTTTATGGTACCACTGGAAAGTTAGAGGTATCACTGCACACATGATGTGCCTGGGGAAACTGAGGCACAAGGCTGTATTTGGAATTACTAGTAAATTACTCCACACACGGAGGCTGTGGCTCAAAAAATCCTTCTTTTCCTCTTCCCAGAAATACCGTGGAAATAGGAGGGAAAAAAATTCTTCAGTGGTGCAGGTAGTGAGGCAGTGCTGTACTTAATCTGAGAAGGTCAGGATGGGGATGGAATAGGGAATACTGGTAAAGGGCTGCAAATGAAGAGATGATACAAATTCATCAGGAAGGAATAGAAAAAATGCAGCTTTTTTTTTTTTTTTTAATTTTTTTTTTTTAAATTTTTACATCAGACCCAACACACAACATCTGCCTCATCTGCTCAGGTGTCACAAACCCTTACACCTGGAAGCAGTCTTTTGCACCAGGAATATTCAGAAGCTTTTAGCCTCTCAAAGGCATAATTATTCCCAGGTCTGGGATCCCAGCTTGTGACAGAAGCACTTCTCGTGCCACTGGAAGAAAGGCCTTGCTCCAAATCCCACTGAAGGCGACAGGAGGGCTCTCATGCCAAGGCTTTGGAGCAGCCCCTGCCTTGGTAAAGAAGCATGATATGTTATACACCCAATTTTCAAAACTGGGTGGCATACGTGCATCTCTGGGCCAGGCTGCCTGATGGCAGAGTTGAATGCCCAGGAAGGATCAAAATGGCCACGAAACGTAATTTCTGCACGTGGAGTTAACTTTGTGTGGAGGGACCGTTTTGTGTGGTTTATTTTGCTAAGAAATGGTTCCAGTGCACCTCTCACTGGTCCCCATATGCTGTTCTAGACTGGTGTGTCATAAAAATCCCCCCTCGTGCTTGCAGAAACAGTGACCCCACACAAACATATGCTCCCCAGACAGCCCCAGACTTTGCAGCATAATAAATGTGTTTGGGGAGAAGCTGAGCCCGGGCTGCTGGGGAGGATGCTCAGCCCCGGGCAGGATTGGGTCTTTTTGTACACATGGTGCTTTCACTGACATCAGTGAGGGTTGGGAGCTTGAATCCAAAGACATACATGGGGCTGGCAGGAGGCCGGGGCAGGGGTCTAATCTCCCCTGACTGTGCATGTGAAACCGCTATTAATCTTAATGGGAGTGCCACACACTCATCAAGGGAAGAATAGATGAAAGGGAGAATCACAATAGATCATTAGATTAAGCAAATAAATATAAATGAATATTCGTTTGGCCTTTAAAAATATTTTCCTTGACGGGTACTGCAAATATTGGGAATGTTCCTGGAAATATAAAACCCCTTTGGATCATCACCTTCCCCCTGTGAGTAAGTGAGGAGTAAGAGAGGGAAATAACACTCGTGCTTGTGTCTCTCTTGGGGCATTCAGGAAGACCCATCTCTAAAGTGCTGAGGGCTTTTAACATACTGCAGAAAGAGATTTTAATTTCTTGCAATATCCTATTAAAAAAAAAAAAAATTCTTCCTTATGCCTTGCATAATTTTCCTTACAGAAAATGGATGAGAGGATCCTTCCCCCAGTTTGTGTCACTGGGGCTGAGCCTTGCAGAAGGAGCAGTGCTGAAGGAGGAGGAGGAGGAGGATGAGGCATAGGGAGGTCTGGATGCATGGCAGAAGAGAATCTCTCCTCCAAGGGGTTTTCATCCCTGCTCCTCTCCACAAAACTAGCCAAAAAAAGCCAGGGAGGATCCTCTGAGTGACACCCATCATGGGCAAACTGAGAATTTCCTCTCAGTTATTGTCGGTCTTTGCCTTTGCTTTGGCCTCTCTGAAACGACGCTAAGCACATAAATCAATACGAGAGGGTTTTTCAGAACCACAGCGTGGCCTGATCCTGTCTCTGGCTCTCTGGGATGGAATCAGAAAGGAGCTGACTGCAGGCCTGGAGGGAATTGGGAATATTGTCCTGCGGGGACGTTGAATCTATTTGCTTCTAAATCCAGCAAAGGAGAGCAGGTCTCATTTCCAACGCCGATAACCGGAAAGCAGAGCGCGGGTTTTATAAAATTTCCATGTCCTTAAAACTCAGTGCAAGGGCAGAAGTCCATCCCTAGCTTTTCACGGTGCCCTGATATTAAAAAGTTAGCCACCATGGGCTGGCTTATACAGCCATTTTTTAAAAGCAAAAATCAATGAAGAACCCTGCCTAAAATCAATGGGATAATTTGCCACATTAATGTTGCTTTCGAGCTAACTCACAGCAGTCTGACAGGGCTTATTTCATTTAAAGACAACAACATTTTGGCCCAAGCAATGTTTATAAGTCCTGCCCTTTCTTCTCATGTTATGGCACAGAACAAATATGGTCTTTGCTGGCTCAGAGGAAAGAAAAAACTCATGCAAAAATTTTAATGAATGGAAATGCTTTCCTGTGAGCAACGCTTTCCCCTTGGATCCTCTACGATGAAGTGCAACAACTCTCTGCTGTGAATAATTTTCGCCTGGTCTGTTGTCCCTTCCAAATTATTTACTACATGCAAAGTCAGCCAGAATTCAGAAGAAATTGGGCTCGTTGTGACGTAAGGAGAGATGTGTGGGAACAAAAGGGCATTCCTTTATCCTTGCCTGCAACCCGAGCTCGGCGGCTTTGAAAGCTTCTCAAGTCTTCCACCAAACTCCTACCCCCTCTTTCCTTTTTTTCCTTTTTTTTCCCTTCCCCCCCCCTTTTCTTCTGAAAAGTAATTATTATAATCTCATCAGCGGCCCTTACGCAACTGCTCACCTCAGCTCCTCTCTTGGGGTGCCAGGGGTTGTCGGGGGAAGTCAGCAGAGCCTCCCCAAAACACCGCAGCTCCCCCTGCCCCAGCCACAGCCCGGGAGGATGTTTTTAAAGGAGGATCAAGTTGTAAATGGCAGGGATTTCTTCCAACAGCCCTTGTCGGGCTGGCAGACCCTGGATTTACGCCCGTCCTCACCGTCCTGCGTGGGGCTGGATCTGAATAGGGCTTTTGCAGGAGACAGGATTACTCACACGAGTAACAGCTTGTGGGGATTTGGCCTCCCCTTCCTGCTCGGAACACAGGGCATTTTTTTTTAATTTTTTATTATTTTTTTTAAGTATGATTAAAGCGTTGCTGTAAGCACCGGCTATCTGGATGTGGCCTCTGGCATTTTCCACATTGCACGGGTAAAATAATATGTCCCAGTTAATTTGAGGGGAGGGTTTGTGGCTGGTTTTGAGTGTCCCTAATGAGGCTAAGCAGAAGTGGGGAAATAAAAGAGAGGCTGTGGAAGAAGAAATTCAGGTTTCCTGTAGTCTCCTTCGGCCAGGATGACGTGGGGAATTCCCTCACCTTTTGGTACAGCGTTAAAGGATGTGATAGGGAGCTGGTGTAATCCTTGTCAATAAATGCGATAGTCAGAGAGCAAAATTGCCACAGTGCACACAGAAATTCAGCCTTCACTCACCATATGGAACAGCTGGGAAGAGTTTCAAAACTTTTCCTCCTTCCCTCCCTTCTCCGTATTATGATTTTTCCCTTTTTTCACGCGCACAGAAAACAAAAGAAATAAAACAACCTGACAACTTTGCGCGTTGTCTTGTGACTACCAAAAA
>VWZS01005389.1:7500-36360 GCA_013397075.1 Rhabdornis inornatus | reverse complement strand
AAAAAAAAAAAAAAGCCTGTGAAGTATCACTGCTATGTTTTAGTCTAATGCTACTTCTATCTTTTATCCTTTTTAATTAGAAGGCAAATTCTCAGACCGCCAGGCCTAATCCCTACACAGTGGAACAAAGCCCAGCAAAGTCTTTGAACACTGCCCAGCCAGGCAGCACAAACCCTAGTAACTGTTGGCAGTAGGGCTGGGACTCTGACCCTCATCTTAGCCATTCTCTTCCAGCCCCTGATGCTCCCTGCCCTTCGAAACCTTGTCTGTTGTTCTTCTGTTTGGACTGAAAAGACAAAAGGGGAAACAATGTGGGAAACCTAGAGGATTGGCTAGGTGGGATGCGGGGGAGCTGGTGACGGATAGGAGAAAGTAAATGGAGTTTCACGGGAATGGACACAGTGGGGAGAATTGGATCACCAGATTATGTCTTTAGGTTCAAGAAATTTCTTCATCCCTCACTAAATCTTTTCATGGACAATGCCACTTTTAAACAATTGTTGCATTTCCAATTACTACAGGAGTGTTCAAACAAATGGCAAAACCCTTAATGAAAAGTTTGCTCATATTTTAAACTTTGGAGATCAAAATCCATAAAACAAATAGGTTTTACATGAGTTTTGCTCAGACACTTATGTCTCCAAATTATTTACACTTGTGATATTTCCAGTTGAGAGCATAATTTGTGCCTAGTCAAGCAAAACACACAAATACATATAGATACATGAATTTCCAGAGCTAGCGGGAGCACTGCAGAATAAACATTTTGACTGAGGCTCATGTCAAGCAAGCCAATATTAAAAAGCTCTGCCTGCTTTCTATTATTTTGGCTAACTGCAAATCATTAAGAGATAAAACAACAGATGTGGCTACGAGCACTCAAATATCTTCCAAATTGTGACTGTGCACGTCAACATAAAAGCCTGAGTTACTGTGGTGTGCAGGGATGCTGCGAGCAGCAATGGGATTATTTCAATATATGGGGATCATATGGACCTGCCATACCTAGGGAGGGAGAGGAAAAATAAGAATTGGCCACCAAAAATCCCCCCAAAAAACCCCCAAACAAACAAACAAACAAAAGCCCCAACAAAACAAAAAAAGCACAAGCGCACTGAAACCTGGGGTTTCAGATAATTTTGCTTTCCCTTTAAAAATTTGAGGCAGGGCTTGGCGTACCTCCAGGTGATGTAAAATGGGAGATACCTCTCTAATTTACTCCATGGAGAATCTGACCCTTCCCCCCCCCATTTTTTTTTTTTTTTTTGTGGGGGAGAGACTTTTGGAGTAGCAGTTACAAAGGACAGTTTCTGATTTCGAAGAGCCTAAGTCTGTTTAGGGAAAAGGGGCATAAGCGCCTCAGATATTTAGGCACTTTTAAAGACATTTACCCTAAATCCTTACACTCGTAGGCACTCACTTTTGAAGGCTAAAGTGG
Organism: Rhabdornis inornatus; assembly: GCA_013397075.1. Taxonomy (NCBI): domain Eukaryota; kingdom Metazoa; phylum Chordata; class Aves; order Passeriformes; family Rhabdornithidae; genus Rhabdornis; species Rhabdornis inornatus. Next base: position 34,922 of record VWZS01005389.1, on the reverse strand, counting down.
CGGTGTGTTTTTAAAGCAATTTAGTTAAACCAGTGCAAAACTCTTTGTGGACATCATAAATCAATTTAAACCTGGCTTATACAGATTTAGCTTAGTTTAGCTACTAAGTGTCTTAAGCTAAATTGATAAGCCATTTTTAAACCCATTTAAGAATGTCTACACAGGGCTTTGTGCCAGTGAACTTAAATCAATTGAAAACCAATTTTAGCTGGTGCCATTTTGAGTGTGGACAAGATTAGGCATCTTGAATGGGAATGTGTGCTGATCCCATGTTTTCCTTATAACACCTCTGATTCCCAGCACACGGGGCCGGGGCCGTGAGTGGCGCGACCAATTTTGTGCTATGACTCTTGTGTGTGGTTTTGGCTGCTCTGTGGTGGTGGCATTGAGCTGCTTGGTGGCCACAATTCGAGGTTTTGGCTTTCTGCTTGGCAAAATGTTCATTGCAGGCTCTCCCTGGTTGGGTTTTGGCTCTACAGGAGGATGCAGAGGGGTCAGTACTGTGCTGTAAGGCCATCCCAAGGATCTCCTCAAAGATGGGTTTGCTGCTTGCCTGGGCTCTGTGGTGCTCCCCATGGGCAGAATTGCCTGCACAAGGGGTTTGGTGGGCAGACAGGAACAGGTATTTGTTTTGGAGTGGTAAAAGTGAGGATCTTGCCTCACAAATGCCACCTTGGTGTGGAGGATCAAGAGTAGAAGACACCCCTGTGTACAGGTCAGATCAGAGATAGAAACAAGAGGGTGCTGGGGTCAGCTTGGCCTGGCTGCTGCAGGTCTCCTCTGGTTTGAAGTATTCAAAACGAGGAGAAGAAGGGTCTTTCTGTTCTCCTGTGAGCAGAACTGCTTGGGGATGCTTTCCCTAAGATGGTACCAAAAATCCACTGATGTGGAACACAAGAGCTGTCTTAGAATCACAAGAGCTTGATCATAGAGTCACAGAATCCTAGAATGTTTTGGGTTGGAAGGGACATTAAAGACCATCCAGTTCCACTCCCTGCCATAGGTAGGGGCACCTTCCACTATCCCAGGCTGCTCCAAGCCCCGTCCAACCTGGCCTGGAACAATTCCAGGGATGAGGCAGCCAGAGCTTCTCTGGGCACTCTGTGCTGGTGCAACCATGTCCTGCTGACATCTCATGTGTGTGAGGTGCTCAGATGACCGCAGACTCCCACGGGAAAGGTGTGACAGAGCTCTGACAACACTCTCTCCATGTTTGTGTCCAGTATGGATCAGACAGGGTGCACCACACACAGGGCAAGAGCCAGATTCAGGAAGAAATGAACAAATGAACACAGATTTTTATCTGGTATGTGAACTGAATTGCGGTGCCATGACTCCAGTACTCAAATTTGAGCTTGCCCCTAGATACCTCTCTGAGCTGAATCCAGCTGGAATTCTACTCTTAAAAATGGGCACTGCGTGTTCAGGCAGGGAGGTGTCAATAAAAACCACAGTTGTTATCAGCCCTGTGCCTGAAGCCCTCCGGTTCAGCTCCTCTGGGGGTGGAAATTCAGTACAACTGAGGATGCTGAGGCTGAGGTGGCTTTGGGCATTGTGGCTGTGGCCATGAGGACATTGGGTGAGAGGCTGTGCAGTGTGAGCAGCCATGCCTGTCCCGTACATCTCTGACTCCATGTTGCTTTCAGGTGCTAAAAAAGGGTTTTTAACTAAAACCTAATCAAAGAGTGGGGTGGTTTTGTGCCTGTCACCAAATGGATTTTTTTTTATTTATTTTTTTTTTTTTAATTTCTAATGAACCAACCAATTTAAGAAAGATCCTGCAAATTCTGACCAAATTCCAATCAGATTTAAACTCATGAAAAGAATTACTGCTTGTCCTACACTGGCTTGTTTTGTTCACTGCAGGTGGTGCTTTCGTGTCGTAAACAGGGTCTGTCACGTTGTCATCATGTGTTCAGTTTCTGTGTAGGTATAAACGAGCTGTTTGCCCAAATGAAGGTAAATAGAGACATTTCCAGTGCCTTTCATTTAAAAAAAAAAAATCCTACATGATGGATAAAATTGATGTGATATCCTACAATGTTTAACTTTTTTATCTTTCTATCAGAGGCAATTCTATTGCTTGCCTCCTCTTAGCCTCGGTGTGACACTAGGGCTGTGCCACTGTCCGTGCACACATGGTGGAGAGGAGCTGCAAGTCTCCCTTGTAATCTAACCACACACAAATTTCCAAGTGTTTTTCCGTGCCATTAATCTTAATATTGAGTGCCCTAATCTGTTTATAGCGCACAATACATGCTACCCCCTGATAAAAATCTTTTATACATGTCTGGGCAAACAGCATGAATAAATAATGGCCAATTTCCATACTGCCAAGCGAAAAGCTACTGTAAATTTATTTTTATTTCCAGTCTCGCTGCATCCCTCATCGGGTGGAGTCTCCTCGCCCCGGAGTGAAAGGGATCAAAGATAACATTCTTCTCTGTCTGGGTGTACTTTGTGGACCTGCCTCCCAACCAAGGGATGAAAGGAACTTGCTAAACTGTTGCCATTTTGCAACATCTGCTATAATTCCCCTAAATCCAGATTTGTCTGACACAGAGAGCTCCTGTTCTTACATCATTGCCATGTGACAGTATAACACCAGTCACATCAAGCTTGAGGATTCCAGCTCCGGGCGATGATAATATGAAGAAAACCTTTTTTGCCTAGGGCAAAACACTTGTAGCAAAGTATTATTCATCTGGCCAATTTAAATCTTCTCTCAAAAAGGTACCCAGAAACATATGCAGCGTGCCTTTGTAAAAGGCTTGAGCTGCTCATAGGCAAATGACCTGAACCAAGAGTACAAAACCCAATGTCCTAATTAATTACTGCTAAGCAGCTCTGATACACAGAAAAGAAATGCTGGTACTAATCCTTAACCCTGTCCTACATTCTTAAAATAGCCAAAATATTGCTGACAGCTAGGAAAACAAATTTGCCTCTGATTTAAAGGTTTGGGACCCTGGCTTAAAATGAAGATCAGAAAAAAATATTTGAAAAGAGTGATTTTGGAAAAGTCCTGATGCAGGCACATAGCCTGGCTATGTGGTGGTGTGGTCCCCTGTTTTGGGATGGAAACAGTGCCAGGAAAGCAAAGCCCAGTAAAGCCTCTCTGGGTCTGTGTCTCCCCCCTTTGCTCTGCCCTGTGAGGTTCAGCTCCATAACCAACGAGCACACTTTGTCTGAACCCCACCTTCAACTTCTAACGGGGCAAAATAACATTAAAGTACATAAAAACGATGCCATTAGCACCCCACTTGCTGAAGCAGACCCTTGGAGCACTTTTTGGGACTTAATCCTTCAGTTTGAAGGCAATGGTGTTGAAAACGAGATTCAGCATGCACTAATGACAGTCAGATTTTCTTACCAGGTTTTTGGGTATCACAGCTTGCTATAACAATAGGAGAAATCCACATTCTGATAGATTTGGTGATTATGTGTCTCTTGATGGAACTGTTCAGTGTTGGGCAGAAAAGTGGACTTTTTCTGGCTTGGGGGACAGTCAGGAAGGAATCCATTTTAGAAAAGAAACAGAACATCAGCTGAAGGGTTGTTGGCACCCAGGGATGGAAGCCCATGAATAAAGGCTGCACTTTCCATGGCACCAAGATACAAATTTCGCATGAAGAGAAAGGAAAATCTCTTTCTTAGGTGCATCCCCACTCCCTGTATGCCTAATCCTGCAAACTGGGCTGTGATCCCATGGGTCTTATGTGAAGTGACTTGGTTGTTTCACATGAATCACCTGGCGAGTAGGAATTGGGATCTGATTTTTTTCTCTGACAACCAGGCCAGGCCAGGAGATTCCAGTGGCTTTATTGACTGGGGAGAAGCCCAAGCCATTTGCCCATGAGTGTTTTCCTCCGGCCCAGGCCCTCTCCTGGCAGGCTGTGGCTGTTCCTTGTCCATAAGGTGGTGTCAACAGTGCTTTGTCACTTTGCTGTTATGAACTTAATGCCTGAGTGATGACCCCAGCTTAGTGATGGCATTGAGTAAGTGCTCACTCAGAGACCTGCAGCAGCTCCACTTTGAAGGGAATTTCCTGCCTGGTTTGGTTTTTCATGCCATGCAGAGCACTGACTTCTGTTTCTGTGGGTGCATTTTAAAAGCAAGTGCCTGTGGATGCTGTGAAATCCAGGGTGCCCTGAAGAAGGGGATGTCCCACTGAGAGTTTAGAGCCCTTTCCAGTACCTAAAGGGGCTCCAAGAGAGCTGGAGAGGGACTTTGGATAAGGCCAAGGAGTGACAGGACAAGCAGGAATGGCTTTAACTGCAGGGAGGGGTTAGATGAGATACTAGGAAGGAATTCTTTCCTGTGAGGGTGCCGAGGCCCTGGAAATATTTCCAGAGAAGCTGTGACTGCCCCATCCCTGGCAGTGTTCAAGGCCAGGTTGGACAGGGCTTGGAGCAATCTGGGATAGTGGAAGGTGTCCCTGCCCATGGCAGGGGGATTAGAATTGGATGATCTTTAAGTTCCCTTCCAACCCAAACCGTTCTGGCATTCTGTGAAACCTCTCCACGCAGGTATTAAATCTGTAGCTGGCTTTGATAACCTGGGTGTGTTGGATTGACAGGGCTCTGCAGAGACCTTCCCATGGCTCTGCAGGTCACTGGGACTTCCAGGATCCCTGTTCTGCAAGACTGGCTCAGTCTGGAGTCTGCATTCAACAGCCTGCTAAAGAGGATATTTTTATTTTTGGAGTGGTTGCATGTTATCAAAGAAAGTGCTTGTTTCTATAACCTGGATAATTACATAACATCAGGATTTCTCTGCTCATTATTAGTATAATTTTAAAATTATTTACAAGAAAAGTGATGTCTGCAGTCGTGCTCATTTCCTAGACAAACATTCTTGTTAAATCCACATCTCCCATTTTAACTTCTCTTTTTCCTTTTTTTTTTCTTTTCTTAAAGCACTCTTGCGATCTTCCTAAATTTGGCTGTGCCACCATTTCATTTTGCTAATACCCCTTGAAACTGTTAACACTTTTTCCTGAATACTTTCCTAGTGGATACGAAGCAAAAAGGAAGAAAGGCTACTGTCAAATTGATTAAGTGAAAGCTCATTAGAGAAAGTAACAAGAGCTAAAATCTGCATATGCATTGCAGAAATGTGTCTGATCTTGCTAAGATGTGAAAAGACAAAATAAGCTCAAACCTCCTTGTGCTGTAAGTAGCTCTGGAGAGATGGGGGCTGGGGATGGGAAGGGCTCCCAAATGTGTGTTACATTAAGGATTCCTCCTTAGAAAGAGGCTGTGGAGCAGCCCCAGCTAACACCACTTCACTGAAGGGTTTGCCAGTGTTTTAACGACCAGCCCTGATTTACAGGGGGCTGTGCCTGTGCCGTAAAAATTCTCAGTTCCTTGAGCCCTGAAAAACAAGACCCCTACAAAAAAACCCTGAACAGCAATCCAGTAAAACCACTTAAATGGTGGTTTATTTTAAAAATAAAACACAATATAAAGTCAGCAGTAATTACTGTGCATGTTCTCAGAGCTCCTAACCACCTTTCTATGTGGTATTTTTTTCCCCAAGTGTGGTTAGGTAATTTTTTTTTTTTTTTATGGCTTGGAATACGGAAGATCTCCCTTTAGTTCTAACAAGCTAAGTGGTTGAATTATTGATGTCTGAAAATGAGCCCTATCAGCTCATCCTGGGGGGACTTAGAGGTACAGGCATGAGCTGGACACATGCTCTGCTGGGAGCAGCTTGGATGGGATCCAAGTTTTGAGTGTGTTTCTGGGGGTTTCATCATGATTGTTCATCACATCCACTCTGGGGCCAGGATGCTGCAGGGTCTGCAGATGAATTCCATCTTTCCCCCATGGTTTGTCCCCCCATAACCAGGGATATCTGGTTGCCCACAGGGATGCTTCACTCCAGTGCATCTTTGGGGCATCTTTCCCAGCCCTTGTCAGAGGCTCAGGCTGAGTACTGTGTGATGGCTGCAGATTAAATTGAGTTTAATTTCTGAAAATATAGATCAAAATTATAATGGACTGCACATCTCTTACAGGCTTTTATGTGAAAGGCAGAAGGGGCCAGCACCTCACCCTTGCTGCCTGTAGTTAACATGTTACTAATACCTTAAATAACTTTTCTCTTACAAACACAATCTAGAAGACTTCATTCCTTCTACCTTAAAAAAAAAAATATATATATATATATGTATCCCAATTAAAAGAGGCCAAAGAAGAGGAATACCGAAGTACCAAGCTAAAGTAATGTGATAACTTTGAACTTAATCCATAAAAGACAGATATTTTACGGTTCAGGCTAAAACTCAAGGATGACATCTAACCTGACACAAATATGCTGTTGCATGTGAGAGTCCTTGTTTAAAAAAAAAAATTGCTGGGAATACGCAGGCATAAGCCTGACAGTGCTGATTTAAATAGGAAAATGTGTCTGTTTGGGAGGTAGACGTCTGAAAGTTATGAAAGCAAATGCCAATAATAACCATCTAAGGCAGAGCACGTTCCTTGGAATGTGGAAATTACTGTATTACAACAAAGCTGTTGTTTCCACCAGGGTGTTTTGTAGCCTGGCTCATAATATTATGTATTTCGGCAGATCCCGGTAATTACAAATTTAAGTCTTAAATCCTCAGCTTTTCTTTATGTTCTCAAAGTACCCCTATAGGTATCCTCACTCCAAGCTTAAATCAGACCCAAAATACAAGGTGAAATGGGGCTGGTTGAATTCCTGCACTTTATAATGATATTTATTAAGCCAGTTTTGAAGGGAAATGTTGCGCCGAGCATTGTATTTAAATCCAATGGTACTCCAAAGTGCTCTGGAATTGTTTAATTAAAACCAAGGTGCACATTAATAAGAAAGGATATCATTTTGTCATTTATATATAATTTCTTGATTTTGTTAGGGGAATAAAAAATGAAGAAAGCCCCCCAAAATATAAAGAGAAGGAAGGACCAGTAAGCCTGATAATAGCCCTCCATGGAGAAGAAATAAGTATACAACAGAAGAAAAGCACAGTGAGGAACATAATGTTAGTAAAACACTCTTAATACTACACAAGCTGTAGAAAATGCTACTTTGCATTTGGGCTGCAGCATCGTTAACTGTGGGCAATTGAGTAAAGAGTGCACCTTTTAAACTAATTCCTTGTGCTGGAGACACAGCCACATCCAGGAGCCTACCTCATTAATATGCTATAGTGGTCAAATAGGAGATTAATAACAAAGTCACCTGCTAAACCTACAAGGAACCTGTTGATTAACAATAAGCTCCAAAAATAAGATACCAGCCTGCAAAGCAAAATCGAGTCCAAGGGCAACAAGTGCTTCTGTAATTTATTCCTTCTTTACACAAGGGCATAAAGCTCCCTTTATAACCGTGTTTTCAAGGCCCTGCTGTGAGCTGTAGGTGTGAGCTTTTCAGCTGATTTATTAATTTTAGTTTCAATCAAAGTGTCACCTGCAGACACAAAAATGTCGGCCTCACCACAGAAAATACAGGGAAAAAAAAAAGGGGGGGGAACAGAGGCAGAGGAGAGAAAGAGAAAGACCAAAGGTTTTATTGTGAGAAACTCTGCCAGCAATTTTTAAAATTTTTTTTTTCTCTTTTGGTCACATGAACACCGGACGGTCTGTTCTCCACGTAGCCCAAATAATTCCCAGCCACATAATTAAAAAAAAAAAAAAAAAAGAAATTCCGAAATTAAACATTTTTGTCATACTTGTAAAGTCAGCCTCAGACCCGGGCAATGGCGCTAACCCGGTGGCTGCCAAAACAATCAGCCCCTGTTGTCAGTAGGGGGACATTCTCCCCAACCAACCGCCTGAACAACAAGTCCACTGAGCAAAATGTGCAAAAAATTCTCAATTAGTTGTCTTTATTTAGTGAACACTATGGGGTCCTCAACGGTGCTATAGAATTATGGCAGGAAAGCTGAGCTCTTCAGTGGCTTATTAGCATTCTCCGAGGGTTGGAGTGCTGCTGGTAGCAGACTGGTGCCTCCAGGAGCTGGTGGTGGGACCCTGGCGCTCCTTGGGTTTTGTCCTTTTGTCCTTCCCAGCCAGCAGGAAGTACAGCCCCATGTCCAGAGTATTCTGGGATATCTCTGGGATATCTTCATCTCATTCACCGCTCGCGGGACCGGCAGCGCCCACGCCTTTGTCGGTGGCCATGAGCATCCTCCTAGTCTGGGAAGAAAAACCTCTGGGTTTGCCACTAAAAAAGTGACCAACCCACATGCAGAAAGTGGCTTTGCTCCCCCCTCCCTCCTCTCCCCAGCAGCTTTCCCAAATGAGCATCCCCCATCAACAGGCTGGGGCCAAAGGAGCTGAATGTTATGGTCCTATCCTCTTAAATTAGATGTTATCGACACCCTGCTTCCATGTTGGAGGAAAAGAAGGCAAATAGGGATAAATGGAAGCGGCTCCTCGTCCAATTCTTATCTTAATTTAAATGTAAAGTGAATTTTTTTTTTTTTTTTTTTTTAAAGAGATGGGGAGCAAAAAAATAAATTGAGTAGCGAGTGCTAGAAATGTCTTTTCTGAGAAAGAGGGTATTTGCTGCTTTAGGGAAAACACTATCATTGACTAAATTAACAAGTTGTCTTATCAACTGCCATAAGCCTTGAAGTCTAATTAATTTAGTACTGATCAATAGCCTTGAATGAAGCATTGATTTCCGCAGCTTTCCGGGGCTGCAGCAGAAACACATTCCCTGCTCCTTGCACACTCCTCTCGTAGGAGCCAAGCACTTGTAGAAGTAAAATTTATTTCCCTTTCTTCAACATCCAGCGCTTTATTGTGCAGGAATTTTATGAATTTCATGCATATATGCATATTATGAATTAATTTCCATGAGAGACTTGATTCTTTAAAGAAAAAAAGTGGCACAACAAGGGGTACTGGAAAATCTCTCTTCTTGGAGTTTTATTCTGCTGCAAGAGTCTCTACCTGAGAGTAAAAGGATTCAGTACTAGATCAGGAAATGGTGGAAATCTTGGCAGAACTTAGAGGTATCTATGGGGTTTTCCTCATTGATGTCCTCCAAAGTGTTGACTTCCTGGACATATGAATGGATTGAGCAAGGGGATCTGCTCTATTTTCAAGGTAGAGATCTCTGAATAGAGAGTTAAAAACATTACAGAATCAACCCTCCACAGCCATTAGAAAAAGAGCAAAGCCACTAAACACCAACAGAGGGACCTGAAATTAATGTTGCTCAGCTGATGTGGGAATATTCGAGCTGCCATCCAGAGATGTGCTGTGGGAGCCCACTTCCATGGGAAAACACTTCCATGGGGACAGAGAAGACGGAGAGGACAGCGAATTTCTTGGGAGGGACAAGGAGACACTAAAGGAGCGCATGGTGTTGGTGAAAAGGCTCTCCAGAGCCCCATCATGGTGGCCTCAGACCCAAAGTGCTGCTGTGCCCACACTGTGACAAAATGTGCACACCCACGACTCGAGGTGTCGCAGGTGCAGGAGGCGCCGTCAGCTGCGGCTCTTTTGTGCCATCCTTGCCCCGGGTGGATGTGGGCCGGTCTTCCCCAGGGAAAGGGGCTCATTATTTGTGTCTGCAAGCGCGGGGGAGAGTTTCCCATCTGGTGGGATGGGGTTAAATTCTGCCCTGGGCTACGTCCCGGCATCACCCGCTGTGGATGGTGCTCCGCCTTCGGCACCCGGAGCCAGAGCATGGGGCTTCCTTGCTTTGTCAGAATCACCCATGGCCAAATCCATCTGGGTAGAATGAAGGAAAAAGATGAATTCAGAAGCATTTTGGCAGTACCAGCGGCTCTGCTGGGATGTAAGAGAGGTCAGAGTCAGGCCCTAAATGCTTACAAATTAGCTTAAATTCCAAACCTGTGCTAGCAGGAGTCAAGCATTGTGACAGGTCTCCTCCAAACCCTTCGCTTCCACCACCTTGCCTGGTTGAGGAACATAATTCATTTTATTTCTTTACTCCACATGTTCTCCTAGGGAAAAAGCCCCGCAAACTCAAATCCTGTGGGGAAAAAACAAAAAAAAAAAAAAAGAAAAGAAATTACAATAGTAAAAATTTGACACCACAGGAGAATTACATTTAACCTTTACAAAATTTGGCCCTTTTAACTCCAGGCTAAAAAAAGAAACCAGAAAGCCCCACCACAAAAGTCCCTCTCCTAGTCTGTTTGGGGGCCTCCATGAGTTTCCATAGCACTTTACAAAAGATCTTTATTGAAGAAAAGATTGGACAAACTTTCCTTATATGTGTGGCCCTAGTCATTAATTGCCCCTGTCTTCTTTACCAAGGCCTTATTCCTATGTAAATACCCTTGCATAATGTTACAGGCTATTGTCAGGCCAGCGCCAGTCAGTCGCCACTTATATGCATTTTTATTTCAATCCGCTGCGCCGGAGAATGAAAAGATGTCTGGACTTAAGCTGTTTACCAACTGGGCCAAAGCTGCAGTGTGGAAGAACTGAAGAAAGCACCAGGCAACTGCAGGAACAGGCTTGGACAATGCAAGCAGCCATTTTCAGTTGAGTTATTAACCTACCCTGAAACTCTTCTAATCTACGCCTTTTTTAAAGAACAAATGTACTGAACCAAACATGAATGAGCCAGGACTATTAAGAGAGAAATCCTCTAAAGGACTATTGAGTGCAACATAGGTTTGTAATCATTTTGTCTCAGTTGCCTGCTACCAACATTATCAATGATGAAAATGCTTGCTCAGTTGTGGGGGATTGTCTTGTAATTAAACGACAGCACCGTACTGTAAAAGAACATGCAGGAACACAGGAGATACCGAGGGCTTTCAAACGGGCCGCTCCCAGAAAGGACTTGGAATGGGCATGGATTACAGTCCAACTTGAAAAACTGAATTAAGGACATCAGGGTCTTCCTTTTGACACTTTTTTAAGGCTCGCTGGGGAGGGAAAAGTCGCCAGAACGCGCTCCGGCACGAAGAATGCTTGGGATGAAAAGGAGCTAAAGTATGTAGAGGAAATTTTTTCCTGCTTGAGGTTGGGGAAAAAAAGTGCAAAAAATGTAAAATCAAACCCTCACATGCGCTTGCAGAAAAAGGAAAGAAAAAAACTTATAAGTTTGCTGCAGGCTACATCTTTGTAGTGACTTAATGGCACTACAATCTACATAGTGTAGTATTAGCCTTAAGAAACTCTTGACTATTTGCATGCATATTAGAATCCAATGAGAGCTTAATAAGTGCATATATATGACAGAGGAAACATCTCATTGCATAGTTAAAGCTACAAAAAAACATTGAGGGAGGCAAAGTCTCAAGTTAATTACCATTACAATGCAATCAAGTACAGCAGTCATAGCTGAAATCCTTTTCTATTAAGACTGCTAGGCTCAACCTTGTCTCTGCAGGTCAGCTCCAGCACAGATAACCTTTCCAGCAGACAAATACATGTAAAATTGGCTCATCTAATTAAAAGCTCAGGGAGGTGTAGAAAAATACCAGCACATTGAGGCTGAGCAAATCACAGAGTACCCCCTCCAGCTGGATGGAGCTACAATATGTGGCTGCTGTTTGTTCTGGAAGGAAACTGAGTCACTTACCATTTCAATAGGTTAATCAATTGACAATTAAATGGAGAAATTGGTTAACTCTGCAACAATTAACATGACACTCTATTAAGTACACTTTCTAATTGCCACAGCTGCAAGTGAAAATTAACGTCTGTGTCAAAGTGGCTGCATGAGGTTGCGCTGTTCCTGGTGGTGGCAAGGTAATAAATGTAGCTTTAAAAGCCTGTTGTTCATTTAAGACCCTCAAGCAGAGTAGGGAAAGGGCCCAGTGCTGAGCTCTATGGTTAGATACAGAGCACTACATGGCTTTGCTGAGAGTATGTGGACCCACAAGGTACTAAATACATTTGTGTGTGCACACACATTCTTAGAATAAATGCTTATCCCTAAAATAACTTTTATAATCCATTGTAAACTTCTTGGAGTGTGAAAGGTCTGTAATACACATGTATAGTGAGCAAGTATTATGTGTGGCAGTAAAGGTACCCATGGAAGCAAATTCCTTGGGAAGTGTTGGACTGGGCTTGGGGCAGCCTGGTTCTGTGGAAGGTGTCCCTGCCCATGGCAGGGAGTGGAAATAGATAGTGTTTTGAGGTACCAAACCATTCAGGGATTCTATGGAAAGACACTTAATTGCACCCATCCTGCTCCCCCAAAGGATAAGAAGGAAATAAAAGTAACCAAGAGTTGTCTGATATCTCTGGAATTGGTGATTCGATGGCAGTTTGGAAAGGTTATTGTTTTGAAGAAATTTTTAGTTGTGGCCAGGAATCAGAGCAGACATCAGCTGAGCCCTACAAAGCAGATGGAAACGTGTTTCAAGGGACAGAAGTATTTGGTTTATAGCAGAAGGTGCTGAGCTGTGCAGGTTCAGCTCCCAGCTCTCCTGTGCAGCTCCTGGGTGCTTTACTGGAAGTACAAGTGAGGTATAAAATACAAGTCTGACACGTACTGTGCTCCTTGCTCCAAAACAATGCTGTGGATGCCTGCTCCTCTCACACTGTCCTGCAGACTGTGAGTCCAGGGAAGTTGTTCAGCAGTGTCCATTAAACACAGATCTTGGGTTGGTTTCCAATATAAATAATCATGACTTGTTCACTTGGTGACCTTTAGTGTGAATGGCCTCTGTTTATTCACACTACAGAAGCAGTAGTCCCCAGGTCCACCAGAACTCTTCTTCTGGTCAAAACACAGAGATCCAGGACCTGGAGGAGGGCAACAAGCCCCATCTTCACTTGGGTGCCTTTTCTGGTGCTCAGCAATCTGCAGGAGTGAGGTTGCATTTTTTGGGGTGTTCAGGGAAATCTGCTTTCTTGTGGATCCAGACCAGGATGAGCTGTGTCACACATGGGTGGTGGAGGACAAGAGTGTGCCACTCCCTTGCATTTCCCTGCTGCTTTCTATGTTTTCTGCAGGTGGGGTGGGGTGGGAGGTGAATAGAATAGAATAAGAATAAGAATAAGAATAAGAATAAGAATAAGAATAAGAATAAGAATAAGAATAAGAATAAGAATAAGAATAAGAATAAGAATAGAATAGAATAAGAATAGAATAGAATAGAATAGAATAGAATAGAATAGAATAGAATAGAATAGAATAGAATAGAATAGAATAGAATAGAATAGAATAGAATAGAATAGAATAGAATAGAATAGAATAGAATAGAATAGAATAGAATAGAATAGAATAGAATAGAATAGAATAGAATAGAATAGAATAGAATAGAATAGAATAGAATAGAATAGAATAGAATAGAATAGAATAGAATAGAATAGAATAGAATAGAATAGAATAGAATAGAATAGAATAGAATAGAATAGAATAGAATAGAATAGAATAGAATAGAATAGAATAGAATAGAATAGAATAGAATAGAATAGAATAGAATAGAATAGAATAGAATAGAATAGAATAGAATAGAATAGAATAGAATAGAATAGAATAGAATAGAATAGAATAGAATAGAATAGAATAGAATAGAATAGAATAGAATAGAATAGAATAGAATAGAATAGAATAGAATAGAATAGAATAGAATAGAATAGAATAGAATAGAATAGAATAGAATAGAATAGAATAGAATAGAATAGAATAGAATAGAATAGAATAGAATAGAATAGAATAGAATAGAATAGAATAGAATAGAATAGAATAGAATAGAATAGAATAGTTTATGCTGGAACAATCTGATATTTGGGACCCCAATATGAGAAGCCCTACAGAGACTTGCAAGGACACAGTCAGGTTTTCTGAGAGTAAATTCTATTACTTCCAAGCTCTGCTGTGAAAGAAGAAAAGCTGTAAATCCTCAAAGCTAATAGTGCTATAATAGTAATTATTTGGTTGAGTTTTTTGTTTGTTTGTTTGGGGAGTTTTGACCAGCAAGACCCAGGGAAAGACAAAAGGTTACATCAGTACCTGTTGTTTAGAACCCAAACCATGAGAATTACAGATTTCTGCAATGAGATGAATTAAGCTAAAAGCCATATTAAGCAGTACTGCACATCTGCTGCATTTTTTAATTCCCTATGTGCCCTTGCTGCTTATTGTTAAACTTGTTGTTGGGCTGATTGATAACATCGAGCCCTAACATTTTGACCAGCCTGAATTCCCAACAAGATGCAGAATTCCTTCCAGTCTGGCTTTCCAGAAACTCGTATCTGCTGATGGGATTGAATTTTTCTGGGACTGCCTATGAGTTGCTTTGTTTCCTGGCGCTGGAGAATTTAGATTTGTAGCAGGCAGAAAAGCCAGAGGGCTGGTGACTGTTTTTTTTCCCTTCCTGAACAAAGTCTGTTGCAGCAGCAGGGAGGAGAAGGAGGTCTGCCAGGATCCACCATCCAGCCTTGGAGTACCTGCAGCCACAGGGATGGACTCCATGGGACACGGTGTGCATGTCTGATGTGCACAGAAATGTGTCACTTGAAGGGGCTGCTTGGCTGGCAGCTTCCCAGAGAGCCCAGCAGAGCTGGTGGCAGCAGTTCAGGCTAAATAAATAGTGAGGAGTGAGAGATCAGGGTGAAATCCCGGCTTGGAGGAGTCTGCTGCTGGCTTTGCCAGGCCAGCACTCCTCCGCTAAAAAAAAACAAACAAAACCCTCCTGGCTTTTTAACCTTCCTTTTAGAAATACTCTGAGCAGACATATATAACCATCCTTGGATGCAACACCTGGAGAAAGAGGGAAACCAAGAGTTTTCCCCTTTTATTTCAGCATCAGAGTGTGTGGTGCCACCCCTGCCCGAGTGGAGGGAAGGTTTGTCCCCGAGTGCTGCGGGTGTCGTTGAACATATACTTCTAATTGCAGCTGCTTTCCCTCTAATTACAGCTCCGTTTGGTTAGGATTTTCCTCCAATCCCTCATTTCTCCTAAAGCAAACACCAGAGCACCAGAGTTGTAACCCCAGTGGGGACATTTATTAATAACCCCCTTGGCAAATAGGGAAAAAAAATCATTACGCTGCATTAGGAGCTAAAATATTTTCCCACTGCAAAGGCTAATTGATAAAACCAAGCAGATATTATGGGGCAATTAATGTTAAGATGAAAATAAACACAAGAGCAAAACAAAAACAGGCTGGTGGAGAGTATTTTTTTTTCTGGCTTCCAGGAGTTTCTTGTGAGTTAGAAATGAGATGCTGGTAAATAATCTGAGATTACCTGCTTAGAAAAGGAGAGATTAAACAGGGAATTGAAGGAAGGGATTCTTGCACAGCTCTTTCAGTGAGAGTGGTTACAAGTCTTAAGGGGTTTTGCATGTCTTTCAAAAAAACTTTCTATTTTGAATTGGCTTTTCTCTCCTCTTCCCAGAGCAGCTCCATATTCTGCACTTCACTGTAAGAGTTGACCAACCCAATCTGAGTTTTCAGACCCAGAGCAAAGTCCAAAATGGTGTCAGTTTGGATAATTACAAAGGGGAAATAGGGGGAAATACAGTGTTTTGTCACCTGAACCCCGCTTCAGATTTAAAATAAAGATGCTCAGGGTAAAGCAAAATCTGGCAAAACTCTGAACTTATTCTGGAGGGATTATCTTTTTATTTGCTGTTTGTACAGAGTCAAACACCTTTGATCTTAACCTATGTCCAGAGCTTCCAGCTGCGAGCACAAATCAAACAGTGGCTGGCCAGTAAAGGAGAACTGGTCCAGCCACACAGTCCATGCACTAACTCTGGGATGGAGAAGGTGATAATGAAGACACAGACAAACAGGACACTTCCTTCCTGATATTTTATTCATTCATCAAACAATATTACACATTCCCATTGATGCAGGCAGTGGGAATTTTGCAGGGTTGATTAAAAGCAAGTAGGAGGGAAGAAGCAAAGTAAATTCTTTGCTAAGCAGCAGCTTTTATTTTCGCTAGGCTTGTAAATTTTTACTTATTTTAGGTTAATAAGGTTCTCTAGCAGCTCAGAATGCAGTGCAAGTCCTGTCTGAAGAGGTGGTGGATGCAAGAAACCCTTCACTTTATTCTTGCCTTTCTAACACTCAGAAAAAGTCACAATACCACGTTTTTTAAATAACAATAATAAAAAAGTTGTATGTGTCCTGTTCCTAGCTGAAGATTGCACATAGGCTGACAGAGAGGACTTCTTCATATCACAGCAGAGGTTTTTGGGGGTTTCTAACTAAAATTCCTCCACTGTCTGCTGGGATAAACCACGTCACGTCCTAACCCTAGGAGGACTCCAGTGGGTACTGTGGGTCAGGTCTGGATGTTGTTGCACTGCCAAGCAAGTCCTGAGGGACTCGTCCCTGCTGCATCCAGGGTGGGGCAGGACCTTTTAACCAGGCCCTCCTTGACCTGGAATGAGCAGCTGGCCACCCCTGGAGCCAGCAGCCCCGAGGGAAATGGCTGTTTAAAAGGATGTCCCTCTTCAACAGGCTGTGCTCAGGAGGGGGTGACACCTCAGGCTGCCTGAGAGCAAACACACCTCCCCATTTACCTGTGACCCAGCTGAGATTGTGCTGGGCTTCCCATCACATCTCAGGGGGGGCTGTGGGATGAAGGTTTTTAGATGAAGAGTTGCTCATCAGCTTTTCCTTCACCTTTCTCCAAGGGGCTGTGGGAGTCTCATCCCTCCTGGAACATGTGGACTGCTGGGCACAGCTATGTTTGTGGGAAGAGAACCCACATGGAGAGCCAAGGACAAGGATGAAGGCAGGATTCAAGTCTTCACTCCACATGTGCTGTTCCAGCATTGAGGAGATGTCATGGTGGGAGCTCATTCCAGCTCTGGAAGAGACTTTGGGGGTCTCCAAGATGCTCCTGATTCCTGCTGTGGATCCAAATCATCCCTTACCCAGAGATCAGCTTGTGGGTGAGTGTTAAAAGAGACTCTTGTATTGGTAACATCAGCTGGACCCTGTGGTTTTGTGGCCTCAGATATTCTGAGGGATTGGTATACAATAAGTGTTGGGAAGAGGTGGGAGAGAAAGAATAAGCTGCTCATGGATATTCCTCCTACCAAGCCAGTTGCAAATGGGCCATCTCAGTGTCACACCATTGATAAAAAGGGTTAGAGATTTCCATTGTTTTAGACATCTACAACCTGCATGAGGCCTTAGTTCATATGGTTGGGGAAAAATTTGAAACTATAAAATCCAGACTTTAGAAAATACTCAAAAACTCCAACAGTTGCAGCTAAGAAAAAAAAAAAAAAAGAAAAAAAAAGGAAAGAAAAGAAACCCCAAAGGGAATCTATTGTTCCAGGGAGGGGAGAAATTGAGAGCAGATGAGTAGAGCAGAGATGTGAGTATGGTGACACTCCTGGGTGACCCCTCAGTCTCTGGCAGGCAGGGATCTCTGCTCCTGGCTGGGTGTGACAGTCCTACCACACAGACTCTGAGCTCCCTCCATCCTTGAAGCCATGATCTGCCACTGGGGCCAGGTTCCTGCCTTCTCAAACTGACCAACCACACTCTGCAAAAGCCCTGAAGTAATTATTGCAGAGTTAATCATGTTCCTAATTCCCTCTCCATGTTCATGGATCCCTTTAGGTACAGCCTTTTTATCACCAGACTCCCTTCCCAATCTTCTTCCTTACTACCAGGTGCTCCTATCAATGTTTTTTACACATCCATTTTCCCTCTTTTCCTTTTTCCTTTTACATCTGCATTGCTGTGGCTTTCATGCTGTTCAGCCCTCTTCATTCCAATCTGGACATTTTCTCCTCTTCTTCTTCCTGGGATCCTCAACAGGACCTGGAAGGGGTAACTGCAGAGAACCTGCCATGCTCTGCTGCTGCTTTTGCTGTGCAAGAGAAGAGCTTTGAAGGTGAGGACCCTTTCAGCTCTGACCACAAAGCAGGCAGCACATTTCCCACATTGGAAATGAGCACAGCTCTATTCAGATCTCCACCCCTAGAGCTGCAGATGGTGACCAGTGTTACCTCAAGCCTTGGATAGTTTGTAGTTCCTAAATAATAGAATTGCAGGATGGTTTGTGTTGGCAGGGACCTTAAAGCTCATCTTGTTCCATCCCCTGCCATGGGCAGGGACACCTTCCACCATCCCAGGTTGCTCCAAGCCCTGGCCTTGGACACTTCCAGGGATCCAGGGGCAGCCTCAGCTTCTCTGGGCAATGAGTCTCTCCTTACTCTTTCTCAGCATTTTCTTCCACTCCTGGATTTTCTGTTTCATCCTCCTGCAAGCTCTGCCTCTCCTCTTTCTCCTCCACCACTCACGTCCTGTGATTTCTGGTCTCTAGGACATCAGTTTCAATTTGTTTGTGCTGCCTGTTTTTTCCTGTGATCTTCCAAGCTCCAGCATCCTCCAGAGCAAAGTACAGAGGATCTAAGCAAGACCAGGAAAGCACCTGCATTATCACAAACACAATTTATTATGTAGCAATGGTGTCTCACAGTTAATGCACAGCAGTCACACCTGCCCCTGCTCATTGCAGGGCAGCTGGAGCAGATGACCTTTAAAGGTTCCTTCCAACTCAATTTATTCCGTGGTTCTGTAACACCCAAAAGGCACTTTGCTTGCAAAAATCAGTGGCCAATATATCCACAGTGATATGTGAGATCCTCCTAAATGTGAGAGCCTACTCTATAAAAGAGACAAATGTCTGGAGAGGAGTTTTTGGGATGTGCCTGGTGGTCCCTTGCCCCATGTCTGGCTCATTCTCTCTGGTCCTGGACATCAGGGGGGCACCCTGGTGGTGCAAAGTCACCCTGGGCCCAGGTGAGAATGCCCTGCTGGGGGCTGAGGACAGCAGCAAGGTGCCTGCATTGCCTCTGACCATGTCCCTACATGTGGAGTGAGGATATTTGTGCTGCTTTGTTTGTGCCTGGGACATGAACCAAGAACCTCTTTAGGATGATAATGGAAGTGGCAGAGTTTATTTAGCCAAGCTGTGAGTATTTTGGGGTATTTCTGTGCTGCCTTATCACCTCAAAAAGAGGCAGACTGCTTAAAATGCTCAATATTTAGAAAAGCTTGTTTCATCTCTCTTATGTTATTGGTGTGGAATATTCCCTTCTTAAGCACACTGCAATAATATTAGATAATTACTTAGCTCATTTTTCTATATGGGTTTTGGTAATTCATAATTGTCTCAGAGCTGAGGAAATGTTTCCTTTAAGAAGGTTAAACAAAGAGTTTATTGACATTAGTGAAGATTGGTTAAAGAAAACATTATTAAATAAAAGGAGCTTTATTTAAACACTAAATTAATCATTTAAAGGCAAATTAGAGGTCGTAACTCCTCCTAAATAAATAATGTTAAACAATAATTAGATATCCATTTTAGATTACAGGCAAGCACTTGGGTTCAGTGGGCTGAAAAACAAGTTTCTTCTCATCTCTTCAAATTTGTTCAATATACATAATTAAAGCGAATCACTGCCCCGCTTAAATTTTCCATTCCGAGATTAAAAAAAGATTCCGTTTGTAACTGTGTGTCATATTCGCCATTAGATGATAAAACATCTTTAAAGCTTCACTTTCATGTAAACAGAATAAAAGATGAGAGCATCCAGAGAGATCCCCGGCAGTGGAAATCGATTCTCCTAAGCTACTGGTTACAGTTATCAATCTTATCAAACAGGCCGATGCATGAGTGCCCTCAGCCACTTTGATTTGTATGATCTCCCTTTGCCAGAGTTAACCTTCCCCACGTTCCAGCCTGTGCAAGAGGCACTATCTGGGCTATAATTACCCTCCCTTTCATTAGCACTCTTACTCATCTCTTAAGTGTGAGATAAAATTAAAGAAATGCTTTTCCTCTCTCTCTTCATCACGTTTTTTTTTCCCCCTCATTTTATTTAATTTTTTAATTTTTTTTTTTTGTAGGCTCTGAGCAGCCTCATTTGTGCTCTCCCATGAAGGCGAGCCAACCTTCCCCCTCCCCATCCTCCTTTCAAACAGGGATTCGGGATGGGGAGTCACGAACCCAGCACCCCACGTCTCACCACTGCTGGGTTTGCATTAAACCTCCTCCAAATGACGATGGCTGGTGAGCTCTGACAGGGACCACACCACCACTCCAGAACCTTCCGTGGGCTCTGCTGGCCCCGCTGCCAGCACAAAAAGCGCTGGGAATTTTTGTCAGCCGCGATGCAAGCGTTGAGGAGTTGGATTAATGGAAGCTGACGTTGGCGCTGATAAATAATGACACCACCGAAAGCAACCTCGGCGGTGGATGGCAACATCAAACAGCCCAGCAGATTTCACTCTCTATTAAGGGATTGTCCTGCAAAGAAGCAGGAATGGTGGCGGGGGGAAAAGCTGGATGCTCTGGCAGGGTTTTACACAAATCTGCCCTCCGTGGGTCAGGGTTTTTTGCACTCTGCTCTTGCCTTTTGATTTTAGGCTGATGCTGGTGCTGTGTTAGTGAATATTGCCCTGCTAATTGTCACCCCTAATTGCACCCTCCTCATTTGCCTTGCCTCCAGTTGTTTCCCACACCTCTGCCTGGCACCCAGGCTCCTGCTCAGCCCTTCTGCATTACCATCACCAAGGTGAACACACCTTTCACCTACGTCTAAATAAATATTTCACCCATTCTCTTGCTTCTTCCTTTTCTGTTATTTTAAAATGAAAGTGGCTGGTGCTGGAGATGTTTTTAACCCCTGAAAAATGCTGTCTCACACCTCACACAGATCTTCGGGGTCCGCAGCAGTGGCAGGGATCACAGATTTCCTTTAAATCCATGTTCTAGGAAGAATAACATCGCCAGGAAAAGTTGTTTTGCACAAACGCTGCTATCTCTCATTAGCTAGCGGACACGAAGGAATAGAACAAGACTTTTCTGATTATTGTAGCGTTTTTTTTCCCCTCCTTAACTGCTGAATTTACACACAAAAAAGAAAGGCACTTTGTATTTAAGGTTAATCAAGTTTCAGTACAATTTTTTACAAACTGGAATCACACTAATCTTTTTTTTCTTGCTCTAATGTGTGGCTGTTGAAATCCTTAGCTGTGATAAATTAAGCTACTTATTAATCTAATTATCGTACATTCATCCTAGAAACTTTCATGTGACTTGAAAAGGCTATTCAACCTTTTCCCTCCCCTCCTAGAAAGGGCTCAACCTTGCACCAATTAAGATCATTCTGAAGTAATGCTTTAAAAAAGCTTTCTTTAATCACCCAGTGGAACACGGGCTGATGGTAAGCAAACTAAAAGCTGTGAGAAAAGTTTACCTTACCTTTCAGTCTGGATATTTTTGAGTTGGAACAGGAAGGTCTAATTGTGGTGTTCCACTCTTCCGCCTCTTCTCTGTTCTCCTAAATAAATCTATGAAATTATTTAGCAAAAAAAAAGTTGTGACTGACACTGCTGGCTTTTTTTCTGAGTGTAGCAAAGGACAAGATGGGAAGATGTATTTGAACAAAACAAGTGAAGTCTAGTTCAGTATTGGGTTAATTGGAAGTTTTTGACTCCCAGAGTATATACTAACCACCCAGATTTCATAGATACTGCTTTGTTTTAAAGCCTTATCTATCGACAGGAAAACATCCCAATTCCAAAGTATCCCAGGGATTAAGAAAAGGAGAAATAAGCCCCCAAGTACCGACAAGAAATAGGTTGCAAGTGTCTCCTATCTAAAACATCCATTCATCGCCAAACGGTTTTGTTACTTTTTCTTAATAACCACATAAATGGAGCTATTTTATATTCAAATTAAACTAGGTATTAATTTGAATGCAAAGCAGCTCAGTTTGTGCCGTTTCAATGACAGGTTTACCCCCAGACAGAATTTATGAACAGCCCGATGTGGGGGAAGTCGGCTCCTGCTCCTCACCCCCTCTCCGTGCCTAGCAAACTTGCTAACTGTGAATAGTTTTTGAAGTGAAGATTAAAAGAGTGGAATTATAAAGTATAATTACATTTTATTGAAACTCTAGAAATCAGAAAAAAATTCAGCAGGAAACTTTTAGCGAAACATGATGTGTTGTCATTATCATTAAAAGATAAAAGTTCCATACTGTTTTTATCTGTTTATTTGGAAGAAATCCAGCCTTTGCAGTTACGCAGGAAACAAAAAACTGGAATGCAGGAGTAATTATTAAAACTGTGTGATTTGTTATCTCAGCTACTGTCTTTCCAAATGGTAATGCGATATCAGCAGCTGCAGACGGTCGCTGATTTCCTCTATTAGTAAACAAGTGCTTTGGAGACCTGTGTGAGGCACTTTAAGCCCACTACTCCCCGAAGTGCTGTCAGGCTTAACTACTAATCCATGGTATTTCAGAGCACTGGAAATTCATCTTTATAAAACCTGAACAAAAAAGGGAAAAAGCCTGGAGGGCAGGAGCTCCCTCTGGTGAGACAAATGACATGTTCATTTATTAATGAAACAATAACCCTGGAAAGAGGATCAAAGCACATTCCATCCTCACTTTACAATCCCCAATTTTCTCAGGCCATACCATTTAATTGAGCCATGACAATGGAATACTTAATTGTTGCGTTAAAGTTTGAAGAAGCGACTTCTTCAGAATCAATGTTCATTTCTGGATTATGACAGTATAATGTTGCCAGCTTGTAGCTGCTGGAATTTTATTTTCTCTCTTTATTTTATGCAGAGAGAGAAAGAGAGAGAGAGAGAGAAAGAGCTGATTTTATTCTTTTACCAAAGGCTCCTTATCCCTCCCCATAAGCAGGGGTGAATATACCTGTACTGGAGGTAAAGCCCGGCTGCTGGCCCAGGACTGAGGTTGTGCCCAGGGGGACGAAGGACAAGCCTGGGGGTGACTTCTGTGGCAGAAGGAGCAATGCAGGGAGTGCAGCATCTTGGAAAAGTGAAAAAAAAAAAAGAAACAACAAAACAAAAAACCAACCCAGATCTTGATTTGAGATTAAAGAAAAAGCTGAACTCTGTAAGCTTGTGTTTCTGTAAGCATCAGAGAGGTTCCTGAGTTCTCCAAGGGATCCTCTGGCACTGGAAGCTCTGCTCCTATATCAGCATTTCCCTGACTCTGGGCTGCAGGCAGGTCCTTGTCCATCCTTTATTCCCAGAGCCAGCAATTCTTCAGTGCCACCCCTCAGTGCCCAGGGCTGTGATCACACCCCCAGCCTGCCCACCCAGCCCTGCCTGTGCTTTGCTTTCTCCCACTACTCCAAACACAAGGATGCCTCTATGCTTGGGAATGCTTCAAGGGCATTTGATTCTCACCCTGATTTCAGATAAGGTCCTAGATCATCCCCTGGTTCCTTCCTAGGAGCTCACATTGTCTGCCACCAAAATTTTGAGGCAAAAGGATCATCCTTCTGCTTTTGTGTCCAGCTGCTTCTGGGCTTCCCAATATTTTGAAAGGCCACGAAGAAAATGGAGGTGCTCAAATTAAAAGCTCCATTTCCTAAAAGATAGTATCTTCTGAAATGAATATGTGTCATATCTGTCCCTCTGAGTGTCTGTCCCCTGCCACCTGATTTTATCAAAGTTTTTATTGGCGACTGATTTTATATAATTGAAATTTACTGATTTGGCAGTAACTGACTGCATTATTTTTGCTTAAATGCCATTTTCTGGGTGCCTGCAAAGAAGCAGCTAGAAAGCCTATCATGCTTGAGTGTCTGCTACCTTTAAATTAATGTTTTATTAATTCTTCCTATGACATGTGTTATAATACACTTGCATGTACATAGCGCCTACCGTATAAGAACCCTGGGACACTCACAAACACTAACTAAGCCTCACAATCTTCTTACTTTGGGTAAACAGGGACAGAGAGAGGTTAAGTCTGTCATCCTGACAGCTCTGTGCAGAGCTGGGCAAGGAACTGCTCCATCCTGACACCTTGCAGGCTCTGGGGTGCTCACAGTCCCTGTGGGGTGGCTAACACACCTCATAACATGGCTAAGGCACCCCATAGAATGGCTAGTGCTCCCCATTCCTCCATATGGGGTGGAAGTGGTTTGCAGGACTGGGGAAATGGGTCAGGATCTCCAAGGGATCATGGTGATTTGCCTAAATTTACCCATATTTCCCCTCCATCCTTACCTGACTTAAGCAGTCTGGGTACTGGCAAGAAGTGAGCAAGCCCTGGTTGCTCAGCAGAAGTATAAATCATCCTTAAAATTATTTCAGAGGGGGTGATAGAGAAAGACAGAGCTGTTGAGAAATCCACCTAAGCAACAGGTCAGCCCTGGGGAGTGTGTGTGTGTCCTAAAGACACAGAAATCTGTAAGATTTATTAGAAAATATGGCTCATCCTCTTTTCCTGCTGTAAACATGAAATGTTGAACTAGAAATTGGGTGGGGATCCTTTGGGACTTGATCATTGCAGGATACATGATTCTCTTAAAAGAAATACATCCCACTGTAGGGTGTAGCACAGGGAATCCCTCCATATAGGTCAGGTGGAGTCCCACTGCATTCCAACAGGGGAATGAGCAGATGAGAAAGTCTGAGTACATGAATTGTGTAGCAAAGCCCAAAAGGACTCTATTTTTTAATTTTTCCTTGGAGTATTAAGAAATCTGTCTAAAAATCCCCTGCCTTCTGGAGGGCACTGCATGTCCAGTGTGCCTGGGTGCTGTGTTCCTTTTATTTCTCTTCTCCTGCATCTGCTGCAGCAGGGTTTAGCTGACCCATCCCTCCTGGGGGAGTATCAGGATACCCCAAATACTCCCAGCAACGGGGGTGAGGCAATAAAATCACCCTGGATCCCTCTTCAAGGACCATGCAGGGCTGGTCCTGAGTCCTCCTATGGGAACTTTGTGGTCCTGCCATTGTACAGACCCTTCCGTGCCTGGGATTCTCCCTCCACCGGCAGGACTTGTTCAGTTTTTCCCAAAAATTAAGAGGAAAGACCACCTTTGTCGATAAACATTAAAAGGAATGGGTTCTCCCTTCCCTTTTTGGGGAGGTGGCTGGCATGGGAATGAGGGGTTTAGAGAGGAGGATGGAGCCTGAGCAGCAGCACGAGTTAAGTCCTTCTGTCCTAGGTGAGCCTGCTCCTTCTGCCCTGCCCCTTACCTATTGAGTCCCTGGAAATCCGATTACAGATCCAGGCCAGCCGGACGTGCAGCCAAGCAATTTCATTGTTTTTCCTCCACTGCAGCTCGCCGGGTCCTGCGGGCTGAGGTTTACAGGAAAAGGGAATTTTAAGACAAAAAAAAAAAAAAAAAAAGAAGCTCTTGATGATATTGGTATTACAGAGACAGCTTACAGTGCTGGATATTACTGTTCTGCTGAGGAGTGATTAAGGGTTCCAGTTGAGACTGGTTGGTTTATTATGTTTTGTTGAAGTGCAGGAAGAGCTGGGAAATGAGGGGAGTGGGAAGAGGCAGAGTGGAGTTGTGGTGATGTTACAGCTGGGGAGCTGAGGTGTGAGATGAACAAATCCCTGGTCCTACAAGGATGGAGTTCTGCCCATGTGTTCATGCCCAGCCCAGCCCATTCTATGATATGATTGATATGACATGAGATATGATATGATATATGATATATGATATATGATATATGATATATGATATATGATATATGATATATGATATATGATATATCATATATCATATATCATATATCATATATCATATATCATATATCATATATCATATAGCCATCCTTGGCAATGACACAAAAGTTCAGCCAAGGTCATAGCACAGACACCCAGGCTCCACACAGAGTGTTCCCATCCTCCCTAGGCAAGACCCCTGAGCTTTTCCACTCTGGAATGGGTTTTAATGCTAATGTGCCTATTTGGGATTTTGGACAGCTGGCTTGGGAGCAGGGCATGGCAAAGGCAGAACTTCCCATCAGGGAGCAGGAGAGCTTTTGGAACAGCAGAGGAAATGTTTTCTAGCACAAGTTTAAGACAATAAACTCAACTGAGTGAGCAGACACCAGGAGGATATATTTAATTATCCTTCTCACCATTATGAGGAACTTCTGCCACTCTTCAGGTTATTATACAGTAAATAACCAGTTTTCTAAAGGACAGAGCTGTTTTAATTATATGACAATGAATGCATAATTATTATGTTTGTTAGGAATGAATCACAAGACAACAGACTTGATATTGCTGCTCTAGTTAGTGCATCTTAATTACTTTTTCATTTATTTTGCATATAAAAGCTATTTGCTAATTGTCTTTGCTGTAAATATGCAAAATATAATTAGTCATTCATAATTCTTTATGTGTTATCTAACTGTACATTTGTTACTGAGGAATGTATATTAAAGTTTGCATATTTAATGGGCTTTTGTGGTGTAGAATATTTTTGTACAAAGTTTTCAGGAAATATTAGAGACATCACTTAAACCTTCTTTTAACCCCTTTTCCTATGAAAACTAGTGTTTCCCAGAAAGACTAGATATTGATAAATTAAACCTCCTGGAAATCCATTTCTGTTTTCTACGCATACAATATAAATCCAGTGCTGATGATATGAAATGCCTCTTGGTCTCAAACTGAAACCAGAGAGATTAGGGCCTGTTAAAAGTGTTGCAAGTTGGTCTCTGCAGTGAATTTAAACTGTAAGTACAGAATTAGAGATGCATTTGAGTCCTATGGGAGGATCAAGTGCATTTATCTCGCTGTAGGTGAGTTACTGTGATAGTCAGGGCCATGGTGATGAAGAATTTGTTGGCAATATTTGGTTTAGATGCTGTTGATCAGAGCAAGAGGTCACTGTTCCTGCTTATTGTAAGGCTATTGAGCTTCAGTCAAATAATAAAACATACCAGACTTGAAATCTTAATTTTGCTCTCTAGTTTTGGTACTTGTTGGATCCCTCTTTATTCAGGTTGCTCGCCCTGGATTGGAAAACCACATAAATTCTCCACGCTTTCCTTCTCCTAAGGCTTAGGCGGGTTCCGTGTGTAATTAGCCCTCTGCAAGGCCCGCCGTTCCCGGGGAAAGTTTTACCTTGTGATTAGATTCATGGCAGGGACTGCCTGGCTCAGAGCAGTGTGTTTTTGGGAGCTGAGTGCCAGCCCGGGTCTCGGGGAGCTCGGTGGATAATCACACACCAGCCGCTCCCTCGTCGCTGCCGCCGGCGCGCCTCGCGTCCCACATTTCTCCATCTCAAACATTTGATTTACTATCCGGTTGTACTGTTAATCCTATGTCATGACACTCCTATTCACTTCTGCTTCTCAGCTGAAAGCAGCTTCCTATGAAGATAAAGCTAGGTAAAATCTATTGTAGGGGGAAGAATAACTTGAATGCAGCTATCATATCGAAAAGAAAACACGCTCCTCCACTCTTCACCCTTTAGATGCTCTGAATACTTTCCTTAATGATGAAGTCAAATAGAATAGCCACTGAGAATACAAGCCATGGTTATTTTTTTTTTCCTCCCCTTCACAAGTAATCCTGCTCTGTGATTCTGTAATTGTTCTTATTTACACTGGGCAAATCTTTTTAAACTAACATATATGAAAAACAGAGTGACAGTAGGGTATGAATTAGGGAAAAAAAAAAACAGCTAACATGCCTCAGTA
>VWZS01005389.1:0-2500 GCA_013397075.1 Rhabdornis inornatus | reverse complement strand
TCTGCACACTGGGATGTTTGTTGCTGTTCCTNAAAAAAAAAAAAAAAGAGATTGAACACGGACTTCATCTGGAACCTTTGGACTTTGTAAAATGACCTAAAATGAGTGCTGTGAGAAGGCTAAAAATTGGAGTAACTTTTGTTTGCTTGCAACTGATCTGTCCCCTAACATGACACGGTACCAACACAACAGATCTCCCTTTTTCCATAAAATTGGGGCAGGAGCACCCAGAGAAACGCAGTATTAAGTGTTCTTGTATGTAAATGATCTTGTTTTGCATAATATGGCATTATTCTGACATGGTAAGGGGGCAAGAACCTGTCCCCAAGGCCTGTAGATGGATAAATCTTAATTTACTCCCAGAATTCTGCAGAAATTCGGCACATGCACTAGTGGGGTAAATAGCATGGATGAGGTGGGCAGGTGAAAGCACTGCCTCCCTCTTTCACCCACCCTGGACACACTCCTGGTGTTATTTCCTCGGTCTGTGTGGAGAAAGGGATGCTATGAAACAGTGGCTGGAAATTCTCTTTCTCCCAAACGAAGGAAAAGAAGAAATGTTTCTGCGGGGAGGGGGATTAGGGCTGGCAGGACACTGTGCTAACAGCCCTGCGTGGACCTTTTAAAAGCTGGGCTGTGTTAGTGGCCTAATGGATTGATGTGGTTTAGTCTTTAAATAGGTACTTAGAGAGTGGTTTAAATGTGAATAATGGAGCGATACCTTATTAAAACCAACTGGCTGAAAGAATTATGAATTCACAGCTCGTTCAAACAAGAAAGGAAAGCCCATGACATTTCCTTAAGGAGCAATGATAGTCTGCAGTGTCAATATGGCTTTGGTATATACACATTAAAATGTGTAATTCTCTATTTATGGGATAATGGCATGCAGAATTTCAGCTGGATATTTAAATGGAACATATTGCCTTTTTATTTTATTGCAGCATTGGAGAGAACTAATTTTTTTGGGCTCTATTTTAATATTCAGAAAATTATTTTATTTTCTCAAACATTATAAAAAAGGATTTTCTCCCCGACTTGGACTTTGTTCGCTAAGTTTCATGGCTGCAGTATGTAAATTTTACATCTGAATTAAAGAACCCAAATACTTAAAAATAGAAGTTGCAATGGAAATGCATTCAAACTACAATGGTGTTACAGCCATGTGGATGTGGCACCATAATTATAGCCTGAAAAGCAATTAAGATAAAAGCCAGTACAAAGAGATCAGCCAAATATCAAGAGACTCAATTCTAAGCAAAACAAATCTCTAACTTCAAGCTAAACAAACTTTTGGTGGTCCATGTACTCAACATTTTAATATTCATATGCAGACATGGAAACATACTGAGGGTTTGGCCTTCAAAAATGTTTCTTTAGCAGCAAAATGAGTTCAGAATATCTTGAAGCTTTTCAGGAAAACATGCATAATGGAAATCCCTGACCATTCTAGGGGAGTTCAGCTGTGGGTTCCAACATTTTTGGTTGACTCCAGTGCTGGGGTCAAATTATTCCTCCTTTCTCATGTGGGCACAGGACCTAAAATTTTGCTCTTCCCAGAAGGTTGGGCAGCACTGCTGGGAAGCTTGGCAAAGATTTGGGGAGTTTTCTGGTGAAATCAGAGTCTGGATGAACCTCCTGTGCCACCTGTATTGCACCAGCAGGTTTTAAGCTGTCTGTGAACACAAACAGGACACATATGTAAATGTTTATATCGATCCTGCATCACACGATATATTTGCACATAAATTTGATATATTCCTGTAAACATGCAGTCCTGGACTTTGTATGAATTATATACATTGCACCCTGACATCCCTTTTTATTCTTTTTCTGTATCAATTTAAATTACAAGCCCATTCATATATTACAAACCCATTCACATAGTACAAACCCAACTAAACCACACTGTAGACAACAATTAAAACCTTGTCCTGTGGTTTTGATTTTTTTTCTGTTTATAACAATCCTACAAGACCTAATACCTAGCTGTATTGGTATTAAATGGTAGAGTTCCAATAAAAAAGTGTAGTTTTAATTCAGTTCTTTAGGCATCAAAACCAGAGTAACAGAGTATGAACCGATATATTCAGTTTTATGGGAATTTTCCATAAGGGAATACATTACATCTTAAGTAATGTTTTGCCTTAAAACATAAGTTTTCCTGAACAAATTAAATCAACCAACTAATCTTGCACATGAAACATTAAATAAGAATGGAGTGTCTGCAATTAGCAAATAGCTTTGATGTGACTAAATATCTATCTCCATGCATCACCAACGTTCTGGGTTTCAGTCCCAGATGATGTTAGACATGCTGAATGTAAATGTTTGCTGCCTATAGGTTTCCAGCCAGCTGAGTCTTGGAGCAGCAGCACTGCTGGGTTCAGAGGGATGGAAAATCAGATGTCAGCTGCTGTTTGTGGGAAAAGGTTTGCATGAAAACATGGGCAAAAATGATAGAGAGAAAGAGAGAAATAGGGACAGAGAAGGGAAGGGA
>VWZS01005388.1:0-108943 GCA_013397075.1 Rhabdornis inornatus | reverse complement strand
ACAATTCAACCCCCAACAACAGGAAAATTATGTATTTGGTTTAGGCTCTGTGTTTTGTTTCAGGAGCACAGAAATTAAGCACTGTGGTGATGAATATCACAACTGACCCAATTCTGCATAGAATTTTATTCTAAACATTGAGGCTCATCTTGATGCTACTTTTGACTCCCAGTGCTTTAACAATAAGCAAATTAAGCCACAGTATCCTTCCCAAGATATCCCAACCTCAGCCAGACACACAGGTCTTTATTTATCTATTTTTAGAACATAGCTATACATTCTTAAGACTTATACCCTGGAGTTATCCCAGATGTTTGCTTCAGTACATAAACTTCAGTTTGTACATAATTAAATGGCTAGGGTACCCTGTAAATGCAACTTGTATAAACATTGAGTTGGTACTAAGCTGGAATACTGCTTCCTGTTAACTGCTGAACTGATTTAAAGATATTTGTTGTGTATAGGCTTATAAAATTGAAATAGTTGTGTCCTACACATTGAACTATTGATTGTAGCACCCATTACATTTGCTTATGGTATCATGGCTAAGGCTTTTTAGTGTTCTCATAGTATGACTACAGTCATCTGCAAATACTGGTAAATATCTTCTTGGAACCTAAAGTTTTTCATTCCAAAATGCAGAAAAGTTGAAATTCTTTGGAGATTTCATTATTAGTAGCTGCATTAAATATACTTTGTGCTACTCTTGTGGTTTAAAGCAGTCCTAAAGCTGTTAGAGAACTCTCCAGTGAGACAGGGCTAAATAGGTATTTTGCCACACAGTTGTATAGATTACCCTCTCCCCTGAACTGTGGTGGTCCCAGCATTTCCTGGAAGTCCCACAGAACAATAAACATATTTTCAGCAATTTTCCATGTTTTAGCAATTTTCATGTTTTTCCATCAATTGCTAAAGTGTCTAACCAGTGCATCTGAAATCTTACTGAATACGGCTGCATTTGGAGATTATCCTGTGATCTCCATGCTACAAAATTTTTAACATTATTCTCTAGCTCAAGGTAGGATGAAGGGCTATGTGTTTGGACAACCTCTTGTACTGGGTCTGGCAGGGATGGAGTCAATTTATTTCCCAGCAGCCAGTAGGGTGCTGCACTTTGCATTTGTGACTAAACCAGCATTGATAATATGTTTAAGATATTGCTGAACAGCGCTTCGCTAGTATGAAGTCCTTTCTGCTTTCCAGCTCTCTCCCCAGCGAGTATTTTGGGGCTGTGTAGGAAGCTGGGAGGGGACACAATCAGGAAAGCTGATTTGAGATCACCAAGGGATATCCCGTGCTATGTAACACCATGCTCAGCAATAAAAAGCTGCAGAGGCTTTTGTGTTTTTTTCTTTGATGGGGGGATGGGGGAAGGTAGCCCTTGCTCAAAGACTGGCTAGGAAATGTTAAGTGCTTTGCTTTTGTTTTTGCTTTTTGTGGGTTTTTTTGGGTGGGTTGCGGTTTTTTTTGTTGATGTTGTTGTTTTTTTGGGGTTTTTTTTTGTGTTTTTGTTTTTGTTTGTTTTTTTTTGTTTGTTTTTGTTTTTGTGTTTTTTTGTTTGTTTTTGTTTTGGTTTGTTTTTTGTTTGGTTGGTTGGTTTTGGTTTTGTTTTTTTTGTCTTTCTTTTGCTTAGTAAAGTAGCTGTATCTCAGCCTACGAGTTTTCTTGTTTTGGTCTTCCTATTCTCTCCTCCAGCCTGCTGGGGTATGGGAGTGAGTGACTGAGCAACTGTGTGGTGCTTAGCTGTAGGTTATTTCACAACAACTCTACAAAATTAGCTGATTATAAGACCAGTTGGAGATTTAGAAATCAGTACAGCTCCCTCTGAGGCAGTAAAAGAGGACTATACTTAAAAAAAAGTATATGGGGAATTTCTCTAACACTTTTCTGTAGCTTCCTTATGGGAAGTAGAAAGTGTTCATTGATTAGGACATTTAAAACCAGACTGGCTTTAACAAGAAAATATGATTGCAGTGAAATCTTTGGCAGTTTGACAATATGATTTTATATTTCTGTTTCTGTGACAGTTCTGATTCTGGAGTTCTACTGAATCATTGACAGCCATGGCAACATGATGGGAAAGGAGACAGCAGTACCATGCTATTGGAGCTGTGAAGCAGAGAAACTGTTGTTGCTTGAGTTGATTATAGCTGGTAAAAAAACCCTTGTCACAATAAAAATACGCTGACAACCAGAAACAAACCATCTTTCTAGTCCCCTTGGGCCAATCAGTTACACTGCTCGTGACTAAAACACATTGGCCATCTTGCAAGGAACAGCACTGTCAAATTGAGTGCTTTGGACATAGCAGTTTTGTTATCTTTGTTCTCCCTTTTAACAGCCTCTGAAATTGCATTTGTATGCTATATCTTTTTTCCTGTTTTAAACTATGTCTATCTTCATGATGATTGAGGTTTTCACTTTACATTATATTGGATTATGTTTGCAATATATTTCAGAATCCTTCAAAATGAGAAATGTTACAGTAGAAGTATTGTTTATGCCAGTTTTAATGGCTTTACTATTATTAAAAAAAAAAAAAGAAAGTGAAGCCAAACCATAATCTGGATGTCTTATTGGGAAAAAAAAAAAGTGTAAATTTAGAAAAAATCAAGCACCTGTTTCATAATTATACTGTTCATATTTGAGCTTTCTGTCATACTGTTTAATGAATTTCACTGGTTATAATTCAGTTACTTTTAATTAATTTGTAATGCTTTATTTTTTTAAATAAACATCCTCTGCAATATGTTATTTTCTAAGATTCTTATATTACATGTGCTTTGTTTTGAACCTGATTGTCTTCTGGAAGCACTAGTAGCTACTCTATAAAATCTAAGGGAAAAAAAAAAACCAAAACCAAACAAAACTAAGCAAACAAAACCCATCAAAATCCAGAGAGAAAAAACAAGGAAAAAACCAAACCTGCTCTCAGAAAACTCAGCACCTCAGCATATGCATATGCAACAATTGTCTGTCTTTCTCACTGTCTCTTTTTATCACAAACTCTGCTGCAGTTAGAATACGAAATGTATTCTTGAATAAGAACATTTTCCACATCCCAGTAGAATATGCAGGGTTATTGTTCTAAGACATTTTCCCCCTCATTGATAGACAAAAGGGTGTTTCTTTTAGATGTGTCTGTTCTCTCTTTTTTTTTTTTGTGTGTGTGTATATACTGTTGTTTTCAGTATTAGCTGCTGAATCCATCATATATATTCTTTGACCTAACCAATGTCTCTTTTTTCCTGCTTCATATCCAGTAGAATAAGTTTACCTGAAAAGAGTCATTTATAGTATGTATATACATCTACCAAATCTGTGTTCTTTCAACCTATAGAAAATGAAGGAGGCTGTAAACTCCCATAACAAGGCAGCAATACATCAGATAGACAGTCTCATGCTCCAGAATAATATTCTACAGAACACTAAAATTAGCTAAAGCTATCTCAGGACTATAATTTTTAACATAGAATTGTTAAATCTAATGGAGACCTCTAATCTGAGACTATGGAGTCAATATTAAATAAAATATCAGAAAAAGATATGTTTTTAGAAAAAAAGTATTCTGTTAAAATTTAATTTGAAATCTGTGCAGATTTCAGTGCTCAGATGTTGTTCTATGAACATGACTATGGTCTCAGGGCCATCCTGACACAGGTAACAGAATTCTTAGGAATTCTCTGGCATTTATTTTGTTCACTCCCTGTTAAGGACTTCCCACTTCAACATTCTACTGGAATGTACAGATTTCTCTTGTACTTGTTATGTATGTTTAATTGTGAAAATTAGAAAAATAAAGTATATAGAGTTCAGTAAGTATAAATTTTATGCTAAAGGTAGGAGTGAATGAAAAGCCTTAAGAACCAGATTGAAGGCTTGGACAACAGAGCAACTAGTTAGAAGTTTCATCTCTGTTGCACATTTTGTGGCCTGAAGGAGTGGTACAGAGTCTAAACAGAGACAATGGTCACAGCATGTGAGAAAGACCAGTGAATGTTCTCAGATTTTATAGTGTGAAAGTGATTTTAAAAATTTAAGGGATTTTGAAACATTACTAAGAATGAAATAATGAGATCTGGTAAGGCTTAGGGAAAGAAAAGCAGAAAGCAAAAAAATAACCACAAGATTGTGAAGTGAATGGCAGGGTGACTAGTTAGTTGTGTAAGATCATAGGAAAGTGTAAAAGATGATGATTTTTGGAAGATTCAAAAGAAAAGAACAGAATAGCAGCAGGATTTCCTCAGGATGTGCCATAGACAGAGAGAAACAGGATATTGGGCAGACTAGATAGTGAGAGTTAAGGAAATATAATAGTGACTTGCTGGCACAAAAAATTCTAACAAAGATTTAAAAAAATTCAGTCAACACCCTGAGAGAAACTCAATGGGAAGAACATCCACAGAAGATATAATGAGAGGAACAATCATCAAAACAGGACATAAATGACATAGTAGAATGCAAAGTAGAGAAGCTGTCCAGATAAAGTGGATTGCAAAAGTTAAAGAAAGATCAGGAGTGTCTGTGGAAAACAGACTCTTAGACCTTAAAACAAATGATCAGCAATACTTGTAGGGGCAGTGTAATTGATCAGTGTTTCACACCTGAGTGG
This sequence comes from Rhabdornis inornatus, assembly GCA_013397075.1. NCBI lineage: Eukaryota > Metazoa > Chordata > Aves > Passeriformes > Rhabdornithidae > Rhabdornis > Rhabdornis inornatus. Next base: position 104,331 of record VWZS01005388.1, on the reverse strand, counting down.
GTAGTATGGAAAATCAAAGACAGTGAAAAAAGACATCTCCAAAACGTAATGTGTCCGGTAAGAAAAATATATACAGCTGAAACATTTACTGACTTGGCTGATGAAAAAATCAATACAGCAGGTGGTCATTTCAGGATGAGAAGTCGAGACTCATCTGACTTTACCACCTGTATTTACTAAGAAGTATTCACTTGAGTACATGGAAAAAATAGAAGTCTCACTAGTAGGTTTTGTTCTATGTGTTGCAGCCACAATGGCAATATTACTAACAGATGTCCCCAAAACATTTTAGCAGCAGTGTATTAAGAAGTCCTTGTAAAAGTAGGCAACATGTGGAAATAAAAATCAAAGGTAATTGGAATAAACCATGTGTCTAGAGTGAGCTAGATTTGACCCAGCCTGCCAAAGTGAAATACAATGAGCTGCAGTGCTATGCAAGTTGAAAAGCTAGTTAAAAGTCAGCTCTGATGCTTAAAAAACATTAAAGGAGAAAAAACGTGAGGGGAAGAAAAAATAGAAAATAGAAAAATAACAATGTTTTCAAGACAAGTTCAAAACAGTTTATAGTTTCAAAGAAAACAAGAAAATCATGGAGTATCAGAACACCTCGTACTCCCAGTCAGTTAACAGAAAGGAAAAGGAAATAAACTGGTTAGAAAACTGGCCTACAGGGATTAAGTATACTTAGTTTTAAATATGTATTAAGTATAAATGAGATTAAAATCCAGATCACAGTAATATATTTGGTTGGGTCACCTAGAAAATATGGGTGTCCATGCTGGATATCTGTTCTGTATCTCTGAAATGTTAAATTTTTTGCACATGATGTAGCAATATGAGTGGTGAAAACAGAACACCTCCTTTGTCGTGAAAAGTGATACATGCAGATGTGGCATAATCCTTCTGCTTATTAGCTAATATGACTTTCTCTTGCCTAGGCTGCAATAGACAACTTTTGTTTTGCGTAAGGCTTTGCACACTTCTGTAGGCATTGACCAGGTAAATCTAGCTTCCGTTATTCTGCTCTCAGTCAACTGCAGTCAAGCTCTGAAAGAGAATATTATATAGGATGACCATCTACTGAAATCTGTGCCATAAGTGGTCTAGCTGTACAGTGGATCACAATCGAGGAACTGTCTTCTACTTTCATAATGCTTGTAGTGCGTAGCCTTTGGGAATTTTTAATTTTTTTACCTTCATTTTCTACATATTCTATTTTGTGCATTTTTTCTACAAATAGCTTGAGTCAGGGACTCTATTTCATCCAATGTTTGTAGAGATCTTAATAAAATGGGTTCCCAATACCTGAATTTCTGGGTGTTACTTTGTCATCAGTAACCAGTACAAGAACTTCTGATAAGATTCTGACATTATAAAATGTGAATATCAATTCTGATTCAATAAAAATCTCAAACATTAAATCTGATTCACTTTGGATATTTTATTGCTATTTCAGCCAATTCTTACTTATGAATAAGTATTTCAGTTAGAAACATGCAAAATAAATGCCATTAGTTTTATTAGCTTTTTTCCTTCTATCCTGAAGGAGTTTTGAAGAAAAAAAAATCATATGTGTATAGATAATAGGAGCATTTGTTATTTTCCCATGGTAATCTGTTCAATTTGCAAACAAATAAAATAATTTGTGTGGTTTTTTCCCACGCTTTTCACAATAATATCTGTAAAAAGAATAAGAATTGGTCACCCCAAATCACCTTGCAGAACAGAGCTTTGTATATCTCTTTTACTAGCTTCATGCCTGATTATTAGGAATTAGATCTTTGCTTATAAACTCAGTATACATAAGATGTTTATTGCTATATAGTTCAGTAAAGCCATATATTCATGGTTATAATACAAAACCATATACGCCTGCTCTTGGATTTTTTAGGCTCCTCCACCATACAGGGGGGAATGATAAATATTTGGGTTCATTCTTGGGAGCAGTGCATTGTTGGATTGAACTGTTATAGTTTTTCAGTGATCAAAACACCTGGACCTTCAATAGTCTTTCAGCTTAATTTGGCATGGTGACAAATATCTACATATGCTACCCTGAGTATTCGGGGTTTGTACCTTACGTATTTGACAGAACATTAGTTTCTGGCATCCAAAAGAAACAAAAAAAACCCAAACAAACAAAACCAAAACAAAACAAAAAACCAAAACAAACAAACAAGCAAGCAAAAAACAAAACCAAACCACCCAAAACAACAAAATAAAAATAAAATAAAATTTAAAAAAACCCAACTTTGTTTCAATACAACACATTTATCTTCAAAAAGCAAGGCTATAAAGGAGGAAGCATTTCCTGCAGTCGGTGTCAAAGCTAAAACACTGACTTTTTATTCAAGCACTGATTTTACTCTTAAACTAACCCGATACAGAAATGAAAAAAACACAAAAAACAACAAACAAACAAACAAACAAACAAAACCAGTGAAAATAAAAAACCTAAAAATACAAGAAAGCAATTTAGCTGAAGCTTTTTTTTTATTATTATTTGCTAATTTAAGAAAAGCATGCTATACCTAAAAAAACCCCAACCCCACTTCTGTTCACACACCACTGTGATAATATCTGCATACCAGCTGCTTGCTTACGGTTGGCTCTGATTCTAGCTAATAATAGCTCTGTAACTCACACATTACAGGCACGCTGCAGAGGTAAAAACAAAACCAGAATTAGATTAAAAGAAGGCCCAGGTGTACCCTCGGCGCCCCCGCAGGGCTGAGCCGCGCGGGCCGCGGGTCCCGGCGGGCGTTGCCTGGTAACGGCTCCTGGCGCTGGGCGCTGCGAGCGGCCCGCGGGCCCGGGAATGGAGCCCGAGGGAAGGCGGACGCGGGCTGGCAGCACGGACATGGGGACAAACGCCAGAGGTTTAACTTCATAAGGGAGACAGAGGAGTCCTGCAAACTTTATTCGAGTAAAGGGGGAGAGTCTACAGAGGCACACACCCGCGGGGTTTTCTCTCCCGAGGTTTCGGAGGGCACAGCCTCCGTTTATCCTAAACTCCCGGCTGCATGATGCCCTCTTCCTTTCCCCATCAGCTGAGGTACCAGCAAGGCACGGCCTTCCCAAACCGCCTACCACATATCCCCCCTTGAACCGACTATTTTACCCCAAAGTTCAGAAGTCCAGGCTTGTGCACACCCACTTGTCTGTTTTAGAAGCCAAGCTGTCTGGGCTCTGTAGCAAACCTGATGCTTGAAGTCAGCGGAGATATTAACACCCGTTTCAAAGATGTTAACACCTATCCCTTCACCCATAGAATTGCTTGTAAATATATTAGTTTTCCTCTCAGCACCGCGGCACGATTCCTTTATGCACATTTAGAGGACCAGGTGGGAATGAGCACTTCTGGCGCTGCTTTTTCACCTGCTCCCCATCCGACCGCTGGGAGACTGAGTTGTTTTGGTGTTTTGGTTTGTTTTGTTTTTGTTTGTTTGTTTTCTCTTCTTCTTGTTGTTGTTCGGAGACGCCATTCACCTCCCGGTCACCTGCAAGCCATGGATGTAGAGTCTGGGCAATAACACTTTTGGACAGTATCATGGAGAGTATTGAAATATGTCATAAATAATAGGCTGATAGGATAAATCACAAATTAAACCCCCCTAAAATCCTACCCAATACAAGGGCAGCCCAGAAGGTACATTTTATTTAGCTTTCCTGCATTTTCTCCATTATTTAAAAAAACTGAAGGACTAATCCTCTGATGTATACATTTTTAATTATTACAAAGGCTCTGCTTTAATTTAATTTCCAATGTCATGTTTTCTTTCTTAAATAAATTTAATCTTAAAAATTGTATGACTAAATGAAGAACTTCCTTTTAAAATCTCAAAAAAACGGATGCAGGTGAAACATCCATCTAAAAGCCTCAAGAAAAAGGCAGATAATGCCACATCTAAATTGCTATACATCTAGGACTTTCAGCTAAAAGTCCTGTTGATATAAAACACAGAATAGTTAAACAGATTTATCTGGCCCAATATTTTTGGAAGGGAATCTTATTTACAGTATTGATTTAAACTAAAGTGTTGTGTTTTGGGGGGGGGGGGAGTTTTGTGGTAATTTCTAACAATGGTTTGATTTCTTTGTCTGATTAAATTGTTGCAATTGAGATTATAGAATTGCAATTGGTATATTTATTTAAGAGATGCAAAAGGAAACAGTAAGCACTTTGTAGGGAAGAATCTGTTGTAAACAATCAGTTTTTATGTATGTATATAACATTTTGGCTAAAAGATGTGGAAATAATAATCACTATAATAATAATTATGATAATGGTAATAAACCACAAATAAAAAGCCTTAGAATTGCCATTGACTGTAGGGGACTCTACAATAATTCAAGATTTATCAATAGTTTTCAGCTAAGAAAATGTTGTTTAAAGTAATTTAATTACATGATTTTGTGTGTTTCAGGAAGGGCAATTCTTTTAACTTAGGTCTATCAGAAAATGGGTTAAATTCAGTGTTCTGTATTATCAGCCGATCAAGTGAATATTAGGTGATACTGAATGTTAACCAGTATATGAGAGTATAAACTTGTCAGAATGCAATTTTGTATAGTTAATAGTGAGAAATCTCTTTAAGTCTTTTACCAACCTTCTTTGCATTCTGCAGAGCTAGCACACCTTACCAAACCTACCTTATAAATCACTTTTCCAAGTGTTCCCAAAGCTTTCTATGTGGCCATTCAATTTGATTTGACTAATGGATCCCACTCCAAATCTATACATGTGTTTGTCGAGATAATGAGGTTGTCCTCACTTCCTGTCTCCAAGCCTATATAAAACTCAGCATGAAAGAAGCAGCAATCTTGCTGCAGCCCAACAGTGGTGCTCCAGCTACAGTTGTACAGATTGTGAGATTCTTATCTTCCCATGACTTAATAGAACAAGTTATATTCAGAAAAAAAAAAAACAAAAAAACCAAACAAAAACAAACAAAAACCCCCTCAAAACAACAACAACAAAACAACCAACCAAAAAAAAAAAAAAGGGAAAGAAAAAAGAAAGAAAAAGATGTTTTCATTTTGTTTTTGGTCCTGTTTCTGGTCACCACTGGAAAGAACCCGTCTCTTGTCCTCTTTGCATCCTCCCTTCAGGTATTTATGTACACTGATAAGATTCCCCGGAGCCTTCTCCAGGCAAAGCAGTCCCAGCTCTCTCAGCTGTTCCTCTTCTGTGAGATGCTCTAAGTCCCTGCCTTATCCTTGTGGTGCTTTGCTGAACTCTCAAAAGTATCCCTCAGACCCCCAAAAATGGATGCAGTTACACAGATGTGGCCTCACCACTTCTGGATAAAGGTGAAGGCCACTTCTGGATAAAGGTGAAGGATCACCTCCCTGGACCTGTAGGCAATATTTTGCCTGACATAGCCCAGGATACCAGTCACCTTTGCAGCAAGAGAACATTTCTAGCTCATGTTCAACCTGGTGACCACCAGGACCTCCAGGTACTTTTCTGCCAAGGTGACTAGCCCCCAGATTAATGCACTTTATTGTTCCTCACTAGGTCCAGGAATTTGCCTTTCTCTTTTTGAGGTTCCTGCCATTTCTTCGGCCTCTGAAGGTCCCTCTGGAGCACACAACTTGCAGTGTACCGCTTCTCCCTATGTGGTGTCAGTTGTACATTTCCTGAGGCTACCTTGGCCCTAGGTTTCCCACAGTAGAGTCTCAGTTGTCCACTTCCAAGAAAAATAATTTAAAAATTGAAATGTATTTCAATAAGGAAAGCATAAACTCAGTGTCTTTAGAAAAGGATCCCAAACAAAGGAATCCCTGGGCAGTTACATACTACCCATCTAAGTTGCCTACCCTTCCTACTCATGTGACAGTTCAATCTAATAAAAATATGAGGAACTGGGGTCTTCTGGTTCTCCGTTGGTTCTCTTCACTGTCTTTAGGTGGGCCATTTCTCTTTTTACCTCTAATGTTGCAGCTTGTGATGGTGGGATAGTGGCTTTCCTTAATGCCCTGTCTTCCAGTATGAACAGGCTCTGGGGATCCCTTTTACTTAAGTAGGTAAAAAGCTCAGTGTATCCAGCAAACAGTCCACAGTGTGTGGCCTGAGGCTTCAGCAGGGCTAGCTACTAATGCTTAGTGAGTTACACTAAGCAACTAATTTCCTTTATTCCTTTACAAGATACTCTCTGCTCTGTCACACAGATCATTAATTAAGATGTTAAACAGGACTGGACCTGTTATTGATCCCCAGTATACCACTAGTCACTGGTCTCCAACTAGACTTCTCTTTTTCACTGCTCTTTTTTTTGCTAAGCAAGCCCTTTCTTTAGTGCCTTGGAGAGCCTTATGGATTTATTAGCTTACTCCTGAAGGAATAAAATTGGGGCCACATTTAAGAACAATAAAAAGAAAAAAAAAAAAAACAACAAAAAAAAAACATCTGTCCAGTAACTATGAAGCCCAGATTTACCACCTTCTTGTGGTACAATGTAGTAGCAATGATGCATGTCTGGGACAAGAAATAATTGGTTTAATGTCACAATTCCAGACCTAAGCTGATTGTAGCTGTATTCTGTACTTATGGACAGCTTGCATCTCTGGACTCTCATGTCTTTAATGTAGTTTTTGCTCTGAGCCTTAGGTCTCTAGCTTTGACTTTTTTCTTGCTCTGGAATTATGTCATTCTTTTGTTCTTGGCTTAGATTCTGAACTGTAACCATCTAAAGCAAAAGTAGTCTCCAAGGAAGGTGCTTCTGCTTTAGAAAATTATTTACTTTATAATTTAAGAACATAAAATAAAAATTCAAGTGACAAAATATTTCACTTATCTTTCAGGTTTGCTATTCTAGGGCTCTCGAAAAGCCCAACTTTTATGTTTCTTGCTCAGAGCTCTAGACAATAAATTCTGTCATGGTCAGTAACACTGTGCTATCCAGATTTTAATCCATTTGGATATTTTTGACTGGCAACTTTTATAAATGGAGAAGGATGTGAATATATTACATATACGTCAATATAAACCTGAAAGTGCTGCTTTTTTTAAATTAAAAAAGCTGCTGATAAACTAGTGGCAAGAAAGCATCAAGACAACTCTTCTTGAATGGCATAAGGCAAGTGGGAAGTTGATAGAATGTGTTTTATGTTTTTGTAAACTGAATCTTGACAGAAGTATATTCAGGAGTAGTGACCGAAGTTGAAGAAGTCATTATATACAAAAGAAAACAAAAAAATAAATGCTTTTACCGCAATTTGGTTAATGAAAATGTGCTTAGAATAGAGGAGGTAAAGATTAAAGGAAAATATCTACAACTTCCATTTGGAGCAGAAATTTCATATGTTGTTGGGCATACTCCCTCCACCGCCCTCCCCCCCGTGTGGGTATATCAAAACTATTATTTTGCATTATTCTAATTATCAAATTATATTCAAAGAAATGAATGCTAATGACATGTATTTGGTAACAAATAAGAAGTTAAAGGTAAACCCCCACCATGTATTACTGTGTAAACTACAAAATGGCAACTTCTAATATAGATACAAGTTCTATTATTGCTTATTTGTCTAGAAAGAAATAGTTTTGGGTTTTACCCCTACAGCATTTCATGAAAACAAATGTGTTTATTTTTCTATCAGAGAACCAATTTACTGTGAAAAAATTCAGAGTTCAAAAGTGAATTGTTTCTCTGGGATACACAATGAAACACACAGACACCACTTCTTATTCTCTTGAGGCAGAAACTGTAAATTAGATTTTAACAAGCCAGATGCAGGCAATATAAATTTGTATAACAAGACTTGGCAATAAAAAAAAAAAAATCTGTTCATTTGTAGGGTGGAAGTAGTGATAGTTAATACTGAAGTAAATTCAGATTTGTTGTGGTCATTTATGGAAAATTACTGTTGTATGGCTTGCACTGTATCTAAAACTTTGATGCTATTAAATAATAAATGAGTAATAATGATTACTGGAAAAATGCCCTCTGGAGATTAAGAACCACAAAGTCTAACAGGAAGTCTTCAGTAGAGGAAAGAACTGTCTGTCACACACAGAAGGATATAGTGCACTTTCAAAACCCATTTACAAATAAAATTTATTTCTTGGAGCCACTCACACTGGATGTCACTCGGACTACACTTGTTCAGATCTGTGTCTGTGTGCGGCAAGGGCCAGCTGCTCCCTAAGGGACTGGGAGCCAAGGGTGACCCCAGGCCTGGCAAAGCTCCTCCCAACAGGCACCATCCCTCAGGATCTGACTATGGTGAACAAAACCTGGTGCTGTAATGGGGCATTAACAGTCCTGGGAAGGCAAGTGACAAGCTGATGTCAGAAACCCTCCAGGAACAGAACAAGGTGACAGGAATGGGGCTGGAGAAAGACTCTGAGGTCTGTTCTGGAGACAGGTCTGGAGACCAGCACTCCTATGGGGCAGGGGACTAAGGACCTCAGATTCAGCTGAAATTTTTTCTACAGGGTCAATATGCAGGATTGAGAGTTCCCAGGGGAAACTGGGAAAGGCCAGTGGGGTCTGGTAGTGTCCTAAGAAGCCGTAACAATGTGTATAAGTCTGTCTTCATATGTGAAATAGTTAACGACAATAACATTTTAGGAATCATTATGTATCAACTGGATAATTTGGTAAATAAATTCATTAATTGACTAGTGGTGGTTAAACGCCTCAGAACTGTCTTAGTCATTCTAGGTCTTTTGAAACTTGTCTTTATTTTTAAGGCTGTCTGTGGAAGTATAAAATGGGACTAAGAAATAAATCAAGCAAGCCACAATACCCAGAAGAGCTCAGAAGAAAACTAAAAACTCATACCCATGATCATGAAGTGGCCAAAAGTAGCTACACAGGTGTCATGCAGATGTAAGTCATGATGGCACGTAAGTAGCTTGACTGTTTAGAAAATGTAAGGGAATTAGATAACAGGCTTTCTTTCCAATAGCTGGAAAGAAGCTATTCCTCAAACCTAGATAGTACAAGGTTGCCGAGTGCAGAAATGCGTCCTGCTAATTTTACTGTTTGCTGCCTTTTACTGTTACATTTAGGGAACTTTCAAACTGATGTTCCCCAAAATCCTTTTGTATATACAGACTGATTCAGTCTTTTCAATCCACTAAGGTCTTCTTTTCAATATTATATGTCTAAAAATCAGTGCTCTCTCATCATTGTAAGTATATTTATAGTTAGCAATGTAAAAGAACTGTAGCATTTCTTTCAAGCACAGTCCCAGTATAATAGTGGTGGTTTTGGACTAAAAGAAAGAAGAATGGTCTATCTAGTCCCCAGCTATGAAGAAAGAGCTTTTTGAGGCTTGTAGCCACCCTGACTTGCACCAGAAGAACCAAACTACACTGGTCTTCTTAAAGGTACAACATGGCTAAAAGCATAGAGGATCATAGGGGCTGTGTATTCTCTAAGAAATCTGTATGATTTCTGTCTGTTAATGTAAAGGAAATCATATTTTTTTCCACAATTCTGCCCTCCTTTCCCAAACTTGCTCAGGTGAGGATGTTACAGATTGGCAAGCTGATACAGGCATGCTTGAAAGCCATTGCACAACATTACAAGAATTTCAAAAGCTTAGCTGATTTTTTTTTTCTATTTTATTTGAATGCTTAATCACTAGTAACCAGTATGCTGTTATTACTTGTGGATATAATCTTTGCATCATATAGAAGGATACTGAAGATCTTGAGTAATAGTCAAACATGTCTTATGGTGCTCATTAATATGCAGAAGTTAAATCACCAGCCAGCAATCGAAAAAGAGAAATGATTGCATCGAGAATAAAGTATCCCAGGGAAAGAATTAATGTCACAATAATTACATGGTTCACAGTGGAGAATGTGTGGTTATTAGCAGTTCTAGAGAGCTAATTAAGCAAGTCAAAATTCTTTTTAAATCAGTTTAATCGTGAGAAAAGGTGTTCCCTTGGCTCTGAACAACTAACTAGCATACAAGAATTGAGAATTTATGGGTACATCAAAAAGAAAGGAGAGATGGTAATTGTACTGTACTAAGCTGAACTATCTTCAATTTAAAAAGTGATAGCTAATAAAAATAGAATTCATCAAATCGTTTGCTTCGGCAAAACACAGCAAAGACTGATGTTCATTAAGTCCCGGTGCTTTTTTACATAGTGTGTACAAATTTATTTATCATGATTGACCGCATTGTGCTTTTCCATCATATCAACAAAGTTATTTTGAGGCAATCTCTCTGCCTTGCCTGATTCACTCACATGTTAAACTAAAGCAAAGAAGAATGTATCATGGAATGAGAAGAAAATGGCACTTAGGCTCACAGAAGTCACCAGAACCAAATTCAAAGTGAATCATGTTGAAGTAAACAAAACCTTCTGAAATATTTTCAGAGTGTCTTGTGGTGTCCTGTTCTATGCCCCACCCCCTCCAACATACGGGTGGTTGGCTACTGGGACTGAGAAAACACTGGCTAACTCATGAATATCTCTCTGAATACCAGCATTGACTGTGCCTCATTGTGATGCAGGAGCTATAAGAGTAACTAGATTTTCCTTTTGCCTTAGCCTCTAAGCACACACAGAGATTGTGCCTCTCCAGACAGTATGGTTCTCAGCTACCGTACTCTGTTTATTGTGGAACCATAATCTGCCTGGAACCATAATTTTAATTTGTTCCCTTTTAAAAGTGGTCAGTAGCTTGCTTAGCATGCAAGATTGCTGTTAGATTCCATTTAAATAACTTTGTGATTATAGTGTTATGAAATAAAATAAATCCACTATTTTAAGAAATTATATTCTAGAGTGTGGTATGGATAGCACTCACATTTTTCATTATTCTGCTCTCATCACTTATGTCAGCCAGTGTCTCATTATAACAGCCATACCACACCACTTCCGTTCTGGAATTAATCACAAAATCTTTGCAGTTCTAGTATCTTAAATGATTTTTCAATGTGGAATTGTAGATATTGTCTTTACTGAGTCTCAAAACCCAAAACACAAATGACAAGTGATCATTACTAAAGGGTGAACACTGAAGGAGTTTAGGGCATTAAAAATTAAGATTATGCAATTTGTAAATTCCAGAATTATATACAGTGAAATTTAGCTGATACAATATACTTCAAGGATATATGTCTTCTTACGCATAGTTTAAAATGCATGCAATTATCTGAATATTACACAGACTTAATACATTTTTCCTAGGCCTGTTGATAAAGAAAAATGATAAATCAGAAACATGGGTTCAGAATTAATTGGCTTTTGTGTATATAGGTGAAAAAAGAATATGGATGTGGAGGAATGATGAAGTGCATATTGACATGAAATTTTGAACATGTTACTAAGCAGCAGGTGGAGGATGCATATCCATAAACCAAGATCAGACACAGAAGGAATATATGACAGAGCTTTCTTTGCTATAGATGGGCCATACACAATGTGAAGTTGTGTCAATAATTAACAGCATAATAATGCTTTTATTATTATAAGCTACCTTAGGCAATACCTATTCACCAAGATATCTGCAGTTATCTCATGTTATCTGACTTTAAGCTTCCAAAACTAGTACCCTAATCCATTTTTTTGTGTTCTCTCTCAAATCAGTGGAGAAAGGATAATGACTCTTTGCATTCTATCACAGATTTATATTTTTCTGTGGAAACTGATCTCTTTATTTACCACAAATGAAGCTAATAACTCTGCCAAATGGGTCAAGTTATGTGACATGAAACCTACTCACACTAAGAAGAAATTAAATGAGATAAGGCTTTAAAAAGGAAGAAAACAAAGGCCAGCAATTTGGTAGTACTCCAATCTACGTAACAAATAACGGAATAAAAATAATATAGATTGATGTAATTTAAAAAACAGACTGCCGTTATTTTTAGCATGATTTTTGAAAGTAAACCAAGTATCTCAGAAATGTCTAACTTGACATGCTGCTTCGAAACCTTGCACAATGCTGGTCAGTGTATGGTTTCAGATAATATACTTCTAGTGAATTCATGCATATCTGAAAATGTATTCATGCTGCTGATTTTTTTATTGGTACTCATATAAAGCTCTCAAATATGTTATTCTGTTTCCTTTTTTTTGTCTTTGTTCTACAAGAACCCGATTAATCCTACTCAAGATAAAAGCATTTTTTCCATTTATTTTTACATGATTTGGATCAATGCCATACATCTCTTCCCTTTTAGAAGCAAAAATGAATTTTAATCACCAAGAACTTGCAAACGTGTCATTATATAGTCAGTTGCTTAAAAATAGAAAAATAAACCTTCTGCCGTTTATCTCAGAGGCAGAGTCTAATAACCTATATATTTTAAAATCATTAAGGACTAAGTTACTGATGAAATAGCTCCTGCAGTGTAAAGACTAAGCAATAAAATTGCTAATGTTTAGTTAATCAGTTTATTTAGCTATTTTAGATACTTAGACTATATGCTATTTTGGAGTTTGCTTTTGTAATTACTTATCAGTCAATATTGCTAATGTAGTTTACAGTATTCACCAAAAATTAGAATTGTCTGGCACTGAGAAAGATAATCTACCCATTTATTTCTTTGTTCAGTAAAAGTATGTGTAACCATAAAAATATCAGCAAAACAAGTCTGTATTTTTGTCTTATTGTTTTAAAAGATGCATATATGGTTCTTATAAAAACTGAAAACAGGACTTTCTATCAGCCAAACATATTTTAAACATGTAAATTCATAATGGTGAAGTTGAGCAGAATTACTCTGAGTAGCCTGATACTTCCTTTGTGTGAGGTTTCAAGAAAGTTTTTACTTTGATTCCTATCAAAAAGGTAGAAAGATAAAAATAAAATTACTTTGCAAATGTAGAATCATAGAATCACAGAATCACAGGACATCCTGAGCTGGAAGAGACCCATATGGATTACCAAGGTCTAACTCCCTGCCTTGTACAGAGAATTACACCATGTGCCTGAGAGCACTGTCCAAACAACTCCTTGAACTCTGTCAGGTTGATGCTGTGACCACTTCCCTGGGCAGCCTGTTCCAGTGCCCAACCACCCTCTGGGTGAGGAACCTTTTTGTAATAGCCAACTTAAACCTCCCCTGACACAAACTCAGGCCATTTCGTCGTGTCTTGCCACCGGTCACCACAGAGAAGAAATCAGCGACTTCCCCTCCTGTTTCCCTAGAGAAGAAGTTGTATGCTGCTGTATTACAGAACAATTAAGAACATACATATATGTGCATTTTTCCCCAGTTTTCTATGCCTTATTGTAGAACAAGGGAGCCTTGGCATCCTGAAAGCTCTTTTCTAGTACAGAATGCTTACATCTCTTCCATCCTTTGCAAACAACCTGGAAGCCTGGAGTCACCAAATCCAAGATATCAGTAGGAATTCTCTCAAGACTTAGAAAGTCTTGAAACCTATATTATTCCAAATTGTTTTGTGTTACTTAAGTTGAAAAATAAATAAATAGCACTTACAAGAACAGTCCATAATCAGATTATTTGTTTTAAGGTTGGAAAGCATTTTAATACCTTACTGATTTTGTAGGCTAAACAGACTAAGTATTTAAAGTTGGAATCTGGGTTATGGTATGTTAAACAGTAGATGACCATTTTTAGCCATAAGTGCATGGGATTTAGGATGAATTGTTACCATAACATAAAATGTCAAATGACTTAAAAAGCTTAACATTGTCTTGAGTGAAGTTTGGAAGATAGAAAACTTTCTTAATTTCTGTTTAACAGAACTGTGTAATATTCTGTCATCCATAAATTTATCTTGAATATTGAAGACATTTTGGACGTTATAAAATAATTTTGATTATTTACATATAGAAGGGTCTTTAACAAGAGCTTCTGCTTACATTCTTAAAATCATAAATAAAATTCACAGTCCAAGAACATTACACAGTCTTCTCAGATTAAAGTGGATCTCCAAGAGGCAAAATTTTGTCCATAGTTAATGCAGTGGTGTAATTAACAATTTATAGCTTTAAAATAAATTTTAATGATGAAGTAATTTTCTCCTTTGTCTTCACCTGATCCTATCATATGTCTTCCAAAAAAAAAAAAAGTAGCATATGTGTATAATCAAATCTAAGGGATGTTCATGAAAGAAGCAGAATGTTCCCAAAAATTCTGAAGGTTGTATGAAATTGAAATTATTTTGATTATTTTTCAATTGACAGTCTTAATATTCACATCATTCACATCATGTTTCACTGTGGATCGTTGTTTAAAAGTCTATGTAAATGGATTTACCTTATTGTAAGCAATATATTATTAAAATATCTTAGTCATATTTAATTTCATTTGTTGGTTATGTTAAATTACTATATAATTATATTACTATATAATTAATTATATTAATATATTTATAGCTATTATAATTACTGTTTTCAATAACTGGGGTGATGATACAGCAATATGCACATTTACCCAGTTCTTTATATGGGTAGTAAAAAAAAACCACAAGAGCAAAAATCCTGTTGAACTAGAGAAGATAGCAAGTTTTCTACTTTATTTTTTTACTGGAAAGTTTTTTTCAGTAAAAGCTAGTCTTGCTGTGCTTGAGAAAAATCTCAAGAGAAATAGAACATATATGATTCTGAAAGACTGTACTATCCCTGTGTAGACAAGAGGGATAAGTGAACTGTGTTACAGAAGTCTGATAAAAGCTTCCATAAAAGTTATTGCAATATAACTGATAAACTATTGGAAAGAAGAAATAATAGTAGAGAGGGTGAGACACATTTTGAATGGAGCACATAGCAGGCTTACTGCCTTGATATCTATTTTATTCTGGTCTCTGTGTGGGATACAGAAGAAATAACAACATTCCTTTGCTTTCAGTGGAAAACCTGTGACCAACAGACACAAATCTCTTTTCACTTGTCAATACAGAATACCCTTTGTTTGCAAATACATTCTTCAAGTTCAGAGCTACCAGAAAAAGCAGATGGGAGTTTCTCATCAAAGGGACATGCAATCATCCTCAAGAGAACAACATTACAGTGTAAAACACAGTGTGAGACACAGAAAATGAATACATATACAAAATTTTCAGTCTTTCAATGATTTGTGAGGCATAGCTTAGACTATTTAGAAAAGCTGAACAGATTTGGTTGAGTGGAGAAGTGGAAATACTGAAAAATGAAATTTAAAAAAAAAATTCCAAAAAGAGAATGGAGGGAAAAAAAGCCCCAACAAATCAAACCCAGAAAAAAAAATCCAGGGTGGAGAAAGAATGCCCAAAGTAGAATAACTAAGGGTGTTTAAAGAGACAACTGAAACTACATTTTTGAAAGAGAAGGTGGAATGATATTATGAAAGCAAAAGCCTGGTCTGCAACCTCTTAGCTGTAAAATGAAAGAAAAACAGCAACACTCTTTCCACTGACAACATTGTCATGCTTGAAGAACTCAGTTTCCAAGTGCAATGCCCGCTAGGAAGAAGCTTTCAAGTCATTCTTAGTATAAAGAAAAGTTTAAGGATGTAGTTGATACTTCATTAGGCTTTAATCGTGCACACTTTATTACTATTAATGACGATTCCTCAAGATGAAAGAAGCTGAGAGGCAGTGAGAGTACGCTTGTGAGCAAGGATTTCAGATGGGAAATAGAAGATCCATTGGTGAATTTCTAAGTGCCATATACTCTCTTGAGTCTACCAAAATTCTGTGCCTTAGGAATATTAAGGGAAGAATAAGTATATGGTTCCAGGTTCCAGAATAATATAATGATATATGTGGTGTTGTTTGTGGGATTTTTATGTAGTGTATTTGATCTTGTAAGAGAAAGATACCATCAGTTTTATACTTATGGAATACAAGTGAAGGGATGTTTTTTTAGATGATGATGAGCCAAGGGTTCCTTTTCAGGAGATATCAAGTAGCAAGTATCCTTAGTATATAAGATTATTCTAATTCATGCTGTACTTCTCCTCTTCTTTCCTTCTTCTGTGTTACTTTCCTAATATGAAATTATCCTTCAGTCTTCTAAAATATAAGAAAAAAACATCCTTGTAGAAGATATAGGAACCAGTCCTCACACTGAAGTGTAGTTCAGAAAATCTTGACAAATTACATAAAGTCTGGTTAGAAATATTGTTCTTGTGGTATATGCAATGGAAATTTGGAATATTTTACAATGGATTTTATGGAATCAACTTTCTTGGAGGATTGGAAAGGCAGGTTAGATATCTTTCTTTCAGGAATAATTGAAGTGTTTTCAGTTTTATCTTTTGCTTGGGACAGATTATTTTTCAAGGTTATCTGATAGGTCTGGAATTTTGTTTATTTGTTTGTTTGACATCTACTGCAGGCGGCAAGAAGTAATTGAAGCATATGGAGATAGAGAAGTGCTGGCAGAGGAATTACTTTTATACTGTTTTTGTCATTGTATTTCCAGATACAGTTGTATTGCATCATAGATAAACTTTCAATTACCATTGACCAAAAGGGAAAAGACTTTTTTAAAAATAATCTACAATATCATGAAAGAAAATGATATAGCAAAGACAGTAGTAAGCAAAGACAGTTGTGTGTTTTCTAATAGTATGAATAAACTTGAAGAATTTCAAAATAGAGGAAAAAATAGTCCACTTATGCCTGTAGTTACTATACACCCTTACCAAACCTCATTAAAAACAAAATAAATAAAGAATTGCAAAGTGTTAATCTAGCCTTGGAGTGGTGGAAAAAAACACAAAACAAAACAAAACAAAACAAAACAAAGCAAAACATGCTACTTGGAAGCTTTGTAATCTCTTTAATGGTCATAAAGATATGAAATTCAGTAAGTCACGTGTACCCAGTAGTAATGTACTGAAGATCCCAGAAGCAAAAGAATTCAAAATGAAAACTCAGGTCTGTGTCTTTAAAAGGAGTTTAAAAGATTTTAAGTGGGATTATTTTCCAGTATTAACATATGATGTTCACTTGTGAGCTGTAGAGTCCTCCAAGTATAACTCAAATGATCCCTTGAATTTAAGTATTTCTAGATACAAGCAAATGTGTTAAGTATCTGGACAGGGCTTCACTTTCATTTGCAATTATCTTGCTGTAACAAAATTAATGATCTGTAAATTCTTATCAAGTATGCAAAAAAATCAAAATTCTATTGAGACTTTAATAATAGCTGTATCAATGAAATCTAATTACATTATTTTTTTTAGTAAAAAATATTTTTATGAGTTTGACTTGATCTATCAAACTGGCAAGATAAACTGAATATGGAAATATATTTTCTTGATTTTTTGAAAAGTAGTATTAAGGACACTGGATTTAGGTTGCCAGTTTTTTGTTTTAGGAATATCTAAAAATAACTGTAGCTGAAGTAGCTGTTGGTCTGTTAACTATTTCCTTTAGATGCAGGAAAATATGTCTATGTTGTGTCATTTTTTTATACTTATATATTAAATTGGTACACTTCTGAGGTTGCCTTTGGTACACTTCTGAGGTTGCCTAGAGTATTTTAATTATTATTTTTGAGAAAATTAAATATTTTGAAATATTACCAAATATAGTTTGCCTTTTTTTTTTCCCTTAATCCTTTCCTTTCTTTTCATTTTTTTCCACTATAACACCATTCTGTGCTAATAAATTGCAGATTTTTCCAGTTTCAGTAATTTATTTGGAACTGGTCGGTACTCATCAGAAATCTTTTATCTGTGCTCTGTGTTCAGGGTGTTGACGACCACAGCTGGTTCAGAGTGAATGACTCTGCATCCTCATCTGTCACAGAATGTGTCAGCAAAAAAGAAACAACATCCAAAAGAGGCAAAAGCATTTTTTTATCTATTCAAGGTGATTACTTTCCTCAGAGCCTACCAAAAATCTTTCCAGGCTAGTATAAACCAGTGTAAACAAGGCACTGTGGATGTTCTCACTTGCCAGTAAAGAGATCTTTGACCTCAAGAAACATCTGTTACAGGGAACTATCGTGGTTAAACCCCAGCCAGCATCTAAGTACCATGGAGCTGCTTGCTCACTGCCCCTTCCCCCACCCGCTCCCAGTAAAACAGCAAGGAGAATAAGAAAAGAAGTTTGCATTTTTAATCAAAAGTGAAAGGGAGAAAGACTTTTCTTCATTCACTATTATTTTTAATTTATTTTTTAGCAGTTTAATAGTTTAAGCCTGAAGTCTAATCCACGTGTGCCATTACAACAGTTCAATTTTATCATACTTCATTTTGGCTTTGATAGGGGCAATGTTGAGTCATTTATTCCTATAGGAGCAGCTGTCCTTTGGAAGAATTTGGATGGCAAGTGATGTATGAATTCATGAGAAGGGTGTCATGATTGTCCCTGATGGCCCAAGAGTGGAATTTAGATCTAGTCTGGGTATTCCCTAAAGACCTATGAAATTCTCGTTTACCAAAAAACTTCAGAAACAGTATAAAGAAAAATAAAATTATGTCTTCTTTTATCTGGGGTATGGAAGTTTCTGTGACTTCTCTGAGTGATGGTAGCTGAACTACAGCACTACAGCAGAAAAACAGAACTCTTTTGTCTTTCTTTAGGTCATATTTTGAAACAGATGAAATAGACAGATTGTTCTCTTACTTTGTCACTGGTGACATAAGGCCAGCTTGGATGGGGCTCTCAGCAACCTGATCTAGTGAAAGGTGTCCCTGCCCATGGCAGGGGGGTTGGAACTAAATGAAATTTATGGTCCCTTCCAACCAAATCCATTCTGTGATTAATATTAATCTCTACAATCAGATGGATAGCATGAGACCAAAAAGAGAAGCTTTTAAATCTAGATAGAGTTACAATAGTTCTTACACTACTGTTGTTGATTTTATAAAAGCTGTAAAGACTGTACAGACTTTTTTAAAGTGTACAAGAAGATAAAATTAATTGCAATCTGCTTCCCCACTTTTGGACTTATGTCAGCAGTAGTGTTGTAAATAAAAAATAGTCTTGAAATTAAAGCATTTAAGTATGTGCTAGACTTCAGACTCCTGGCTAAAATAATGCTTAAATCATCATATAACTAAGTATGTGTCTTAAGGGAGTTCCCTGTGCAATGATAAGATGCAACCACAGTAAGAACTATTCAGATGGAAATACACACAAGCACAGTAGGTTTGGGTTTGGTTGGGGGGCCTTCCACTAAAAGTCCTCTAAAAGTCCTCTATTTCAAGCTGTTTACCAACATTGATAAATTTAGTGAAAATATATGACAACTATACCTGGATTTGCATAGTCATGTGGTTGAAATTCAGAAATCTGTATAGGCAAAATTATGTTCCACAATGTCTACATTTAAACATCTTCTAGCACCTTCGTGAGTCTGACTACATATAGGTAATAATCTCTAATGAAAATATGCAGTGTTAGCATATTTGATGAAAATGTTTGTTCATTTGAAAGTCCTATTTTACATGTTTTGTGCCTGAAACTGGATACAACCCATTTTATATTTGTGTCTTCTTTATAAGAATAATTAGCATTACAAAGGGAGAAACTATTCAGTCATCAAGCTGTTCCTCATAAATGTTTTCATTTCATAGGGATAACAGTTCCCTTTGGAAAAGAATTCTTCAATAATACTTCAATTAAGTTGAAGACTGCAACTAGGAAAAGTTCCATTTTTATACAAGAAGACTGAATTGCAATTTAGACTTTTTCATTATTGATTATGCTGTGTTATCTTGAGAGTTTGTTCTGTGAAGCTTGAAAGTCTACCAGCATTAATTTTTTTTTCCATTTGTTTCCACGGATGATACAATATCATTGTGGTTCAAAAAGCTGTATTCCATCTTCCTTTAATACATCTTTAAAACATGTTTGAATGTTTGAAATGGATTTGGTATTATATATTTTCTTATCTGCCAAAGATTTGTGCATTAGTGAAAATGTATTTTAATGACAATAAAAATACTGATTGAGTTTGATTTTTAATATTTGGGTAGGAAAAAAGACAGAAGAAGATTTTCCTGCTTTCGAGTCAATGAACTGGGCACTGAAAAAAGCTGCAGAATATCCTTAACACCCACTGAAGGAACTGTGAGATAAGACTGCTTAATTCCATAGGAAAAGCCAACATCAACTAGATTGTCTGTTCTCACCCCTTTCTTTAGATTTCTTCCCAAATTACTGCTCAATGAACACCAATCTTCTTCTGGCATTTCTGAAACCACATCTTCAAAAATTGTTAAAATAAATTCTCTTGTACTTCCCCAGAATAATGTAGAATAAAACAACCACATTCTGATTAAAGAAACTGAAAAAAAATCTAATAGTTTTAAATTCAGAAAAGCATTATTCCTTGCATTTATAGGAGGTTCAATCTTTATGTAGGCTTTGAATAGATTGTTTAAAATACTTTTATTTTTGTTCTACTGTATTTCTTTTTATTACTGTTTCATCGAATCAAGTATTGTCAATATAGTTTATGAGCTTTCTAGCTATTTTTTTTTTCCCTGAGAGAAAAAAAAATAACATACTATCTGTAGTGGGCTGTAATAATATTTATGAGGAGCTGTGTAGGTGTCAGACATTTTCTCATTGCTGATTATATGACATTGTCCTGTGTTTGTTCTGTTCACAGAACAGGAATACTGAAAGGTAATTGCACTTATTCTCAGCTTTATAAAGAAGTACGTGGATTTTGTTGCTTGTTTTGTTTTGTTTTTGTGTTTTTTGGGTTTTTTTTGTAAGTGGGAAGAGCATGGACTTCTCTAATCTTCATTGGGATGTGATAAACTACAATCATTGGGAACACTGTAATTTGTTTTATTTTACTGCTTTGATTAATTTCTTATTAATATTGCAAATGCATACATTTGTTGCTAAGATGATGATAGTGTACTGTGGAAGGAGAGAATACAGGTTCAGAGGAGTGCTCATGTGGGAAAAAATGTGAAAGAGGGGATACTGGGATTGCATGGGCAGGTTTTGGTAGCGGGGAGGACTACAGGGATCACTTTTCTCAGAAGATGCCAGAAGCTTCCCTTATATCCAGCACAGCCAATGCCAGCCAGCTCTAGGACGGATCTGTAAGTGGCCAAGAAAAGACAACCAGAAATGGTGGTAATACCTCTGTGATAACATATTTAAGAAGGGAGAGAACAATATTGTGCAGATGTAATTGTTCTCAGAGAAGGGAGCAAGAATATGTGAGAGGAGCTGCCCTGCACACACCAAGGTCAGTGCAGAAGGAAGGGGAGGAGGTGCTCCAGATGCTGGAGCAGAGATTCCCCCGCAGCCCATAGTGCAGTCCGTGGTGAAGCAGCTGTGTCCCTGCAGCCCTTGGAGGTCCATGGGGATGCAGAGATCCACCTGTAGGCCCTGGAGGAAACCCACACTGGAGCAGATGGATGCCTGAGAGGAGGCTGAGAACTCATGGGAGGCGCCTGCTGGAGCAGGCTCCTGGCAGGGACCTGCAGATCTGTGGAGAGAGGAGCCCACACTGGAGTAGTTTTCCTGGTAGGACTTGTGATTGTCTGGAGCACCCACACTGGAGCAGCCTGTTCTTGAAGACAGCACTCTGTGGAAGAATGACCCACATTGCAGCAGTCTGTGGAGAAATGTTGCCTGTGGGATGGACTCACATTGGAGAAGTTCACGGAGAACTGTCTCCTATGAGAGGGATCCCACACTGGAATAGGGGAAGAACTCCTGTCCATGAGCAGCGGTGAAAACAATGCGTGATGAACTGAGTATAACTCCCATTC
Source organism: Rhabdornis inornatus (assembly GCA_013397075.1). Taxonomy (NCBI): domain Eukaryota; kingdom Metazoa; phylum Chordata; class Aves; order Passeriformes; family Rhabdornithidae; genus Rhabdornis; species Rhabdornis inornatus. Next base: position 82,699 of record VWZS01005388.1, on the reverse strand, counting down.
CCTGTCTCCCTGTTCCACTGTGGGGAGAGCTGGGAAGGAGGAAGAGGTGGGAGGATGGTATTTCTAAGGTTTTGCTTCTTATTATCCTTCTCTGATTTTGTTAGTAATAAATTTAATTAATGTCTCTAATTCAAGTCTGTTTTGCCTGTGACAATACTGGGTGAGTAATCTCTCATGGTCATTATTTTTACTCATGAACCCTTTGTTACATTTCCCTGCCATGTCCAGCTGAGGAGGCCAGTGAGAGAAAGGCTTTGGTGGGTGCCTGGCATCCAGCCAGGGTCAACCTACCACAGTTTTTTGGTGCCAAACCTGGGAAATCGTGAGGATTTTGAGATAAGGATAGTTATCACAGGAGGTAATGGGCAAGAGAACCACTTAACAATGTTAGAGTGGAATGATTACAGGGAATTTTTGTTGTATTTGTAGTGAAGAGACAACAGGTAGATTTTGTTTAAATTATACACTTCCATTTGGTGTTGTGATGATGTTCCTTTGTTTTTTGTGGAGGGATTTTTCTGTTGTTTTGGTTGGTTGATTTTGTTGATACGAGTGAAGGCTGCGTGATGAATGTGGATTTTAATTATAATTCTTAAATATGTGACTTACAGACGGGAGGGATGGAAGCCCTCTCTCCAACTCCTCACCTCCCAGCAGTGCAAGGCTGTTATGAGAAAATGAAGTCCATGTCAGCCAGACACAATGCAAAGGATATTTTATGATGGACAAGAAATATCAAAGTTTCAAAGCATAGCACAATTGGATTAAAGTGAATGAATTTCAAAGATACCATTCTTCCCAACAGGGAAAAAAAGAGTGAGCAGTAACAGTACTTTTTCAAAAAACATCAATGAAAAAAACCTAACCATTAACTATTTTACCATGTATTTACAAATCAATTAATAGTTAAATTGACAAAAACATACTTTTTGAGAAAAATTACCTAAATCAGCATAAAAGAACTGAACACGAAATCAGACATCAAATGATATTAAAAAAAATAATGACTCCACATAGTAGAAGGTTCTCTAGAGCTGTTTAAAGTTGGTAGATAGAATATCCTTTGGATGCTTTGTGGGAACTATTCCCCTCATTTTATTTTTAAAACTGCACTAATTATCTGAGAAAATCTAATGTACCCAAGCCTGATTTAATAAACACAATTATTATCTTTCCTCACTTTGCATCATTTCAGGAGTCTTGAGAATAACAAACGCATCAGAAAATCAATTTGTTCTCCTATAGTCTGTCTCAAAACATATTAAAACTTGTATAGATACTGTTCCTTTACATGAGAGGAAAATATTACCTTTGTGATATTCTTGTCACTGAGAATATAGTTGACCAAACACAAATAGAAACACATCCTCCTGATTCCAAAGACTGAAATCCAGACACCAAAAAATGAAACATTTGGTTTAGTAGCCTTTTAAGAGTTGGTCAGACTATTAAAAAAATAAGTTAATCTGAAGCCTTTCAAATACTAGATACTGAAAAAACCTAGGGAGAAATCCTGAAATACCTGCACACATGCCCACATTCCTCCCACTCAAATCAACACTGGTCTTCATACATGGTCAGCTTTCTAAGAAATGTTTTTGATATCGCAAAATGCTTCTTCAAAAAGTTGTCATGAACCATAGTGGTAATTCCAGGTCTATATATAAAACATAGAAAAAAAAAATCATATGTAAGAATCCCCCTAAGTTATTGATATTATACAACTAATACCTAAGGAAAAATGAAATATTATTAATTTCTTTATTTTTGCAAAGATACTACAAATATTACTTGCTTGATCCAGAATGTAACATCCAATCGCTAAGCACTGAAAGTATACACATAAAATACTACTTTTAGGAATAATTTTTTAACAAGGGGATTTATATCCTTTTAGAGTACTTTTATTATTTTTATCAAGTTTTGCTATCTTCAGCTTACTAAAACACATAGTCTAATATAGGCAAAAAAAGGAGACATTCATATAGAAAGAATTTAACCATATAGAAAGGATTATTTAACTAATATTTTTGTCTAACACCTATTGTAATATTTGGAATTTAGGGAGATCACGGAAGACTTTTTTTCTTTTAATCTGGGTTTAAGAAATTATGTAGTTATAATATGAAGTCTAAAAAAATTAAAATTGACATTTTGAAAATTATTTCAGTTTTACATAGATATTATTTTTAACCTCATAAACTTGTATGATTTTTTGCTTGTATTTTGATATTCACCCTTATATAGTAAACAAGGTGGGGACCTGAGTTGCTACAAATTTTACATGGATTTTCTTTGGTTTGCCCTTTTCCTCATAATGAAACAAGATAAAAGGAGGTGGGGGAAAAAAAAAAAAGAATTTAATGCAGACTTATTAAACCATTCCTCTGCGTTGCCGAAAGAAAAAAAAAATAAAAAACACCTGAACATTTACATTCATGATATTAATTCTGCTTTGTTTTTCTTTTATTTTCTTTTAATAATACTCTTAAGTGTGAAAAACTACAATTAGCAATTTGATGGTTTTTTAGAGCGCAGCTCATATTTACTCAAATATCCAGGTTTTAGTTCTGAAGATCTCTTATAGCTGGTCAGAATTTATTTTACTAATCATTCTGAGCAAGTACTCTGTAGTCTGCAGACATGAGTATAATGCAAACTCAGATTTTCGTGTTGCACCTATTTTATTTACATTTTTGCTTTTTAAGTACAGAGCTCAAGTCCACTCTATTTTCTCTAGTCTTTCACCTGTTATTCTTCTTGTCATATTTTCCCTAGAACTTTATGTAGTCTTTCCCATTGAGCAGAAATTATTCCAGACACCTCATATTGAATCATACTCTTTCAAATAATCATCTCTTCTTTTCCGTCTAAGTTCTGGGCACAGCAGCTATCTCCTTTAATGTGCTGGACTTGTCTCTTCCTTTGTGACTATGGAGCCTTTTGGTGTCAGTAGCATCTTGGTTTACTGTCATTCACAAACCACATCTCCCACTGGTGCTGTTTCTAAAAGTTAGTACCCATTCATGTTCTGCTTGCAATGGCAATATTGCAGCCATACTGCTCACAGGTTAGACGCTTCCATTGTCTTAGTGAGACTCCATATTAGAAAAACTTTCCAAAAATGTTTCTCTTGAATTATGAGATTGAAGTCATGAGGTACTAAAGCATTCTGGTAGATCTACTATTCTGTACAGTTTGTGGTGTACTGCTCCTTCCTCCAAACTGGCCAAAGGGATATTCCATATCATATCATGCCTCCTCAGCACTAAAAGCTAAGAGAAAGAAGGAGGACTGGGGGGCAACACTTTTTATTATAACATTTATTTTCTGAAGCAACTGCAAGGTGTATTGAAATCCTGCTTCCCAGGAAGTGGCTGGACATTGCCTGTTGAGGGATGTAGAGATTAATCTTTTGTTTTCCTTTACACACAGCCTTTGCATTTGCTTTATTAAATTACCTTAATTTTGACCAACGTGTTCTTTTCCATCTTTTTTTCTCCTCTCTCTGTCCTGTTGAAGAAGGGGTGAAACAACAGCTTGATGAGCACCTGACTTTCAGCCACGGTCAACTTACCACAGTATCCCACTTGGCTTTCCCTGTTGACTGATCATTCCCAGAACCATTTTCCACTAATATTGCCACAAACTTCTTGAAGTTTTTGGGCTTTGGTTCTTGATACTGGTTCCAAATGAAGCAACTCAAGCCTGTGGTAGAAGTTTCTTAAAAAAAGAAAGTGTGGTCAACATGCATTTTCTTCTCTTAAATAACAACATGGTAAAACTAAGATTTTTGACATTATGTGAGCTCCTTGGTTATTAGTATCTGAATCGATAGTTGTTTTCTTTTCAGCGCCAGTAGATTATTAATTATACTTGTCAATTGGTGTGGAAATCAGAGAAACATTATCCCCATGAATCCTTGTCACTGTGAATGGAAGGTCATGTCAAGGCACACTGTAAGACAATGCAGAATTTCCACCTGTGAGCCTGTATTCCACCAGAGCTCAAAGTGCCTTACTGAATGCAAGAATTTTGTTTATTTGCTTGTTCCTCATAGCTGCAAAACCCTGAAACTTCTTTCAAAGCTGTGTGGAGCTTAAGATTTGTCAATAACCTGAGTTCATTCTCAAGAGTCTAAGATCCATCACAGAGCTGATTCATCTGGGATACTGTTCAAAAGAAGACACTTTGTTAAGCTATTCACACAAATATTATTTGGCTTAAAATACCAGTTTACCTGAGGGAATACATCTTCAGAATGAAAGGCAGGCTTAGGTTAGTCCAAGTAGACTTAGACCTAGTCTAGTCTAGTCCAGGACTGACCCTGGATAGATGACAGGTGCCCATCAAAGCCACTCTCTCACTTCCCTCTGCAACTGGAGCACAATTACATCTGCACTATAATTCTTTTTTCCTTCTTAAATATGTTATCACAGAGGTGCTACTACTTTTTCTGATTGGCTCATCCTGGGCCCAAGGTGGGTCTGTCCCGGAGCCAGTCAGCATTGGCTCTGCTGGACATGGGAGAAGCTTCTGGCAGCTTCTCACAGACATCCATCCACCCCTATAGCTCTCCCCACTGCCAAAACCCATCCATGCAAACCCAGTGACATAGGGTAACACAAAGCCATCTCAGCACTGGTAAATTAGTTGTTTCCTGAACAATAGTTTTCAGGTTCTTGTCTAAATTACCTTCCTTCTATCATTTTATCTCACCTTAGTGAGGGGAATATAATGCCCAAATACAACTTATCATAGTTTATAAGATTTTCAGACAGTTATCTATGTATGCATGAATATATAGGTACGTATATATCTAGCTAGACATATGCATTAAAAATGTGAATTTCACCCAATGAAAAAGCCCCTATAGATATCTTCAGATCTTCATTGCAATTCCTCAGAACCCCAATTAAAATTATGTTTTTTCATGCTATCTTCAAAGCATCTGACAATCATTAAACTTACAGAGTTTTAAAACCACTGCCTAGTATCATCTCTGGGCTTTATTTTACCACTCATAGCCTGCAACCATCTGTCTGAGACCATCTGTTGTCTCATCTTCTACTTAGTTTGAAAATTCTTTGGATGGGGATTGTCTTCTTGGCTCACATTTGGCAAAGAGCTCCTGCCCTCTAATAGACTTCTAAGAGTATTTTGGAAATACAAAGAAGAACAAGAATCAACTTAGCTGTCAGTCAAGAAAGTATATTACAATAGAGTTCAACTAAATATAAGGAAAGAAAACATTTACAACATCTGAAAGATTTAATTCTTGTGGCAGCTTTTAATGTCTTACATTCAAGACAATTCTGTAACAGTAATTTTCAAATGTCTGTGTATAAGCAGTAGGCATTATTACAACTGACTAGGCTGAAGTTGTAATTTAGATAGTGACTTAAATCCCTTCATTTTCTAAGATTTTATGGGTTTATTTTCTTTAAATTTAGAGTTGGTGATTTTTCTGGAAGATCTCTTTGTATGAGTACAGATGATGTAGTTTGTGGGAATATGCTGCACTTTCAGTCTGAGCTATTACAAGGAAAAACATTTGGACTGAATTTTGGTTTATATTCACTTTACTCGATCTACTTGTGCTGGTTGTTTAAGCATTCCTTCAAAGAATAAACCTATTAGTAATTAAGAAAATAGAGTAGCACCCATATACAATTAAAGTCTGGTCAGATGTATCTCCATTACCATTTCCTCCAGAGACAAACTGTCAGATTCCACTTTAATTCCAAGACTACTATGAAAAATCACCTTAATTATAGAATTCTTGGCATGGCATTTATGTTGTCATTCAACTTGATTGATTCATATTGCTAAGTTGTCAGTTTAAAATGTATTAGATTTATTTTCAAAATGTATTTTTATTAACTATTTTCCTGTTATAAAACTGTAATATAAGTTATTCCTTTCAAAAACTCCTTAAAAATTGCCATACATTTTTGATTACAGATTTTTGAGCTTGACTCTCATTGAGAACTTCTCCATTGCAAAACAGTGAACGTAAGGAAATTGCTGCAAATTTATTCTTGGGTTTGGCCTCACAATGAGTAAAGCTAAAAGAAAATTATAAAAAAATAAATAGTATGTATTATCTTACTGACATACATTCATATGTTCTAGTTTATTAGAAAATATAAAACTTGCTTTGATAAGTTACCCTTGACCATATACCACCACTGTTTTAGAAGAACTTTACAGAAATCTGCATATGAAAGTAGCAGCAGTCAAGATCTATAATAGTTGATGAACTGTGATATTACAACAATCCTTGCTGTTACCATGCAATTCCAAAAACGCTTATGTACATTTTAGTTTCTCTCTTGCCAGAAATATTCATATATATAAATCGGGAAAAATAAAAACCCTTTAGACCATTACTGTTGGAAAGAAATAAAAAATAAATGAGTACTACTTGTCTGATATATAGGTATATAACTATGCATTTTCAGTAGTTAATGTGTTCAAATAACACACCCAAGTCAAAATTTATAGCGGTTAAGTACCAAAAGTAGGCCAGACCATTACCTCTGAAAATGTCCAGCCCTCCAAAAGTTGTGCTAAATCTGCAACCTGTGTTGATGATAAAATACTTTCTTTGTCATGGGCTAAACATTTGACTTATATGATTGCCTCCTTCTCAGTCAGAAACTGGTGTAAGGATGAAGAAGGCTGTGAATACCAGCAGATAGAATTTACTTGTGCACAATTTCAAATAAACCAATGGTTTTGTGTTTACCTCATCTCTAATTCTCTGTGGTAAAGGAGGAAATGTCAAAACCCAAAGGAATAAAATTTTTTGGCAATATTATGAAATTCCAGCCATAGTTGAGTGCAGAAGTATACAAAGATTATGAATCAGTGCTATGGTATTGGCTTTGTTACCTTTTAATTCATAATAGTGCATCTTATTTTTTCTTTGTCTTTTCCTTGGTTTGATAAATACCACATCAAAACACTTTAGTAGACTGTAAAAAATATTTACAGATTTCCGAATGCCAACAGTATTACTACAATTATCATATAGGTGATAGACAACATTAAAAACCGATTCTTATTTAAGATTTTTTTTTAATTAAGTAGTGAAGTTGAAAATCACCATCAAGTAACTACATACCAGAGCCAAGGGAAGCAGAGAATCCACTTCATCGTATAGGACAGTTAATTTATCTTTTTTACTCTGTAATCGTGCTTGTCATATAAAACTGTGAAGGCAAAGGTATAGCTCAGTAACATAAGGCTTATTAAAGATAAAACACATTTCAACCCCATTTCTAAAGAGGTAAAATACAAAATAATTAGGATGCTGTCAAATAAATTATCCTGCTTATGCTGTATAAGTGTTCAACAAGTAGTCTGAGTTTTAGGTGCCTAGCTGATGTAAACATGGAGTCTATTTGCATAGAAAGAGTCCAGCTAGCATAAGACAGGCAATGCAAAGAAGTCCCATTTCTTTTCTAAATCAATATTTTTATGAAATAATTCCCTTTGCCATATTAATATACATTATGGAATAGAAACCTTCTTAAATGATGTCTCACATTTATTCTTCTACTTACATATTCCCAAAATATTTTGAGGTATAGACAAGTATGTATACAGGGGCTTTTTTGCTTTAGATAATAAAATGTTGTCAACTGCAATTGAGAGATATATGTCAATCTTCAATCTGTCATCTAAATGCTGTTTTGTAAAATTTATTTTAATTTCTTTTTGGTGATTAACTGCATTGTTTCATTTTGCCTATGATTTAAGAGCAAATATCATTTCTCCTAATGGATGAGGATTAAAAAAGAAATAAATTAAAAATCTTTCTAGGATCACTGTCATATGTTCTGGAAAATAAGAGTGGTTGCACTGCAAAATCTAACAAAAAATGGTTTTTTGTTTTAAACACAATTTCTGAGAGTTAATTGGTTATCAAACTATGTTACTGAGTGACACGTAAAGAACAGAAGCCTTTTGTGTAAGAACATACAGAAGAGTGATGGAAGGAGGAGTTAAAGACCTGGTGGCTTAAAATATTAATCTCCACACTCATGGTGTTAGATACAGAGCTCTCCTTTAACTCAGAAATATAAACGGGAAATGCTTAAAACAAGAGCTTTTGAGAGCTTTGAATACTCTCTTCTCCACTTCAGAAGAACCAGGGGACACAGAGGCGTGATAATTCCTTAGTTTGAACTTGCCACTTCTATAAGAGTGCAATGATGTAGCGACTCGTGGTGATGGTCAGGCGCTGCTACCTTCCTGAAGCCTCTCCAGCAGGCGGTGATCCAGGCAGGCAGACCAGCACACAAACCCACACACACGCTCAGGCTCGCCGCTGATGACAGGACAAAGCTGGCGAATGAAAGGTGGGAAGGGTCTTTTGTATGGAGTTCCAATGGGTTTATTGGCAGCCATACACCAAAGGGGTCCAGGGACAAAAGATGCACAGCATGGGAGGGATTGGGTTTAAGTATGGGGAAAGAGGGGTGGAGCAGGGCATCAGGGTCCAATGGGAACAGGGGAAAGTGGTGCAGAGGCAGGGTAAGGGACTGAGGAAACCAATAGGTGATGGGGTGGAACACTGCACCAAACTGGGACCAATGGGGATTAGGAGAAGGGACAACATTCTAGGGTGGGACTACATAAGGGTAGAAAGGGGGGTCTGGGCCAATGGGGAGTACAGAACTGGGCACATTAACATAAAACAGCAAAGGACAGTGGGGAGGAAGCCTTTTGTCACCATGTCAACTTTTGACAGCTTCAGTGTCTCTCCCTCCAGGGCATGGAGATTGTTGTGTCTCTGGCAGGCCCCAGGGTCGGGCCTCCACACAATGACACCTAAAAATGGATTTTCACATTATGGGTAAATATTGTCTCTCTTAATTTATGTAATACATGCTTAGTTTATGTTATTTTTGGAATGCAGAGGCTGTAAACTTGTGGATAGTATTTAGCTGGTCTCTTTTTTTTCTCAAAAAAAAAATAGTTTAGAGTTTTATTTGGGTATTCATTCCTTCCCAGATCATATGAGCTGGTACCTTGTTTTAAGTCACAGCAAAGAAGAAATATCCCAGAAGAGATTTTACAAATACAGACTACCTGTTTGGTGTTAGTGAGTGACTGCAGAACTCTGGAGGTTAATAGAGGCATGATGCTTCTCAAGACATTCCTCACATCTCATCACTGTGAATTCAGCTGCTTATCTTGGCACAATAGCAGGGCCCATGTATTCAGGTGACTGAAAAATTTATTGAGCAGGGTTAGAATCTGAGGAACACCAATGTGTTTATGACATATTCACGTTTCAGATTTTCTGTGAATTGTGAAATTACTTGTGATCCACCTATGAAAGTATAATGTGACTTTTAAATAAGAAGGAACTAATTATTTCTTCTGGACATAGTTTCTACACAATTTTTCATTCACTTTCTTGGCTGCTAAGAGACCAACTGTACATCAAAGAACACTTTTTCTGGAAATCAGACATCTTCTCTTTTTCCAGTCATTTGTAATTAACAGGTAAAATTGATAACTTTATTTCTAAGTCTACCAGCATCCCCAGCTAACAACATGGTTTCAAAACCAAATGTTGCAATTGGTAGATCTTAATTTTTCCAGACGACTTGATTTTTCTTTAAGCAACAATCATATGATGAGAATCTCTTTCTGCATCAAACTTTTTTTCTCCAGTTTAAAATTCATAAAATAATTTATATTGTAATCTTTTTCTGTTAGGGTCAACTGCTAATTTATTCTTCCAGCTGCAGCACTTCTATTTAATCTCGAAGATTCTGTGACTATTTACAATGCAGGGTGAGCTAAGCTTCATTTGAAAAAGAAATGTAACTGTTTTCTCCAAGTACAAAACCTGAATTTACAAGTAAAATATTAGATTGCACGAAGAACGGAAATTCAAGTTCGTGCTAAAATATGAACACTAGTTGTGACGTGCTGTGGCTGCCCTAATGTAGAGAAGACTTGCGAAAACGGAATGTTTTAAGTGTTTTAAGTTATCAAATAAAGATCTTAGAGGATCTAGAAATGCACTGAGGAAGACACTGAGAAGTTCTGGATGGACAACAAAGCAATGTAGATAGATTTGGCCTTAAATTTATATAAGGAAAATTCAAACCCCATCTATTATTAAAAATGGAGATCGAAAAAAAATAGACCAGAGAAAGGTTTGTGCTGCAGGAGGTTTTTTCTATTTTGTTAGATACCTGGTTTTGGGTATGAATTATTTCTCTTGCAGTTTAAATACTCTCTATAACATTTCATTCCAGTTAGCGACTGCTTTCTTCATGAACTTTATTTTGCTTTCCTGAGGAAGCAAGTCTATTTGTTTAAGCAGCACATAAGAAATATTTTAAATCTATAAGAATATATAAAATTTTAAAATTATGAAAAATTAATTGCCCTAATTTGGATATTAGGAAAGTATTTTGTCAAGTCTTTTGAGGAGAAATTAATTTTCTATGATTTTTTTGTTGCTGTTTCTAGGTAGCAAACAATTTTACAAGTTACAGTTCAAATGTAACAGGTTTTCTGTTTTGATCTATTTTCAGTTAAAAAATATATAAGCGCCTGGATATTTTTAAATTTTGAAGAGGAATTAGTTGCTCTAATATCGTGAAATGCCTAGGAATCTTTTGCATGCAGGTGGAACAAAGCTTCCTCTCACATTGCTGTCTAAGAAATCATATAAATTTGATTCTATGTTTAAATTAAACTTCTTTGTCAGTTATTGGGCTTGACTGTACAGTCAGTGAAGTCATAGGTGAAGTCATTACCTTAAAAAGGCTCTTCTTTCGTTAATTTCTTTTAGCTGTATTTTTTGAGCTCCTGCCAAGGTACTAACACAGATCCTGACTGAACAAGAGTTTAAATCTTTGCTTAAGTCTAAGCACATAATTTCATCTAATGAAAATTCTAGATGGATGTGGCCGACTTCCAGCCCTCAGTCTTAATACAGTTGGAACTCACAATTGGATCAGAAAGAATTATGCTTTCAGTAAAAAAAATCAGTCCTGAGGGATGGAGGTTTGATGCTATCTTACAAAAGAAAGGAAAGCTTTGTCCACTTTGTCCACCATACTTTTACTCCTGCAGAAAAGCCTTTATTTGCTATGCTGAAGTCCAGTAATGCTTTCTGAAATCCCATCTATATTACACGCAGTAATCATTTGATGACTAGAATGAACAAAGGATATAATTCCTTTTCTAATAAGAATTTATTACAGAAGGATTCTGGCATGAGGCTGTTACATATTACAAAATACAAAACCCCAAAGTTTCATGAAGGTAGTATAAATGTATGTCTATCATTCTCTCTGACATAAATACTTTCAAAAATCAAAGAGAAATTTCTTAGAAGTTTCTTTGTTTCCTAATTATTTCCTTACATAATTATAACTTTTCTTTTGTAGAGTATAGATATTATTTTTTCATGCTGAATTCTGTTGAATTTAAGGTTGACTGAGAGAGATGCACATACTGATCTTCTATAATCACCAATAAAAGTGGAAAAAAAATATTTTAGCTGATTTACTATTTAGGTTACCCATACATGCTAGATCAGCTGTCCTTAACACACCATCTGAAATGAGATTCTCTCATGAAAAAGTGCTGAATAGGAAAGCAGATTTCAAGACTTTCTCAGTTCTATTCCACTCTGATACTGGCATCCATGTAAACCTGGATAATACATCTGCATATTCTTTCCTTCCTGTAAAAGGTAAGAGGCAACATTATTAAAAAGGGTTGGGATATGACATTTTTTTACAAAATACTTCAGAAGGAGAACTGTCTGTTTCAAGTTAACGTACTCCAAAGGATTGTATATGCAAAACTGTAAATAAGAGTTGAGATGGTGATGTATAGATTTGTCCTAAATTCCTATGAGTATGCCACAACTGGGTATATGTGTTTTATTTCTGTTATAAGAATTATTAAAAGAGGCTTTTTAGCAATGCACAGTAAAGGAGCAGTGTCATCCAGCAGATACCTTTAATGAAATTTTGCTTAGTGCTAGGCAGAAAATAGAATTCTTTACAACAAATATCTTGCAACTTTCTCTGTCCTTTTAATGACACTCACCTAAGAAAAATAATATCAACTATTAGTAGTTATTTGGCAAAATAATTATCCCAGAAAGTATTTAGTGGAGCAAGTAAAAGCCTGATATAAAGATCAGTGAACTAATGGGATCTGTTTATAAAGCTGGATCAGCATTACAGTTCTAAGAAAATATTATCTAATCTGGAATAGTAGCATTTTGGATCCTTGATGTTGGACAACCAGCATCTCCTAAATTTAATTTAATTTTTAAAGGTTTTATCAGGATTCAATGTGATTTTAAGATTAATAATTTCAAACCTGAATGTCCATAAATAAAATATTGTTCTTTAATGTTTGATAGAGGAGAATTTTTACTTTTCTGTCAGCAGAAATGCAAAGTAAATAAATCATCATGCATAGTAAATAAAACGACTTATATGTTCAAACTAGTCTTCGTACAAAAAATACCATTTTATCTCAAGTCAGTGTATTTGCTCTATTTCTGTTTCTTTTCTTTTTTTATGAGATTATCTAACACTGACTAAGCTGTTTAATTTATAAAAGGTGATTGGAATCTGGCATTTGGAGGTGGGCTTTCTTAAATGGTTGTAATTTTAATGTTTTACATTTCAAGCTCTAATTTTACTTTTAAGCTTTCTTATTTGAATTATTTGAAAAGTGCTGTTGATGCCTAGCACCAAATTTAAGTCTACCTAATCAAATGTAGACATATAGACATATAATTTTAACTAGAAGATAAAATAAGAACACTCATCAGCTAAAGTTAAAAAAAAAAAAAGAAAGATGAAATGAAACAATGGCCAAAGGTTTAAAGCCACTGTCTGGAACTGGAAAGGAGCAGAGAATCCCATACGGTGTTGCCAATCTATAAATAAGCAATTAAATTTATTGGCTATAGCAGAAGAACTTACATGTTCACTCATGTGAATACAGGCTACACAGTCTGGCCTTGAATGAGTATTTCTGAATAAAGAGTCCAGGAACATAAAGCAGTATTGATGTGCAAGCTAAAAAGAGGTAAACCTTGAATGAATTTCAGGGACTCTTTTTTTTCCCCAACAGTGCCTCTTTCATACCAGTTATGCATCCAGAAAAAAAAAAAAAATGCAAATGTTTTTCATTATGAAGATCATTATGGAGAGAAAACTTTTCTTTTATAAAGTATTATTTTTAACAGTTATTTTGAAATCCACCTCCTTCTTGTCCCATGCAATCTTTGACCTTGTCAGTTTTAATAGGTTTTAACTTTTATTCAGCTGTCATATTCTTGCTCTCATTTTCCTTACTAAAAAACTCACCATCTGTCTGAACCAGCAATATTTTCATTGTTAAGGCATCTTCTCCCACAACATATGTCTTCAATTTCTAATGTGAATCAGAATACTTGCAGAATGTTGTCACTGATCATGCCACCAATCTGATTGAATCAGCCTTGACATTTTGCCAATTAAACTGTGCACTTTAAAGAGAAGTATAAATAGCATTTGCTTTATTGAAAGTTTCAGTATGGCTTACTAGGATAATGAAACATAGTTTCCTATATGTTTGGGGAGATTCATGGAATAACAGGAATTTCAGTTTTGTGGTCCACTTAATAAATTGCATTTGTAGTAATTTACTTACTAGGAGGATTTTTAAATATTAGATATTTCAATAACTTTTTTGACATCTAAATTGTCAAGTGAATTAACCTACCGAAACATGCATTTGCATAATTCTGGAAGCATGACATAGTATAAAAATGTTCAGGCCATGGAATCTATGACATATTATAATGTTGTCTCTTTCTTACTCTCCAATACCTGATTCAAAAATATTTGTAGTCTTTTATATTATCTATTCACAGATGCATTAATTTGACATCTTTTTCTCAGTAGCAGAATTTCCAAATATATTTTGTCATTAGAAAACAAAAACTTCAAAGGATATGGAAGGAAGTACAAGAGAATAGAAAATCCAAATGTTGATGGAAACAGTCTTTAATGTGATTACCTTTTGAGAGTATGTGATCACCTTTTGAGAGTATGTGATCAGGAAAACTGGTTTCAGCTGGTAGAAATTAGGAGGTTTCAGAATTACTTCCTATAAACATATTCAGTGCATATTCTGCACTGGCTTTTTTCATAGATCTTTGAACAGTTTAGTCCTGCAAGATACTGAATGTCTTGTCTCCTTCCTATTCAAAGGTTTCCAATAAGGCTAGTCAAGCTTTTTCCAGCAGAGCTATTCTGCAGTATAAAATTGTGCTTTGACCACACAGATTTCTTCCTAAGTTATCTTTTCAGAATGTTTATTTGGGACTTTCGTTCTTAAAATCTAGATGGTCGGACTGATAAGTCCTAAATATGAAAGAAAAGGTAAAAGATAATTGTTTAATAATTTTTTGGTTAAGTTACCATGTATAGATACGCCTTAAGCAACTATACGCATATGATGTGTGTGTGACATTGCATATAAATGCAACACATGTAGATATCACATTGTCTGCATATGCATGTAACACAATGCCAGATTCAATGGGGTCACCTCATTATGCAAAAAGAAGTATAAAATGACCTTACCCAGAGTAAAACTGAATTTCTGCATGTGAAGTGTTAATTGGTGGCAAAGACCAATGCAATTTTCTCAGTTTAGAGTGGGAAAGAACTATTGATCTAAGCAGCTGGTAAGTTCTTTGCAAGGCCTTCCACCAGCCAAACAGCAAAACTGGGACAACTGACTCGATGAATTTTTTTTTCTTTAAAACATAACTCTGTTCTTCTTCCAGTTTTTAAGCTGCTTTGCACAGTTCTGTTACCTATCCCTTGTATTTCAAGAAGGAATATGTGGAGCAACTCTTTGCAATTAAGAAGAGAGCTATTTACCTTCAAAAAGAGCAAATTATCTTTGACCGTACAGAAAAGGTCGTATTTACACTACCTGGGAATGAGCCTGTATCTTGCAAAATATGTGCATATACATATTTGCAGTGGGGAAGCCTTGAGTAAGGCCATGGAAAAACAACATAAAATTATTTTATATGGTTGGCATAAAAAATGCAGTTGTGTTACTGAGTCAAACCTCCTTTCATGAGATAGAGCAGTAGGCCTGACCTACCTATCCCACAAAGCCTCAGTTTGTCCCTAAGCTGTAATTTTCTTACATGACTAAAAGGATTGTACAATGCCCTGGCTGTAGATGTGCCATGGTATTTGTAAAACTGAAAAGAAAAAAACAAAGAAAATACAGATATACAGAAAAAAAAGAAGCCATCACTTTCATCACACTTAATGCAGAGTAGAAGATGATAGAGAATATTATTTACTTCCATTTGACAGGGCGAGTTTGGCCTTTGACTTCTGTAGCTGGGACACAGAGTATTGGTATTTCAGCAGAAAACAAAACCTTGTGTCCAAGAGCAGTATAATGAGTATTTGTTAAAGCCTTACATTTTCAAAATACGAATCTCATCCATTTTAAGATTGGACTGATTTTAGGAGAACTGTCAAGCAAGGACACATGATTTCACAGAACATTTTTAAAACTGAACAGCAGTTTATGTGAGGAAACCTTTATTTCTTGTGCCAGTATTTACCCAAATTGAGATTATCACGAATCTTTATTATGTTCTTCCTTGCCATTTAAGACAGATACTAAAAAAGAAAAAAAGCACAGCAGATAAGATACTTTATCCCATGGTGAGAATAACAAACAAGATGAGACTTATGTAGAAGGAAATTTGCATTCCAGTCAGTGTTCGTGTGTATAATCAAGTACTGTGTGCAGTTAAATGAGTCTGTTGTCTTGCTATAATGAGTATCTACATCCATCCTAACAGTTAATGAGGAATAAATGACTTATTATCAATGAATGGCAGTATCTAAATAGCTTTGCAACAAAAACAGAATATTAATATGTGTAGCTAAAATAGATCTTAAATGATAATGAACTTACTCAGACTATTAATTATTTTAAAAGTCTCTAGTAAGGTTTAATGTTTCTGGATGGAATTGGAGCTGCACTGGTTCAAGTACCCTTATATGTTTGCAGACAGAGTTAACAAATGACCCTTTAAAACTATCTTAGAATTGAATGGAAAAAGGTTTTTATGAAATACCAGGGCCACCATAAAAATCAGACCACAGATCTCTCTAGTTCAGCACTTTATTCCTACCAGAAATTAGGCCTACTCACTTCAGTGGAAAAAGCAGGAATAGTCTCTATAGCTGATGGTGCATTAACTGACTAACTTCCTAATCACCAGCTGAGGGTGAATGTATGCCCTGAAGCACAAAGGCTGTGCCTTTTGCTACCTTTTTTTTTTTTCTTTAAAAAGAAAAGATTTTTCCAATACAGTGGAAAGATGTATCCTTTCTATCCTTTCCACATAAATGTCAAATTCAATTCTCTAATTTCTAAGATCTTGGTCTCAATATCTTACCGTGTTCAGACAATGAAACTGCAATTATAGCAGAAATTTGGCTGAAGTTTTCCTGGCAGTGAGTAAAGTGACCTCTTATCTAGATAGTCTAACATTCTGGATGAAGAACTAATTATGGACTCTCTTTTAATTCTTCTTAAGCTTAGACAAGTTCTCATCTATTATTTGCATCTAGGATGCTATCCCCAGAGCTTGTTTTGATTCAGAAAAATTAAGTACCTCAGATGGCCTTAAGTAAAAAAAGTAGAATACTAAAGAAGTTTTGATCATACCACCTGATGCTACGAAGTTCATGTAAAACTACTTGGATTTCGTAATATCCAGGACACAGATCTAAGCATTTCTATTTTCAGATTCTTCCACTAAGCTTAGGAAGCTAATATGGGTTAAAGATAGAAAAAATTGTGGCAAGAATCATTATTATAGTTATTTTTAATGGAATTTCCCTTTTCTCTTAGATATTTTGCAAACAATATGTATTTAAACTATGTTTCTGGAAGAAAAGAAACTCCACTCTTATGGTCTAAGTGAAATTATTTAGAACACAACCCAAAAAAAATTAAAACTCCCTGGAAATTCATATGAGTGCACAGATCAACAAATCTAATGTAAAATGTTCTATAATACACATCAGTCTTTGCAACCTGATCTAAACACAGAATAATATATATATTTATGCAGGTAATTAATGAGTGCTACACTGGACTTGAAAGAATCTGTATTTTAATTTCAGCTAATGAGTGTTTCCTAACTAGCTAGTTGCCATGAGAGACTTTCAGACAATTTCCAGAACAAATTTTTGCTATACTTATTTTCTTGATTCAGAGATATTCTCAAACAAAAGTGAGCACGGTAAAAGTATGCATAGAAAAGAATTAGAAATATATTGTTTCCCTCTGTTTATTCTTTCATGCTTTCATTTCAGCTGAAATTCAATATTCTTAGTACTATGTTGCTGTTAGATAGATCATAAAGATTGACCTGAAGTCTAAACCAGGGTCATCTAAATCTGTGGATATTAACTAAAGTTTTAACTGAACCCAGTGTTCAGTTTGGTGTCTGCTACAGCAAGAAAGCATCTCTGTTTCTGATTTTCTATAATTCCTTCAGAGACACATAGCAGCCTTCCAGCACCTGAAGAGGGCCTGAAAGGAAATCTGAAGATGAACATTTTACAATTGCATGCAGTGACAGGAAAAGGGTTTGTGGCTTTAAACTGAAAGAGAGTAGATTTAGACTGGTTATTAGAAAGAAATTCTTCCCTGTGAGGTGTTGAGGCGCTCTGGACTGGTGTCCAGAGAAGTTATTGATGCCTCACCCCTGGAAGTGTTCAAGGCCAGGTTGAATGGTGCTTTGAGCAATCTGATCTAGGAGAAGATGTTCCTGTCATGGCTGGAATTAGATTATCTTTATGGTCCCTTCCAGCCCAAAAAAATGTGTGATTGTATGATCCTGAAAATTCCGTTACCCATTTTGATAGCTAGTTTCATCCTTAACTGAGCTAAAACAAGCTAGTTCAACTTCAAAGTACTTGATGGCCTAAATACAATTAACAAACCAGTAAGGTGTATTAAAAGGCATGTAGACATCTGATGTCAAGATATTTGAGTAGTTTCTGTGACACCTGAAATCTCCTTATCAGTTTAAAGAAAATACCAGATGTAAAGGCTGTAATTTATTAGTGTAATTCAAATATTAACTAATTGAAGACTTATTAATACAAATAAGAAGGATTAAATAAAAATTGATTGCCCCAGGATACTCAGACATCAAATCTTTTCTAGGAAACTTCAGCAACTTATGCATCATTCTTTCTTGCTCACCCATTTTTAAAGTTACAAATTAAACCTGAATGACAAACACAATTGACAAATAATTCAAGTTTATGCAATAAATCAGTCAAATACTAAAAGAGTTCTAATTCAAAAGATACAGCCAGTTCAGTAAGAAAGCCATTTCTTTGGATATGTCACTGCTATGCTGGTACTCATTCAAGGTTTTCTTTTAAATACCAAGGATTAAAGCATTTGTTGTAATAGAAAATGAGAATCCATTTTCACGAGGAGATCATGCACTCTCAAGGTCTAAAGATTTTCTGAAAGGAAAACTTAAGCTCTTAAGGAAGTATTCTGCAACCAAGAAAATTTCATCTTAAATAAAAAATCTCTATATAAATGTGAGCACTTAATCAAAATAAAAGCATTATTCTCTTCAACAAAGTATATGACTTAATCTCTGGAGAGTGTGTGGGAACAAAGAGAATAGGTGAACTGAAATATTGAAATCCCAAAAATCTCATCCTAAATAAAAATATTATAAGATACCATCAAAAATATGCAGTAAAACATTTTAAATCACAAAGTCAGTTTATTCCATTGCATGCACCAGACACTGAATGCTTTCTGAAAATGATGGGCTACTTTTTCGAGAATAACATGACAAATTTGCTTCAAACATACCAAAAAGGCTTCTCTTTTTGGCCTGTGCAAACAAAACCACAAGAATTTTCAAGATGCAAAGAGCAGTGGAAGCATTAATGAGTATGATTTATACTGAGAAACAACAAAGGGTGTATATATACATATTAGCTATATATACCAGGAAATATATTTTATATAGACTAAGAAACAAGCAAACAAAAAAATGTGTAGATACTAGAATAGTGAGAGTAGCCGCTAATAGCCGCTAATATAAGAAGCATTGGTAATGCTGTAGTTAATCAGATCCTGATTTTAGAATATATTGGTTTAATGTTAGGAGTAAACAAACCAAAAATGTTTGCTATCAAAGTTTTCCGAATTTAGCATAACATAAATTGTCTTTACACCTGCTGCTTATGAGACTGTAAAGGTGTCTTACCGTGCTAGCCACAGAAAATATCATGGTCAAAAACCCAACAGTGCTCTGACTGTAACCTGAAAACAATTTTCAAAGGAAGTGTTAAAGAGTATTACACTAAAAAGTGGTTTAAAAGATGTGCTTTTATGTTCATATAAGTCAGAAAAATAATATGCAGTTGGTCTTGGTACATAAAGTGTTCAAGATTCTGTGTCCATTTTTTAGTTGTAGGTAAAATATTATGCTAGATTTTCCTGGATAAAGTCACCTTGATACTGATTAAATATTAGGGAGAAAATGCTTGGTACAATAATAGCTTTGCTCATTCATGTCTTTGCTATGCAAGATTAATAAACTTATTTTATTTATGACTTATAGGAGCACTAGGGAATCTAACTGTTTTTCTTAAGTAAAGACATAAATCTCTTTTTTTGTTGTTGTTATTTTTATGAAATCAGTTTTAAAGTTTCATTTTAGTATCTGGCTGTCAGTTACTATCCATCAGCAATTCTTTTATACTTTATTATAAAAAGGTTTTCCCTGGTACACCCTATTTCATAGCTTTTTCAAAGAAATCGCATGAAAAGTGTGAAAGCCTTCAATGAGCCATACATGCCCACATAAAGTTAAATATACTTTTTATCTCTGTTGCATATTTATTTTATGCAGTATGTCACTTGATTCGCAGTGAGTTGGAAACTTGTGTTGCTTTTCATATAAAGTCACCCATTAAAATGATTATCTGGTAGCTAGAACTATTCTGTGATTGAAGCTGTCCCCATGCCCTTTAATTTTGCATGTTTCTCCTGTGGCAAGTAGTCTTCAGCTATACTGTGTAAATACAGACCAATGGGTTTGGCATCAATACAGTTATTCACACCTTCTGTAGCAAACCAGAACCCATAATTAATTAATTTCTGTTTCATTGATAGAGCACATTCATTTTCTGAGTTGTTGCAGGGCTGTGTACCATTATGACTATCCTTAATTGTACAAAATTCTGAAGACATGAAGATAGTTTATGAGCAGGATTCTTGGTGATCTGGTATATATTTACTCACAGAAATTCAGTGAGGTCAAATCCTCTCTAAGATATTGAGGACAAAAATAGCTCACAATATGTGGTTTAAGCTTTACTGAATTGTACTATGTAATTTTGAGTCTCTTGTAGTAGCCTTAGAGAGGACGTTGACTTTGCTGGAAGAGAAGGAAATATGAGGGACACATTACCAATGGGAGTGGAGAAAACTTTAAGAAACATTTAACTTTAAAAAAAACTTTAAAGGGTTTCATATTTTAAAAGAAGACAATGGGAGCTATACTCCTAAGGGTAAATTTTTTAGATTACTTCATTGGAGTAGAATATTCAACTAATGATTGCCAGTGAAGAAAACTTTGTGTTCAAGTGTGTTCAAAAACTGGATTTACATGTATTTGAAAAAATGTTCCCATGTTAAAATTTTTGGACTCTGAACAATGACAAAACCCCATCTGAAATAAAATAAATAGTCTGCTTCTGAAATTTGTAAGAGGAAAAAAATATTAGCAGTGTGCATGGAATCAGGATTCTGGAACAATCTTCTTTGCCTCTTTTCCTTGTGACTAGGGCACAAAAAGTGAGAGCAAAAATGCTTTTTTCAGAAATCCTTTGCTTCTGGCAATCTGGAAAATTATGAATATCTGATGTATAACTAGGCATTTCAGAATCTATTGTTCTTCACTTACGATTTTTCAAGGGAAACCCAGCTTTCAGCAAAATTAAACGAGAGCTATTTCCGAGTAGCTCCATCCTTATATAAAAGCATGAATACTTTCTTCTTACAGCTGAGACACTGACTTGCATGTTCCGTAGCCAAAAATCAAAAACTCAGCATTTGGCACCAAACAGCTGGTCAAGCTCAGACAAAAGATCAGTTTTGCTTCATTTTTTAATATGTGTAAATATAGTCTTGAACACTTTCTTTGAAGTGAATAAAGAAGTAGCTCATTTGGAGTTAAATGTTTTGATTTTCAAATTTTCTTCTTTTCAGCAAAGTTTGAGACAATGCCAGAGGATCAGTTGTATTTTTTCATAAATAGTATTCCAAACCCTTCCAACTGCACTTTATTTTTTTTTATTTAGACTAAGGCAGTTTATCACAACTTGGTGAGGCAAGTCCATATCTGTAAAACCATAACATATAAGTCAGGAAAGCATGTCCAAGTGGGCTAAATCTATTTCTGAATTGGAAACAAAAGTGTTAAATGAATCTCTGATAAGACCTGTAGTCAGCCAGAGCTTCTAGGTAAGTCTAACATTGCTTAAAGCAAATATAACAGAAGCCACATGAAAAGCTTACACACTCTAAAGATAAGCTTTAATAAAAGACAGAATCATAACTGAAGCTTTTTTTTAGTGGAACAGACCTGCTAAGGTGGGTGATAAAAATGTATGTAAAAAGCAACCTCCCAGACCTTTCTGTCCTTAAAGGACTGTCTCTTCTCCAGCCTGGCTCTTGGTTTAGAACTTAGGGCCTATGACAAATATCTTTCCCACTAACACCCTTGAGTCCTGCCTACGTGTCTGCTTGCTTGTCACCAGAGGGATCATAGGAGTTTTTGTCACTTGTTTGGGTTTCTTATTATCTTAGTGTCCCCCATGCTGCTTATCCAGCAGCAGCTACTCACAACAGACACTATGAATCATATTTTGGCACTATATATGNTTAGAATTTATTATTTTAAAAATTAAACCTAATGTTGTCTATACTACAAAAGGAAGAAAATAAGTGATAGTTAAAGTAACCATAGATGTCCAACTTCATCAGCCTCACAGATCTTCCATGACAGAATAATCTGAGTATGTAGTTAAGCTTGGTTTGATAACTACTTATTTACAGTATTACTCGTTTCCCATGAGACTATTAGATCTATCTCCTACATAAAATGACCTGGTATGATCTGGTTCATTGTACTGGCAAACGTATACATTTCCACATTGTCTGCTCAGTTGCTAGATAGTAATATGGTAAATACTGATACTTAATTTCACCAGTTGTTGGAGCCATTTCAAATGCATAAAATATCCTTTAATAATCTGGAAGCATCACCTCTACAATTCTGTTGACATTTTCATTAAAAAAAAAACAAACCAAACAAAAACAAACAAACAAACAAACAAAAAGCACAAACACACAAAAAAAAACCCAGCCACAAAATAAGTCAAAATTTAAGTCAAATTTGTTGTAATATTTTTTATAGGTACATCAAAATTAAATAACTTAATATGTAAGACAGAAGCATCACTATTAGAAGACCTGTAATAGTGGCTGCTTGTATTGTTTGCCAAGAAATTATAGTTCTTTCTTATAAAAATACAAGAACAATTACCTGGATGATTGTAGTCTATGCTATAAGTATTCACAAATTGGCCAGTTATGGAAATATATAATAATTTGAGACTGGAAATCATGTCTAAATAAAGAATTAGAGTGAAGCTGGGGAGATGTATCTAATTAATCTGAAGGATATTTTAGAGGATGTTCCTCTTGTGACCACCCAATGCATAGTGAATCTTCTTTCTTTCTGCTTTCACAGAAATGTTTAAGTCTCAAAACTTCAAGGAAAAATCTTGAATATTTTGCAATCTAATTTTTAATTACTCAAAAACTATTAGAAATTAAGAGAAAAGTATGTCATGAAGATGCACAAAAATTTTTGGATCTCAGTCATACTTCCTAAATATACAGGATGTCAGTATTGCTTATCTGCCTTGTGTAACTGCTAAAAGGGAGCATAAATTGTAAAGAAACACCAGGTACTACATTTTTACATAGAAGGTCAGTCAATGTGCATCTGGTCATCAAGTCACATTTTCTATGCGCTGCTGGATCAGGTTTACAGATGGCAAAAATATCTGTCTTCTCACATGTGGTAATCAATCCCCTCTTTTCATAAAGATTTGAAGAAAAAAGCCTTTTCTTTTCCAAACTATTTACAGAAATAGTAAGTAGTTGGTAAATACGCCAACTCTAATAATTCATATTGTTTATTAGATATGGTAAAACATTATTACCAGTTACAGCATATGATTTGGTTTTTTCCATTTTATCACTTAGATATAGTCAAATGACTATGGCCATGTCATTATAACCAAAACAGATTAAAAGGATAAGTGGTAATAGTAGAGTATACATATAAAGAAAAACAAAACAAAACAAACAAAACCAAGAAAAAATCAGTTAAGTTTAAATTTATTGAAACTCTTATTTTTATTCAGTCAGGGCTAAAGGAAAAGTATTTGCAGTGTAAATCTGAACTTGCCTTCTGGGTTATTGGGAAATTCATGTACATGTTGTGAGCAAGTTTGCACAGTTTCATTTATTTTGGCCTGTTGTCTTTATAAACTCCACTAAAGATGTTCCTGTGTTATTTCTGTAAATAATAAGATCTCATTAATTTATGTTCCAGCTTGGATAATTTTGAGATACTTTACCTGAAAGATGTTTTTTGGAAATAAATTGGTTTGACTTTGTCATGTAAGAGTAGCAAAATACTTACCTCTCAACTGACTTGGGTTTTTCCATTGAAGTGTTATCACAGTGAGTTTTCAATGTTCTGATGTTCCCATGAATATGCTGCAAGGATAAAAAAAGGAAATACAAATTGTAGAAAAAAAATATGTTTCTTCTGTAGTGTTTCTTTTAGAGCGGACGTTTTTCTACTTTATATCTAGCCACTATTTTCCAGGTGGTGTTTATACATGAAGTGAATATTTAATGTACACCTGTTGCAAATGAATTAATAACTAATACTAGAGAGATGCTTTTAAGATGGATAGAATGTTAATCAAACTTGTATACAGTGCATGAGTTCTTTATAATTTTTCAAATTTAAGAGTTGTATATGGAACAATATTTTAAACATACTAGCTTTGTCTCTCAAGATTCTGTTGTGTTTTTGAGGCTTTGAATATTTTTTTGGAGGAAAAAGAATTGCTTTGTTTTGCTAAAGAACCTGGAGCTAATAGTTTTCAGCTATGCTTTGTACTTTGGTACCTTCCAGCTGATCATTAATCCTTAAGCAGTGACCTGATATTCATTGCTAAAAGAAGTCACAAAAAATGTTAATGAACTCTAAGAAATATTTAGGTTATTCACAGAAATCATAGCTCCTGGAATAAACAGACAATATTCTACAGTAATTCATATTTAAGAATGAAAAATAGTGAAGGAGTCTGCCTGCATGATTCCTGACAGGCAATGCCATCAAAAGCCTGTGAGAAAATATTTATTTCTGTACTACCCCCTGATGTAAATATTACGAGGGAGGGAAAATAACACTTTTAAGCAGTATCTGGGTGTGAAAAAATTAATAGGGAAAGGTGCAGATGTGCAAAGGTGAGACAGTCGAATTTGTCAAATTGATGTCAGAAGTAAAGGACTGTGCTAGTTCCTTCAGATATTTAAATATGTCGCTGACACCACAGCACTGAAAAATCTCCTTAGGCCAGTGTTTGTTCCCTGTTGCATGACATCTGCCCCTAAATTTTCAAGGCAGTACACAGAAATGTAGCTTTCTAGCTACACTAGTCAAAAGAAATTGCTTCAGATCTGGAACCCAGTATTTCACAAAAAATAATCTAGACAGTATTGTGCCTTTTGCTAGTGCTATACAGCAGAATTAAGATCAGATTGTTACTAAACCAATAACTTTATCTGTGTGACACATATTGTGTATTTTCATCTATTACACAACACAACTGAGAGAGCAGATACTTTACTTGTTTCAGTTACATGTCCAGGCTGTGGCTTGCCTCGGATAATAATGAATGTTTCCACTGAGAAATAACTTCCAGAATAGCAGTACAGTGTACACATTACTTTGTATACCACAGAACAGTCACTGTATATAGCTTTTCTCTTTAGAGAGAAGGTATCCACTGATTTCTGATCTTAGCACCAAACAAAGCAATTGTCTGCAGCCTATTTTAGTGTTAACATTATCGGCTGCTGCAAATTGAGGACAGGAAAGAATATACATACCTGCATACACTTCTTACACCTCTGACGTAGTGACACACAAAGATAGAAACAGAAAGGAAAAATGTGCAAGTGACTACACACCACTCTGGAAGAATGGGAGCATCCTGGCATGCACATGCCAGCTTTTTTCTGGCTGGATAATTGAAATTAGTTCTGAGACAGGTTTGGTAGTGTTTAATTGCCTAAGCACATAACAGTATTAGATCCATTTACTTAACTCTAGACACTTGTCTGAGCTCTCTAGGAGATGAGTCTCACTGCTCTAGGAGCCATCACTTCTTGTTCAGAAAAGAACCATATCCAGGTCATGACTTGGGACAGCTCAGCATGCAGGTGCTACTATTTATTTCCATTATGATACATTCAGTTACCTGACTATTTTAAACTTACTTGCTTCAGCAAGGTGGAATTAATCAGGGCAGATCTGTAGACATCTGAAAATAATTGAAAATCCAGGCTTCCTAACTTGGGCTACAGTCACCTTCTTTAAGTCATTGGTACGTACCTATACCTGCAATAAAATTAATGGGCTTTGAATGCCACAGATGGTCATTGCTATCAAACGCTACATTTTAAAAATGATTGGAGGTATAAAGCAAAAGCAAGGCTTAGCCACTCTTAATATAATCATCTTTAGGAAGCCTTCTGCAGCATACAAAGTGGTTTTTGATAAATGACAGTGTAATGTCCTATATTTTCCCTTGTTCTTCTTCTGTCCAGCCTCCCTTCTTCAGGGTGACATGGTTCTTCCATTAAGACTTCTCCTTAATAACACCGCCACAGTTGTATTTACCTCTGAAAAAAGAAGAGAAGAGCGATGAAGGGAAGGGGATGATGAACTTTCAATTAATTTGCTTTTCATTCCAAAAGTACATACTTCTGGCTGTAAGTAAATAGCATAGTTTAAGATTAAGTTGCGTTTCTGTCACTTTGGGTTATGCTGTCCTGGTCTCAGGTAACATGATTGTGATCAAAATAAACATGAATTAATCAGACAAGTACATTTCCCTTTTTTAATCTGACAGAGCTATTCTAATGCTATATTAAGAGAAAAACTACAGAGGCACGAAAAATTTAAGCCACTTGATAGATTTTCTTTTTTTAATTCTGAATTATTATCTTTAAGTTTTATAAACTGAGTTTGAAGTAGTATTTTATCAAGTCAAGGCTGTTTCTTTTTCATGCCTGCGCATATTTTCTCAGGAAAAGTGATGAGAAATGGATTAATTGCATTCACTGTCACATAAATTTTGAAATCAGAAGAGGATTAACAGCAGCATTTTCTGCTCTTAATATTCTGCACTTGAAAGAAATAAAAGTAGGAGTCATGGACTAAAAGAAAGGCATTTGGTCTTCTGCAATTAATACTTTAAAATGGTAACTACATAGTCATTCTTCCAAGAAATTTTCAGTTTAAATCACATAGTAAAGCAAGAATATATAATTGTAGGTTTTAATACTGTAAAAATGATGTGATTCCTGGGAGAACCTGAGAATTATGTTTGTCCACTCAAATGCAGATTTATCAACACTAATCGCATTTGTGCCTTCTTTCACATTTCATTCATTAGTAAGAAGGTATCCATTGGAAATATTCTTGTTTCATGCTTTGCACAAAGAAGAAAAGCAGGAAACTCTGGCAGAGTGAAAGGGAGACAAATCACCATCCGAGGCCATTGCTCACACTCAATAGAATATGTTGTACTTTAACTAACAGAGCATGAGCACATATTGTTTTCCCATGCACTGCACTTCTCAAGATCAAGTAGTCTGGCCTATTGCAACTGAAATTAACATATTTGTTTGAAGGTTAAGATATTATACTGATCTTGTGCCTTTTCTTTTCTTGAAACACTCTATGAAATATATATATAAATCCATAAATAAATATGCACATTTGTATATGTGTGTATCTTCTTTGTGCTTTTAAATAAGTGTAAGAACAGCAGCACATTTCAATATGTGCCAACTGAAAACAAATCAAAGGATGGAATTGACACATTATTTAAATAAACCACAACATTCCCTTCTTAGTGAGGAAAACGTTTAAGTACAACATGGATCTTGAAACAGCCAATTTCCTTGAACAAAAAATGGGGACCCAATGACAATAGAGAGAGGCTGCTGCTTTTATAAGTGAACTAGAATGAATATGGTTGGCTTAGTTATAGGCTACATCTGTGCAGTAAGCATCTTGCCATTCATATATTTGTGGTTTTAACACTTCTGTGGGAGTGAATAACTCCAAAACCCCAAGTACTGAACCTAAGTTTTTTTTCTTTTCTCTCTAGAATATTCATCCATAATTCTGCCAGTTTGAACTGCGTGGAGAAACAAGTAATTACAAATTACACTACAATTTAGCTTATATATGGGAAATACAGATCTGAAAGTAAACTTTCTAATCAAAGCATTACATTCCAAGCCATCAAGTAATTAGTTTGATTAGTTATTGTGCAAACTGTTGGCCCAAGAAGCCATCTGTAAATAAAGACAATTGGAAAAATATTGGAGATTACAAAGCCGTAATGTTAACTTGCTTTTGCATTTTCTCACCATGTAGTGCCGATGTGACATTGTAGAATCTGCACAGTAAGAGTGTATTATGAATATGTAAATATTCATATAAATACGCTGTAAGCTCCAGTCTGGCATGTTGATAAAACACAAAGTTACTGCATGCTCTGAAACTGAGCATTAGCTTTCCACATTTCCTAACCTTAATCCAAACTACTCCATGTACTGCAGCTTGAAAGATGTTCAATTAAAACTCATTCTGCCTGATATAAATTACTATTATTATGTTGTGAAAGAAAACCTGGAAATATCTGCTAACTTGTTAGATGTACACTGCCCTTACTCTTACCTCACCTCCTAGACAGCCATTTCAGAAAATTGCCTTTAGTTATTTAAAATTCTGTCATGAGCTGGTTTAAGCAAAACAATGAAGAGCTGAATGCATGCATAATTTTTTGAGAATTTCATACTTTAGGCAACTGGATAATAACTGTTGGCAATAGCTGTATTTTGAACATCTATTTTTATTTCCAGGTTATTTACTTACACACAGGCACACACATACCTTATTAGATTGATGTTCATTGCTAAAGCCCATTGATTTGTCTCAAACTATTTTAAGAATTATCAAATATGAAGTCACCTTCAGCTCTCAAGTTTAAAAAAAAAAAATTCATTCATCTATTGCTTTGATGAGAAAAAAACCCATGCAACGTTGCAGTTATTCTCTCTCAGTTTTTAACACTCGATAAGGTGAATGTGTAGATGAGCTATCCAAACACAAATTCTGTTGTTCTCAGACAAAAAGGACACATGTAAATATCTAAATTATAGTCTTATCACAAACAGACTGGTTATTTGATTGCTAAAAATGTTATATTAATCATATGGAAAGTTTAGCTTTTATATTAGCAGAGTCAAGGTATGTTTGAAAGAATTAATTCAGAAAAGCTCTTGCAAATACTTATAAAACCAGAAAAGTGTCACTATATTTTATTTCCATAAAAATTATTCTAAGCCCCAAATTAGCCCTGAATTTCCAAATTAGAAAGGTCCTTTAACACATGTCTAACAGATATATAGGTAATTTTACTAGCATCCACTTGTACTTAATAGCAAGCATATGCCAGCCAACATTTTCTAAATTATGGATGACTCCTGGGAGTTTTGCATAGCTGAAGATCGAGCAGAGGAATGAACACAATTAAAAACTTGGCAGTATTTTCAATGCCTTCACTTTCCAAACTCCCAATGATAGCTATAAAATCAAGCAGATTTTTCAAAAGCATACAAGGACAGCAGTCTTGTATGCTGCATAAGATCTTTCATACATTTGAGTAGTATCTGACAGCGTCTCTAAGGCTTTCAGGGACATCCAGCATCTTTGTCTGCTCCCTGGCTGTACTTGTAGGTTTTCTAGTACAGCTTGAGAAATACCTGCTAGTGAAAGCCTGAGAAAAGGCTCTCTAAGCTGTAGCAACATGTGCATCTGGCTAAAAAGTTGTTCATGTAGTCATGGGGTTATTAGGACCTTAAGGGTGTTGCTGCAAGAGAGCTCTAGCTCAGATCTCATTGTGGTTTTGCTGTGAATCTCCTGATCACTTCTTTGTCAGAAGGGGAACCCTAGAATTATGTTTCCTGCACTCAGCTTGCTGGCTGGAGGAGTTGAATCATACCTTATCTGGTCCACAGTAAGTCCTCCAAAGACATTAAAGGCCAACCATTGCAGCCTACACGTTCACTTCTTTCGTGCAACTATACTCTCTCATGGAGGCATAAAAATGCCTAATTATTTTAGGGCTTTTAGAGTTGTAGGCAGGCATCCTGATAGTTGTTTTTTTATTAATTTGTATGTGTCATTTTAATTTTTAAATAGATAAGCAATGCACTATAGTTATTCTGCAATCACTTTTCAGCTTGACACAATTTTTTTACAGTTTGGTAGACTAACTTCAGATTATTTCAAATATGAATCACATAAACCATGAAATTACCAAACTGAAAATTATGTATATCATAATTTTAATTCAGAAGTTGATAGATATCTGAATATCACTGGACTATAACTGAATAAACTCATGGAGTTTATTTCTCTAAGTGACTTCTATCACCTTGATGTGTTTAGTACCATCTCTGCTGATCGCAAAACTTATTCTGTCCAGAAGAACTGACTGATAAAAATTCTTAAAAATCACAGTTCTAAAGACAATAAACCTCCCACTTACCCTGTAGTCATCTGGTTTTCCCCATAAGAGATAGTACTTCTCTTAATTTACATTTTAATTACTTTTAAGTCATTTAGGAATTTGCAAATATCATACTAGATGACTAAGAGAGAAAAGTAGAAAACATTATATCACATTTTGCAAAATGCCAAGCTAGCAGACAGAAGATCTAACCTTACAAGTCTGGGCCTTGCTGTCACTTAGCATTACCCAAATCACAAGGTGTTTGGAACATTAAAGAAAATATTCACTGCCATAATTTTCTTTTCTTCAACAAATGTAGTCATACATCACGTAAGTGTCAGACAGAGGAGATAGGCTGTGAAATATATTAATGGCTTGTTCTTTTTCCAGTATGATTGAATCACAAAAGAGGAAAAAAAGAAGCACATAACCAAAATCTTTGCACATACCAAAAGAAAATAAATAAAAATAAAATTAAAAGGGTAATTAGGCCATTCATCACCAGGTTGTAATATTCTCCCCCTCTTTAATACAGGATTTTGTCCATTAATCTTTAACAATTAAAATAGTGTCAGACAAAGGTCCATTCCAACTCCAACTCAGAATATTCTGTGATTCTGTGAAATATGCTTAGTATATGACAGATCCCTTCTAATTTAATTACTCTGTGTACATTTTGAAATATGACTGAGTTGCTTGTGAACCATTTGAATCAAGGCCTGTACTTTTAAGACTTTGGCAGATTTCATCCTTTTATATAAACTCCTTTCTGAAATGAAGGACAAAATGCCTGCATTCTTTCACAAAAAAAAATTCACTAGCATCACAAAGGACAGCATGATCATCTTTTACTAGCAAAGGAGAAAAGAATTGGAAATCAATGGACCAAAACAAATCCATAGAGAAGGAAGCCTAAATGAGGGATAAAATAATGACAAGAGGCAAATCCTTAATCTATTTTGGTTCCTTCAAAGACTGATGAAAAAAAAAATATTTGGGATAACTGAAGTGTAAAGGAAAACTGTACCACTCTGACTACAACTCTTACCATCTTCTGCATCATCAGCATGTCATCTGAACACTGATTGGTTCATGAAGTGAGCAGACCCAGCCATAGATGGGAATACAGCTTGTATTGTCACCTTCAGTAGTAGATTCTAGCTGGATGTAATACTTGCACTTTTCTGCCTTTTTTTCTGATTTCCTTTGTATTCTTTCTTATTACAACCTAGTTTGATAAGCAGTTCTCAAAATGTGCACAAAATTCTACCACGCATATGTCCATTAATTGAGTGAGAATTTTTTCAGTAACTGTCACACTGTTTAACACACCCCTCCTCCTTATACTTAGTCAGCTCACCACACTGCTTTATATAACAAAGACAATTGTAGTAATTTTAACATCTTGATTATGACAGAATTAAACAGACTGCTCAACAGGAAAACTATGTCTTATCTGGGACATTGGAGGTGTTAGGCATCATTATGTTATTATCTTATGCACAGTGGAAGAAAGATAAGTACTCACCATTGTTGTTAAGCATGAGCATCAGGAAAACAAACCCTCTAAGTTTAGTAGGTGATAGCTGACAGGAAATCTCACACCTTCTTGGGAAAGTAGGACAAATACTTGAGGGTTTTTTAATCGTATATTTGCTCACATAATATATAAATTTTATACTATCCAATGTCTGATTGGATCCTTTGGTTCAATATACTAGAGCATGCAATATATTAGAAACATTAGAGAAGAGGAAGAAGTGCAAAGAGAGCTACTAACTAAAATCTAATATGCAAAAAGCAGAGTAAAACAAAGAAACTCATGAAAACTTTGTACCCATATCTGAGAGCTTTCTGTAGTGAATTGTCATAGAGAAAAACTGTAGTTTAAAAGAAATCACAAGGTGATTAATTGATTTATAATTATGTTATTTACCAGCAGTGAGTGAATTACACATCAGGATCAGTAATGCAAGAGCTAAACCTTCATGTTAACCACTTAGAAAGCTCAAGAAACAGCCAACAGTGTAATCCCTCTCCTCATTAACAGAGAGAGTTATAGGTACAGGTCCCCCAGTGACCAGGTGTGTTACCAGCTGACCCCCTCATCCACAAGTGCAGGTACCCTGACTGCATATTTCTGGGGGAGATGTACGTGCTTCAGCCTCATGTGCAAGCCTGCCACTTCCTACAGTGCACTAACTCTCATACTGGTGAGAAAGCACCTCCCAAGTGTTTGAATCTCCCTTCACCATGAAGTCATTTGTTGTCAGGTCTTTCTTACTGAGATACAGATAAAACACTGCACCATCTCTCTATCACCTCACCACCCCATCCCCATTTCAATCTAGTGCAAACCAACATTTTAGCCAGGAGCATGGAAGTAGAATTGCATGTTTTAAAAGTTCTTTTTTAGTTCATTTTCTTGCACCAGAGAGAAAAATTAAGGATGAAAAATATTTTTTAGTCTCCTATAAAAAGTCTTGGAAATATCTCTCCATATTTCTAAGCCTATTTCAAGAGCAAGTAGGTTAGGATAAATAATTGTGTTAAGTTCATCTTGGCTGGCAGCCAAAACACACCCTGAGTCATGCTCTCTTCCCTCTTCTGTAAGACGGGGAGAAACGAGAAGGAAGAGGAGAAGGTTTGTGGATTGAAAAAAACATCAGGGAAGGCAAAAGCTGTTCATGCAAGTAAAGCAAAAAGCATTCACTACAAGATGTCCAGGCACTTCCTGGGAAGCAGGGCCTCAACATGCGTAATCAACCATTGCTTGGGAAGACGAATGCCATTACCACAAATGTCCCCCCTTACTCCTCTTTTCCTCAATTTTTGTTGTTCAGCAGTATATCATATGGTATGGAAAAGGCCTTTGGTCAGTTTGGGCCAGCTGTTCTGCTTCCTCACAGGTGTCCTGTCCCCTCACCAACACTGGCTCATCCACCTCCTACTCTGCAGTGGTAGGGGGAACAGGGAGGGGGCCATGATGTTGTGCAAACACTGTTCAGCAATAGCCAAAATTTTAACTGGTGTGTGAACAACAATGTTTTTGCCACAAATGCAAATCAAGCACCACATGGTCTTTTATGAAGCCCATGGAATTTTTTCTGATTTATTGGTAAACATCATGTTCACAGTAAATTGCAAAAATTTTTAGTACTGAAACAGAAAAAGAATCACAATCAATTTTACTCTACTGAAATATTATTTACTTCCATTCATTTGGTGAAAATGATATGTACCAAAGAAACATCTGGCTCAAAAATAACCCCACTGGCCAGCCAACCAACCAACCAACCAACCAACCAACCAACCAACCAACCAACCAACCAACCAGAAAGACCAAGTTTATCATTGATCTATAGTATAACTGCACTGCATAAAACCAGTATTGATCATGTGGGAATGATCAAGCCAGGCCTGATGGGAGGAATTCTACTAAAAGCAGAGAAAGCCTTATTTTTATAAAAAGTGAAGTGAAAGCCAATGTACTTCAGGGATGCTTAGAAAGCAGGAAGACTTTCAAACTGCTTACCATCCAACCAAAATTAGTATCACAGAGTGGAACAATAACATTATATATAGTAATCATGCCATGAGCAAAACTGCAGAGTAGAATGGAAGAGATGGAGTTTCTTTCACATTTTCTTGGATGCAAGCTTATTTGGGTCAGTTTGTAGATTTGACCCTGGCTAATGTTAGAAAAAGATGACCTGTCTTTTTAATTCTTTCTATCACTGATATGGCATGTGGTCAAGGCAAATTAAAAAAAATGTAACAGCTGGTTATCTCATTTTGTATTGACACACCAGTAGAAAAGCAGAAAAGGAAGCTGAAGACGCAACAGATATTTCTAGTAACAATGGCAGCAAAAAAGACTCAAGAGAATAACTTGAATAGATAGTCACATAGGTAAAAAATAGAAGGAAATGCAAAGTGCAGTAAAATATTCTTTATATTTTGTGATATCTAGAAGCAGAGGCAAAAAAAAGGTGATTTCCACAAATCAGCAGCATCACTGCCTCCGTCTGTATTTGTTTTTATTGGTTTTCAATATAGAGGTGCTAAAACGTCTATTCTTTTTTACAAAGCTGTTATTCAAATACAAAACCATTACACCAATAAAGAGTAGACCAAAAAAGGAACTCCATATTATAAAAATACAGTTTCATACAATAACTTATTAACAAGGTAAAATAACACTTTTTGGATGCAAACATTCATCTAAGAACCAAACCAAGAAGTAGAGATAAGAAGGAAGCCATATCCATATAACAAAATTCCATTACTATGAAGCATAAAATTATTTTACTAGGAGAAGAATACATCATCAGAAAACTAATGAAGCATTTGTGTGTCTGCCAGAAAGAGGATGCTGCATTCAACTGGACAAGGCTTAATAAGGGTGGAATGTGAGCCAGGGAATCAGGAGTCAACACCAGATGATCAGAAAAAAGAGAACGAAACAGGGAACAATGAAAACATAATTGACAGTAACAAGTATGTTGATAAACACATGACAAAGGACAAAGAAGGACAATGTGTGTCAGTTATGGCATTAAAAATTACAAGCTTCTGTGAAACCATTTCTGTGATTGTAGAAGCTTAATCAAGGTCAGACCCTAACCTAGGACAAGTATGCTCAGATTTGAAAATGTCAAAACATTTAATCATATAATAAAATTTACTTGGATTCCCTCATCACAGAAGCAAGTGGTTATGAAGAACTGAATTGCTAATTTCCAAAAACTGATAAAATTATATTAATTACATTATCTTTCTTTAAATAATATGTGGGTCAGGGCACACTGATGACAAATGAAGAATTGCTATTCTAAATCTGCACAGAAGAACCATTTTCTTTCTGCAAATAAAGGTCAAAGCCAAAGGTTAATTTCTCCATTGTGTGTAACCTGTTTTCTTTAGGTGAATGATCACAGATCCTACAATGTCTTTCTCCCTTCTGATTAAATCCATGTTAAAGGGTTTTAATAGGCTGACTTTCCAGTCCAAAGAACAATGAAAATTAATAATTCCTAAAAGGCAGTTTTCTGTGGGTTGTTGTAATAAAACAGCCTACTTGTAAACTATTGCAACTGCAAAATTCACATGCATCAGTTCCACATATAACTTTTTTTTCATTTTTAATTCCTGTTTTTTTACTTAAAAATCAGGAACATAAAATAGGAAACCTGGAAAAATACTACTAATATTACATCTCTTATTTCTTTTCCATCTAAAAACAGATGCCAAGTTTTATTTTGGTGAAATAAAGGAATTTTTCCACTTTAAAGTCTCTAGAGAAAAGCAAAAATAAAGCACTCTGTCCAGCATACCACTAGAGACAGAGAAAATATCTGCTGGTAGAACTTATCTTCCTTGCAGCTAAAAATGCTTGTTCTCCCAAAACGAAACTTTAAAGGCCTTGTAAAAAAACCTCTTAACATCAAGGTAGATAAAAAACTGTATTGAAGAAGCTTATATTCTCAGATAATTTTAAACCCATATCAGTGGCAGTCCAGAAGCAAGATCAACTAAACAGAAAACTCTTCTAGTATGAATTTATTTTATATGTCTATTCAGTTTTTGTATAATCTAGAACATTCTCTGAGATCTGATTTTTTTTTTTTACTTGCATTTTAACTGCAGTTTCTTGACAATTGAAATCATAGGTGTATATGACATCCAGATGTCAGGACTTTTTTATAATAAAGTGCAGTTCTTTCTTGATACTCCAGCATGATTAAAGCAAAATTTAAGTGACAATGTAAATGAAAATTAATAGAATGTATATATTTGTTATTTTGTACATTTTTAATGTTTACCTGTGGAATGCATTCAATACAGTCCATTATAATATTTATATTTCTCTGTCTTCTAGAATTTATTTTATTTTTTCTTCCTCATAAAAAGACCAGTAGCATTTCCTACACTTGCACAGTTGTATTAGAGAAACTAATAGCTTTCCTGAAGAAAGGGAATGAAAGAAAAAAGCAAGTGTCCACAAAAAAAACCCCAAATATACAAACCCAAAATTTTGTCTTCTTTCTTCTTGATGAGCCCTAAAGACCACCTTTCTTCATTTTTATCAGTGACCCTTTATGTCCATGTTTATATTTCTTTTGCTTCTCCTTTCTCCATAGCAGATCAGTATCATACTAATATACTAATATAGTACTAGTTTTATACTGTAGGGGGATGCAAAAAAGACACCAAGTGATGGAACTTTTGTTTCATACGTCAGGTTTTTTGCCTCAAAATTAATTTGTGGCCTAAGATTTTGCCCATCTCATACTCAAAATAGCCAGCTTTTGGGCTGAACATTGGTCCTACATGAGACCATTTGGCAGTCACAAGTTAAATGTCATTGTTCAGAAAATCACTGAACCAGTCCCAGGGATAATGCAAACCTGTTATCTCTGGATGCCTGCTTTTTCCATGTACCAATTCCCCCTTTACTTCCTCATACAATCTGGGCCTAAAAATTTGCCTTCTCTACCTACACTACTAACTAACTACTACTACACTACTAACTAACCACTTTACCTTATTTGCTATGGGAAGGGCATATCCCATTGTGATTTTATATGAGAAATACTTCGGGAGTACATGGCTCCAACTTTTTCATAAGAATCTAGCAAGTGGAGTGCTTCAAGCTGAAGAAGTAGTTGCTTCCATTTAAAGTGTGATGGAAGGAATCCTAAAACAACAGTACCTAGCGAAGCAAGCTTACATTAGGTGTCCTTGGCAGGAATACAGGCACAAATTTAAACTTAATGATACCAACATAAAAACAAGCAGAAGGAATATTCCTTTGTGAATCATAAAGGGCAGAGAACTCACTGCAAAACTAAGACACCTTGGTTTCTGATTTCCATTCTCTTGGCATTATTCAGAATTCTGTGAGATGGTAATGGACTGAAAATAGAAGGAAGGGATAGAAAACTTTCTCCTTGCATTTAACTTTGTTGAGTGGCAGAAAAGAGCAGTTTCTCCATCATGATACCTGCTGGAAATAAAGTGTTTTCACACTCTGCCTCCAGGTCTCTCCAAGTAATAATATAATATTTTCCAATGAAAGCTTTTCTGAAGGAATGATTTTTCTTTGTAACTTCAAGTTTGGAGAAGTAAGTTCAAGATTTTGGAGATTCTAAATCTTAAGCTTCCTGGGAAAACTGTTAATAACTAGGGTGTCCAGAAAAGAAAATAGTGAACCAATAGATAATTGTGAACCTGTAACAAAGCTTCTGTGAAAAATAAACTACTCATAAGCTTGGTGTCTATTTATAATGCACTGTATTTAATTAATCTAAACATCTCTGTATAAATTTAATAACAATCTGATGATTTACTTTGTTGGCACAATATGATATTGTAACTCTAAAGGCATTTTCTGGAGGAGAAAGTGACTTGTGAATGAGTACAATCCACTTGCAACGCTTAAAATACCTTCACATACAGAATTTAAAAACACACAAAGGTCTGTACTTTCATTTATAATGGTAATACTGTCACTTTTTCAGAGAAAAGTGCATACTGTAATCTAGAGGAGTTGTGCATGTAAATGATGACATATAGATCTCAATGTTTTTTAAAGCTTCCCAATATTATAACTAATAGTTGCAACACATTTTATTAGCATGTGTGTTTTCATACTCAGTGAGTCATAATTATTAGTAAAAATAAGAGGAGGGATAAGGAAATGGTCATTTTTGTACAGTTTATGATTCCCAAAAATAAATTGAGTGGATAATCAAGTTAAATATGCAGTAAAGAACAGAAATTGGTACCAATTAATTTCTAATTTTTCTTTTGCTTTTTTTTTTGCATTTTTCCCTTCAATATTTCATTCATTTTGTATGTTTTTTTTCTTTTTCTCGTCCCATGACTTTGTAAGCTAACATTTGACTTTAAAAGATAACACTGAACTGAATTAAAACTGAATGCTGTCAACAAATTGTCTTTGTCAAGTAGTTGTCTGAACAACTACGTAAAAATCTCAACTACCTCTTTGATGAGTACTGCATGTAAATAATTCAACATAGCCCTAATCCTTGAAACTATAAAGAGACATGAGAAAGAGAAAACATAGTCAGGTTCAAAAACAAGCTAAGGGCAATATTATTGCATTCCTAAAGGGATAATATGACATTGATGAACCTTAAACATGCTAGCAAGTGGTGAAAGCCTCTGTATAATTTAGAGAGCTCTTATAGAACTGTGTTATTTTCTTTGAACTGAATAAATATGTTTCTGCTATTCTGACAGTATGTAGGTATATCAAGGACATTGAAGAATCATCAGGTATTGTAAATAAAAAAATTTCAATTCAGAAGGGCGTTCTGAAATCCATCAACACAGGAAAAGTGTTAAAAGATTACTTTTTTGTCCAACATGTGCAAAATCATATTAAAAAGATACCCAGGAATTGCCTAATTGAATAATGGCTAAATACACAGGAGGAAGAGGAATCAAATGTAAGTTATATTTATTTTCATGTAATTCATAGAGGTCATTCAGATCACTCCCATAGGACACACCAAATTATATGAACTCCTAGAATTTCCCTGAAGGCAGAGAGAGAAGTAACTTCTACTAGTGTCTCTAGTGATAATAATTTCATTGTTTAGAAAAAATACTATTGTATTATCCAAGAAAAAGTTCCTATTGTATTATATTTTTTAAACCACAGAAACCACAGATAAAATAAAACAGAAGGGAGAATGGCCCTTTTCCACATTTTGAAAAATAATGATTTGCAAAAACAGTATTTTTGTTGTTGTTTAATTCTATCCCTGGCCCTTCTTTATCAGCTTTAACATGCAAAACCACCTTAATTTATTAATTTTATCCTGATTTTCATAATGTTTGCAGTGCTTCCCTGTCATCTCACAGGAGGGAAAGTTATACCTTACATGATCTTAATATCATTCTAACTTTACGTTACTGACTGCCAGATAAATTTTCACAGTATGTAATTCAATAGCCTTGCAGTGCCATTGGAAGACGTCTTGCAAGTTTAATGGAACTGGAACAGAGCTGAAAAGTAGAAGTGTTCAAAAAAACTACCTCAATGTCCCTTCTTTGTCTAGGGTTAAGAGTGCATGTTTAAGAGCGTAAGAAAAGAGACATCCTTTTTCTTTTAAATATGCAATCACAGAGTCACAGAAATTATCAGGTAGGAGAGAACCCCAGTGGGTCATCTGGTACACGCTCTCTGCTCAAGCAGGGCCACCCCAGACCACGTGGCACAGGATTGCACCCAGATGGTTCTTGAGTATCTCCAGCAGTGAGGGAGATTCCACAACCTCTCTTGGCAATCTGCTCCAGTGCTCGGTCACCTGCACAGTAAAAAATTCTTCCTCATGTTCGGGTGGAACTTCCTGTGCATCAGTTCCTGCTCATTGCCTCGTGTCCTATTGCTTGTCATCACTGAGAAGAGCCTGGATCCATGCTCTTGGGCACTGTTCCTTCAGATGCTTATACGCATTAATGAGGTCCCCTGTCATCTCTTCTAAAGGCTGAACAGGCCCAACTTCAGCAGGATTTGTGCATATTAACATTCAGCTAACCTGCAGTCTTACACACACACCAATAATGCAAACATGATGAGCAAACCTGGCTTGACATGTAAATATCTCTTCATAAGGTTAATTTTTGTTATGAAGTAAGATGAAGTAAAAACTAAACCCAAACAGTAAACCCAGTTTAACTGTTTAAAAGGTTCAGCATCATACATATCTCACAGACTCACAGAGTAGTCAAGGTTGGAAGAGACCTTCAAGATCATCAAGTTCAACTGTCAATCCAGCCCTGACACTATAATCCCTAAACCACTATAACATATCACCCAGCACCAGGTTTAGACATCTCTTGAACGCCTTCTGGGATGGTGAGATG
Organism: Rhabdornis inornatus; assembly: GCA_013397075.1. Classification (NCBI taxonomy): domain Eukaryota; kingdom Metazoa; phylum Chordata; class Aves; order Passeriformes; family Rhabdornithidae; genus Rhabdornis; species Rhabdornis inornatus. Next base: position 42,731 of record VWZS01005388.1, on the reverse strand, counting down.
GCAACTCCACCACATCCTTGGGCAACCTATTCCAGTGCCTGACCACTCTAATTGTGATTTTTTTTTCCTAATATCTAATCTGAATCTCCCCTGTCTCATCTTAAGGCCATTTCCTCTGGTCCTCTCACTGCAGACATGGTAGAAGATACCAATGTCCACCTCATTACAACCTCCTTCCAGGTACTTGTAGACAGTGATGAGATTCCCCTTGATCCTCCTCGAGACTGAAAAAAAATAACACCTCCCAGCTTCTCCTCCCAGGACAAGTTTTCTAGACCTTTCATGAGCCTCATTGCCCCTTGTTGGACACACTCCAACATCTCAAGGTCCTTTGTAAAGTGAAGGAACCAGAATCAAATGCAGTAGTGAGATGTGGCCTTGCCAATGCTAAGTACAGGGGGATGATCACTTCCCTACTCCTCCTGACTACACTATTCTCGATACAGGCCAAGATGCCACTGACCTTTTTGGCCACCTGGCCACAGTGCTGGCTTATATAGAGCTGTCAACCAGCACACGTCCTTTTGTGCTGAACAACTCTCAAGCCACTCCTCCCCCAGCCTGCAGCATTTCATGGAGTTGCTGTGACCCAAGTGCAGGACCTGGCACTTTGCCTTATTGAACCTCCTGCATTTGTAAGTTATCCTTAGCCCATTGGTCGAGTTTGACCAGGTCTCCCAGCACAGCCTTCCTACCTTCAAGCAGACCAATACTCCAAACCGACTTAGAGTCTGCAAATTTACTGAGTGTGCACTTGATTCCCATGTCCAGATCATCAATAAAGACAGAAAACATGATCAGCTGCAAAACAGCCCTGGAGAGCACTGCTGTGGTCAACTAGATATAGCTCCATTCTCCACAACTGCCTGGGCCTGTCCATCCAGCCAGTTTTTTAACCATCAGAGTCCACCCATGCAGATTTTCTAACAGGGAGATGGTGTCAAATGCTTTCCTGAAGTCGTGGTAGACCACATCCACAACCTCCCCTCATCTACCAAGCAGGTCACCTTGTCATGGAAGGAGATCAGGCAGGTGAAGCAGGACCTGCCTTTCACAAGTCCATGTTGGCCAGGCTGGATCCCCAGGTGGTCCTGCATGTGCCATGTCATGGCAATCAGGATGATCTCTTCTGTAACCTTGCCAGGGACCAAGATTAGGCTGAGAGGCTGTAATTCCCTGGATCATTCTTCCAACTGATCTTTTTGTAGATGGGCAATATATTTGCCAATTTCCAGTCAGGTGGAACTTCTCCAGTTAACCAGGGGTGCTGATAGATGATCTCCTGAAAATGTCTTTTTATTTACATTGAAGATAGCTCTTTATAGAAAAAGACTCCTAAATATGTTGTTTCAAATACCGATAATAACTTATTTCATAGAGTCTAAGCCCCAGAATACTTATTTCTGTGAATCTATTAGAGAGAAAAATGGTAGATACAGGAATAAAAGAAATACACAAATACAAAAGTTGTAGTGATTCTCTTCAGATGTGTCACAGAAAATTTCTTGTTTGTTTTTTTTGAAATTAAATGAGCTGATATTGTCTTGTAATGACCTTGAATTATGACTTTTAATTCACATTTATTATGTTACATGATAAATTCCATATTGAAAAGAAAAAAAATAGCTACTTTTCAGTTCAGCTTCATTTTCTGGAAAATTCTTAAATTTTCAAGGTGCATTCCAAAACAAATTAAATTAAAATATTAAATGTCAAACCTGCTAAATGGATCTTTCACTCTAACTTTATATGATAAATTAAAAGTAACAAAACCAGCAAAGAATGAAAATCTACTAATAGAAATGCAGTGTTCAGTGCAATCAAAGAATGTTTTCATCAGGATGTCTTTGGTTTTAAATAGCATAAATATAAAATTTTAATTGCACCTGAAAGTCATGAACAATATATTTATTTTAGTGAAGAAAAATGTATGTTCAAATGCATAATTCACTCATTTAATTGCCTATATTTCAGTTTAGACATATATTTATTTAAAATATTTCCACCGTCCCAGTGAATATATGACTGAACCTATGCTTATTGCCTTCCAGTATGATACACAGTTTTTGGTATAGTCTCCTGAGGGGACAAGAAAGATGGCTTTGATGTCAGCTTCAGTGATTCCTCAGTATCAAAGGCAAGGCAAATTAATGATAACAGTGAAAGAAACTGCAAAAACAGTCTAAAGACCTGAATTTCACATTCTCTAAGCATATGCCTTACAGGATTGCTACTCTGAATATCACTGCTAGTTAAAAAGTAACTTGATAGTTTACTTCTTTTATGTAGCAAGAAATACACCCTTTTATGCTGGCTCTGTTGCTAATGGCTAGCCTTTGAGCAACTGAGAAGATATTCACAGTTTGTGATTTCCAATTTAGCTTGATGAAATTCTTAGAAGAAGAGTGCTAGGAATTAAAGATTTAGGGAAAAAAAATTACCTGGTAAGTTATCATCTTTTTTGAGTTGCAAACAGTTTCAGCTTTTTCCCCAAAGAATTTTTGCAACTGGAGGGAGTGAATGAGTTTCAAAGTGAAAAAAACATGGAGTTCCTTTCTGGTATAAGCATAAAATGGTTTTGCAGCAGATATTATGAAAAAAACCCTGAAAGACCAAATTAACCAAAACCATGAAAAAAAAATTTCTTAACAAAAACCTCCGCACTAAATTATATGAGCTAACTGGTAAAAACAAAGACAAAAAACAAACAAAAAAACCAAAACAAAACAAAAAAGCAAAAACAAACAAACAAATTCGTTCATAGAAAAGGACTGGTGAAGACAATTTTAACATCTAAAGTTCTGGAAAGTTTCAATCAATATCTGTATTGCTTAGGAAAAAAAATCATGTTAGATGTTAAAATTGTAGTAGTTAATATAAGGAAAGCTGAGTTCTGTGTGTTTCTGTATCTTTTGGAATTCTCTCATATGAATGAGAGATTTTGTCTTGTGGGAAATAGCCTAGCATGTGATTCACTGTTTGGAAGTAAGTTGCCACACCTAAAAGACAGGATGTCATCCAGGGGGACCTGGACAACCTCAATAAAGCCAGAAAACCAATAAGTCCTGGGCTTATTAAGGTGGGCTGCATCAAAAGCAGTGTGGTCAGCACAGGTTGAGGAATGTGATTCTGCCTCTCTGCTCTCTGCTCTGCTGTGGTAAGACCACCTGCACTGCTGCATCCAGCTCTGGGGCCGCCAGCAAAAGAAGAATGGAACCAAAGGTCCCGTTGACCTTTTGGAGCAAGTCCAGAGAAGGCCACCAAGATGGTCAAAGTGATATAGCACTGCTCCTACAAAATAAAAAAAAAAAAAAAATTTAAAAAAGCTGTTTGTTTGTCCTGGAAAGTGGAAATGAGGAAGCTCTGGGATGACCTAATTACTGCCTTCCACTGCCTGAAGGGAGCTTACAAGAAAGATGGAGAAGAACTTTTTAAAAGAGCAGGTTGTAACAGGACAAGGGGGAATGGCTTCAAAGTGAAAGAGAGTAGATTTAGATTAGATATTAGGAAGAAATTCTTTACTGTGAGGTTGGTGATTCACTGGAACAGGTTGCTCAGAGAAGCTGTGAACACCCCATCCCTGAAGGTGTTCAAGGCCATCATGGAGCTCTGAGTAACTTGGCCTAGTGAAAAGTGTCCCTGGCCAAGGCAAGGGGATTGAAAGTAGGTGATCTTTATGGTACCTTCCAATCCAGGTCATTCTATGATTCTGCATGATGCTGTGATTCTGTGAAGTTGCTTATGTAGACTGTAGTTTAGAGTATATAGTGCATATAAATACAACTCCAACCAAAAGAACCATTTAAAAAACCACTGACATTTGAAAATTAATCATAGTCCTTTGCTGCTTGGCTAGGTTCCTGACTTTCACAGTCAAACAAAATCTATGTACACTTTTCAGCCCACACTGGCATCTTATACACCTGTGATGGAGTTCTTCTTTGTCTTTGCTTCCAGCAGAAACTATTAACAAGAGTTCATTTCAGCTGCTAGTTATCAACAGTTGGCAGTGCTTTAATTGTTTGACATGCAGACACACGGGATAATGGCATTTCTAATTTAATGGCTTTTTGCCTGCTCTCTGAAAGAACTCTCCAAGTCTTACTAAACACATTAGTATTAAGGCAGAATGTTTGGCATTTATCTTGCTTGATGATGAACAACAGGGCAGACCACTCCCTGTTTTTTTTGTTTTTTTTTTTTTAATAAAATCCTACAAAGTGACATTTGAAAAGAAAATAATGCAGTTGGAGAGCTTTCAAAGAGAAGTAAACAAAATATGAAGAAAGACTTGGAAACTGCTTTTGGAAGTCTTTAAAGATAAGTACTATTATTGTCCTGAAAAGTCCAAGAAAACAGAAGCTTTTGTAATCTCATTTAATTATAAATTCATCAAGACAGTAATGTAGAATAGTGCCTGTAATCTCTTAATTAATTTAACTTAGAGTCCCACCCACTACAAATACGTAAAAAAAAAAAAACACAACAGTACTGTGATATCAAATAGTAGACAGTATTAATTCTAACCACAGAACTGTAGACACAAGGCGGTTCTTGCATAGCAAAAAAGTGTTGTCAGATAATACACAGAATGTCAGGAACACAGAATAACTCATGTTGGAAAAGACCTTTAGAGGTTGACCAGTCCAATTACTCCCTTGCAAAATCATAACAGAAATAATCTGAAGACTCAGAAGAAGGGTTCTTGAACACTTACAAGGACAGAAACCACATTATTTCTCTCAGCACCTGTTACAGTGTTTATCCCCCATCATGGCATAGTGAAACAATGCTTCTATCCTATCTGGATTTCATGTGTTCAGTTTGTTGTACCTGATGTGTTCTGTCCATTCACTCTGCACTTTCATGACTCTGTGTATCCTCTGATCAGGTATTTACAGACAGTAAGATTTCCTGTTTCCCTTCTCTTCCTCTGTTGAGCAGAAATTTTTCCTTAGCCATTCCACTTCCATCCTATGCTCAAACCCCCAGCCATTCCAGTGGGCCTCTGCTGTACTCACTCCAATATATCTATCTATCGTTTTCAGGTTGTGTAGCCACAACACCCCATATTTAACCACACAACTGCCAAATAGAGGAGAAGGATCATTTCTCTGGACTTCCTGCATATAAGCCCTTGTTAAAAAGCTCAGGATGTGACTGGCCACCTATTTTGCAAGGGCACATTTCTGTTGGCAGGTGTTGGAAGAAGAGACAATCTACTCACAAAATGGAAAATTTAAGGGACTAATTTTTTTATATGTGTTATATACAGAAAGCCCACTAAAGTTAGCATCCCTTCTCATGAAAACCTGTGTAATATGACCTTAAGCAAGTAACAATTAAACAGCAGTAATTGAATAATATCAAATTCCTAAGAAGGTATGATGGCCATTCTTCCTCTTATTGAAGTAAAGCTGATCCTCTGAATACTAGAAACATAAATGAGAGCCAAGAATTCAATAGGGAATCACTACAGAATGATAAGAAAAGTACAGTTAGACATAAAGGAATTATTTTAACAGCTTGTCCAGTAACTGTAGCATTAATAAAATAATATTTGTACTCAGGGAGAAAGAGTGCTCTAAACTTCTTTAAAGTTGAGAATCTTCCTGTATATTTCAGTGGGAAGAGTTCTGTTCACACAACTGGAGCTGAGTTCTCCGCCGAAGATGAATCCCATGGACACAGATCAACTATTCATTGTGTAGTTTCCAAACTACAGATGTGGTGCACAAAAATGTCAAAATGTTAATATTTTTATCACTTCATACACTGTCTCTTTCACATTAACACAAAAGACATCAGCGTTTTGAGTTCCTTTGCGAGCTATAGTGATCCTCTTTTGAAAACAAAGCAAATACTTTTCTTAAACTGATTCACAGTCAGTACTGTTAGAAGATTTTTTGTGTTAAATGAAGAATATTGAAAAAAGATTATGACTTTTCTCTGAAGGTAAGCTGATCCAGAGAGACAAGTCTTAATGTAGTAAATAATGATTTTTTTGCAAAGGTATCTGGACTCCACCGTGTGAATGTTTTGATCCATCCTCTCTTAAAAAAACCCCTGCTTCTCTGTGCATTTCTAGGGAATAACCATACAGAGTTAACTTGTTGAATAAATAACTAGCTTGTAGGCTCTCTTGGCCAAATGATTGTTCCTCTAAATACGGCAAAAGAATACAAACAGGAACAAAATCTTTTCACTTCCAAATGTGTGAATCTTATCTTATCAGAGTAGTTTAACCATGTGTTCCTTCTACCTTAAAATAAAACTGTTTACTGCTGTATCATAGATTTTCCACGGAAAAAATAATAAATGGAAACTTTTTCCTGTAGTCTTAGGTCTTTATGGTATTTTATTTATCTCATTTTTTTCTTTCCTAAGTCAAGGTGTAAAGTTTTTACAAAGTTTTGGAAGCATCAGCAGTCCTAACCCATATATTAAGCCACATCTTGCTATAAGATTGGTAATCAAACAAAATTTAGGTTTATGATTACATTCAAGGCCTTTCAACTTAAATGCAGATAGAGTGAAAATGGACAAAAAACACATAACTTGTAATCAGTAGACATCAATCTGACAGACTTTAAAAGTAAAGGCCGTTTAAGTATGAGGTGAAAGGAATGCAGAGCCGTTGCCTTAAGTGAACAGAAGTCACTTGATGAAAGAGATAGGATTGGAAAATTCTGCTTTGCTGCAGGACACAAGTAGGAAAAACTGTGTTTGGCATGGTCAAAATAAAAGATGTTACAATGTGAGAGAACATTTTGAGAAACATGTGGAGGGTTAGGAAGGACTTTCCCTTCATTACTTTATGAAAAAACACCTCTGAGCCTTTGGTCAACACTAATGTCTCGCATGGAGAACAAGCTTGGTTTTCAGGCTTTCTTAATAGACTGTTCTGACCTGTTAGAAAGAGTAGTTGGGAAAAAAAGTAGGTAACATGTAAAGCATGGAAAAGTAAAAGAAGTTTTCCTTCATTCATATTGAGTACAATCTCTTGGGTAGATATTCTGGAGATGTCACAGAACAGGCTGGGGATGTCCTGCAGAGAGAGGACAGGTTAGGGACAATGGCATTGACTGGTGAAATAGCATGTGATCCTTTAGTCTGACTTACATCCTCTATTTTGCTGTTTACTGATGCTACTCACTTGAACTTGTCACTTGAGGCAAATTTTCATGATACAGAAACTTTTTTTAAGGTCTGAAAACCTCCCTTGTCTTCCATTTCCCTATGCAACAAGATGCTATATATTGAAAACATGATACTACATGTCCTTAACATCGTGAAGTTGTGAGAAATGTTATTGGAAAGTAAATTACCTACAGTACAGGGTATGATTCCCAGTATAACTTCTGTGATGTGCTTCAAGATTTTTCCCCATCTCTAATGTAATATTAAATTCACGGGTAAAAATGTATTGTGTTTTACTGAATTTAGGAAAATAGGATTTAGATAAGACTGTTTATACCAGTTTACTAAGATTTTAAAAAGTCATATATATATGACAGAAGGGACAATAATAATGCTGAAGATTTTTCATAACAATTGGCAACCATCTCTGTTATCAGAAGTAAGAGAATCTCAGTCAAGGACTAGTAAATAATATATGACTGCAATTCAACTCTATTCTAAGAAAAAAAGAAAGCCCTTGACATTAACTTCTCATTTATATATTATCTAAAAATAATTTAGTATTTAATATAAAATATAAAGTTATGTCAACTCAATATTAAATCTTTCACAATATTTGCTATATAATTATAACAGTATGTAATGTTTTCATTATTTCATGCCTTTTTTTCCAGCATTTGGAATTTTACGTTGAAACACAAAGTCTGCACCTGAATACTACAATATGTACTTATGTAAGAATGCTACAGGTAACATATTAATACAAACGAATGTCTTGTCCTTGATGGCTACAATCTTGTCCAATATTCTTTGTTTGTTCAATTGGAGAATTTTAAAATTATTTTTAGGAGAAGATATACTGAGAAACACCTGGAAAACAAGATATTTTGCAGAAGTTTCTCAACAAGAAATCTTACGGACAACAAGATGACTGTGAATAAAGAAATAAAAGAGTATACATAAACTAAAGTTTAAATTTTGTCTTATTAGTAAGAGATGACAGGAACATATTGTGCTACTAGGTGAAGTTTCAGATTTTTATTGTACAATTTGATTTCCTAGAGATCCATATAAGAAAATTGAAGTAATAAGTGACAGAATACTTTATTTTTTACTGTTTCCTCTGCATACATGGATCAAAGAAAGCTGGATAGATATTTGTTGTATTTGGCATCTTAATAACAGCTCTGAATATTTATATTATTTAATCAACTTCTGAGTTCTGCTAGTATTTTAACCACCAAAATCAGCAATTTATACCTCCAAGTAAATAAAAATTATAACTGAAAATTAAATAGAATAATATAGACATGGCACTAATAAATAAATAGATGAATATATTAGAGAGCAATGTCAGTTAAATCACTCCAGTTTATGTTTTGTCAGCATGCCCATTTTCAGAGGCATATAACATAGTAATAAAATTCTATCTCAGACAGCTTTCGAACCAGCCAGATAAGGAACACCTGGATTTTTCTGACAATTAAAACTGTTGAACTGTAAAAAGTTTACATTTATCAAAATAAAGTTATACAAAGAAATATTTCATGTACTGTTAAATTCAGTGTTATTCTTTTTAAGAAACCAGCTGAAGTCAAACAGGGAGACATTTGGAGTTTATTTTCAATGTTTTTGTTACACTAATGTGAAGTAATAATACATTGAGGAAAATATAGCTAAATAAATAAGAATGCAAAAATCACTGCTAGGTTCTTTCTATTTTCCAGAAGCTGTAACTTTTCAAGGTGCTTTACAGACAGAAAAACGTTGAGATTTCTGACCAGGAGAATTTTGAATAATTTTTTCGTCTTTATGTAGGAATCACTGATCAGAGGAAAGACTGGAAGAAAATGTTTTATAAAAGTGAAATGTTAACATAGTGATGGCATGGGCACATCTATTCATTATTTTGTGTTTACTTGTTTTTATTGCATCTTGTATTCCAGAGTGAGCTTTAGGGCAATTGTCATTTTTATTAAGAAAATACCCCTGAGGAAGTTTATTTGAAATTGCTCTCATCAAATATGGGCTTATGCTTTCAAGTTTTTATCACAGTTTTCAGTCTTGTAAAGTTCAGGTCTCTAAGGATGTCAAAAATATTCTTAAAAGTAGTGTAGGCAGGAACTGGATTCTGTATTTATGCAGATCTTTGTAGTTCTTCAAGTAGGCGACTAAAGTAATATGCCATTGGATTACTTTTCAAACTTAGTTTTGTGGGATGGAAAGTAACAGAAGAAAACCTTTACTTGAAAATTATTTGGTGAGTTTTTAGGATAAGAGATTATTTTTCTACCAATTATAAAATTTATAAATTCAAACTGTAAGCATGAATAGAATCTTTGCTTCAATATAATCTCAAAGCATATTTATATATAATTTTCTGCCCCGTTACATTATTCTATGTGAGGCCAATGCAATTTGCAATGATATCAACAGCAAAACTTCCTGAGTTTGAATCTGTAGGGCTGGGATCACTAACAGGCAGGGGACTTAGACACAACTCCTTCAGTGATGGACACTATTTTCTTCTTTACTCACCTGTTGTTCTGTTAGCAAAAGGCACCATGTGACATGCCTTCAACTTCTCTTTTAGCATGCAATGTCAAGTAAATGATATAACTCAGGCCAGTAGAAGCTGAAATGCTGGTCTTGCTTATGGTTTCAGTTTAAGTAAGAAGTTACAGAAATTTAACTTCATTTAAATTCAGATCATATGCCATTCCTACTCATCTAAACAAATGATGTTTTCATTAGTTGGAAAGACAGAATTGGGAGAGTGGGGAATTTTTTAACAGATTGCACCCAATTCTTCCTGAGTGTTTAAACTGCATGTTAAATTCTTTGTCGGTCTGGAAGTATTATGCAGCATAAATGCCATAGAACAGCACTTTGGCAAAATCTTCTTTGGGTTTCTGACTCTATTTCTCTAATGCAGTTATTGCTAAAATTTCATAATTCCAGATGCAGGATTATAACAACTGACTGTCGCAGGAGGAAAAGACAAAAAAAACAAGGAACAAACTGCGCAGTGAGAAATTATCCTTTGTGCTCTGCACCTTACATATTAATTTAAACATCAACTTTTATGTTTTTTGAAACAAGAAACATTCATACTGATCTGTGATGACTTCTTTGATTAATTCAATAAAGAACAACATATTCAAGTAGATGGGTAAGAAGCAAAACTTTAAAAATGCAGGAAATTATATGTGCAATCTTGAAGAGGAATGAAAAGCTTCATTTAAGCAGAAAATTCATTAACAAACTAACATAACAATGACAGAATGAGCAAATAAAACTGTTGAGGAATAAAAAGTAATTTTTAAAAATTTTTTTTCCTCAGACACGAATTTCTGGCTAGCAAGAAAATATAGTCTCACCTGTGGTTTTTATTTACAGATTATAGAAGAGATTTGGGGTTAAATCCAGTTCTTCATTTTGGTAAAATTCACATTTTCTCTGTGTGCATTTAGCATGTGAGGAAGAAAATAGCAATAGTTTTTGTCTCCTCAAGATCAGTGAAGATTCTTTTCAAGGTTTCCTTTGAAATACATTCTTTTTGGAATATAATGCTGAAGTATATTGCTTTTATTTTTCTAAGAAGCCCAAGTCTCCAACTGAAGTACTAAATGTTTTACCTTGGGAGGAATATAGATTGTCTTGACATTTGACTATATTATGTTCTTCTACAGATGAATGAATTATTATAACATCTTCCACCTAGTAAATGACAAGTTGACATTTTCTTTTAGAGAAATACAAACACATTTTTTCTAATAAGTATTTAGGTGTAAAACTTTTTATTTTCAAAAACTTACTGTTTTTTGTAGTTACTATCTTAGACATTTCACTTAGAAAGAATTAACTTTTGAGAATTACTCCCTCTGGTAAGTAAGAGTAAAACAAAGTAATCTATTTGAGTCCTGATAAAGTAGGCAGGGCAGTAAGGAGAAAGAAATAATTTGTTTACTTAACATATTGCAATGTACAGTGAGAGGTATTCCTGCACATTCAGAGGAAGCTTAAAAGTCTTGAGTGTTTTTTTTTCTTTCCCTTTTAAAATATTACTTGTCTTTTTAATTTCCAGCCCAAGGTTTCTGTTAAAGCTCCAGCTACATAAAATCAGCTGTCAGCAAGAAATTTGCTTAAATCTTTGATTATTTCCTTAAATTCCACACAAAAGATGTTTCCAAATGTTGCAGTATGGCAGAAACATGCTATTATCAGTCACTATACATAGTTTCTGCAGTATCTGGGCACACTGGGCACAGCTAACTTAAACAAAGATGAAGATATAACATTAATTCTGACTGGACTAACTCATTGTCTGAAGGTCAAACCTTAGGTCTTTTGAAAAGTAGTTGCATTTCAACAGCTTCTATTATTGGGCTTCTGGAGCAGAACATCAAAAATCAATTACCATCAAAAAGTCACATACATAGCATTGTATCACTGAACTTCTTTATACTTTTTGACATATCCAGTTACAGGAACAAGCCAAATGTAACCAGGCTGCATCTGGACACTCGAGAGTGTCCACTGATATTGATTGTCTATTCTGGTTTGTCCTCCCATGCTCCATGCTTTCTCCATGCTCCTCTCATACTTCCTTTCCCTCAACTATTGCTGTTACCATTTTTAGCCATACTCTCATTGATCTCAAGTTCTTTTGTATATAGCCTCTCCTGAAATTTACATCATACCAGCCATTTTGCTCTTCCTTGCTGTCCTGTTTCAGGCCAGGACAGGATTAATTTTTTCAGTATCAAGGAAGGGGCATGGCTAAGACATTGAGGTTATTCTATACCACTTCACATCATTTCCAGGCTGTGGGGGGAAAGAGACTATCCCCCAGGGAGAAAGGGCTCCTTTGTGTCGAGGAAATGTGGCAGAGGGATCTCTCCAATATTGTCTGTAGTCGAGGGGTTTCTTGTACCCTCTGTTATTAATATTGTTGCTGTTACTGTTAATTTTCTTTTTTCATAGTTGTTTCCAGTAAATTGTTCTTAACTTGTGATCTTTGCCTTTTGTGCCTCCAATTCTCCTCTTCAGCCCCCAGCAGGGGAGATGGAGGGGGAAAAGGAGGGAGTGAGAGAGCGACTCATGGTTTGGACAATGTAAGTGGGGTGCTGAACTGAGGAGTTCCATTTCTAAACCATGACACTAGCCAAATCACAAAATAAAAACCATAACACCTTTATATAAAAAGAGGAAGAGAAAAGCAATGTCTATAAATTACAACTCTAGGCTTGTCAGAAAGAAAATACATCAAAAATTGAGCATTTACAACCAGCAAAAGTATAATATGTAGCCAAAATCAACACCAGTAAACCAAAAGAGGTTCAGTGAAATTATCATCTTAGTTCTGGGATGTAAACATAGCCCTTGTTCCTTTATTTCTTTACTTCATTATGTAGGTTTTTATGCCAGAAAATCCTAATAAAGTATGGGCTCTGATCAATAAAATTCAGTTTCATTTTAAAAAAAAGTAGATTTCCAACCAAATATAGCTTATAGATCCCCGAAAACCCCCACTTAGTTTCATTTAGCATGTTATTTCATGGTCTTTTCTGAAAATCAAATTGTAATAGTGGCACTTCAGAACTGCAATTATCATGAAGGGAAAGTTTTCACTTGAAAAGAAGATACTGAATGCAAACACCTCTGGCATTACACCACACACACACACACATATATAATGTTTTTATTTTCTAAAATTTTAAAAAGAAATAATTGTTAGATTGCTGTGTTAATTTATAATAAGTGAAATATTAAAATTTCCCTTTAATTATTAAAAAAAATGCATAAAAAAACACAAAAAGAAGAGAAGAGAAACTATTGGATTTGATACAATATTGTACATAGACATTTACTAAGAACAGAAAAATTTTAAAGATATAAAACTTGAAGGCTCAGGATAGAAATCATCTTAATGTTGCATCTTTTAACATTTTTGCTTTCCCTCAGAATCTTGATCAGGAGATTAATACATTAGTCTGTGAAAACTGCAGTTTACAACATAAGCAGAACACATGAGGAAAGTTATGTGTCTAAAACTAGTAAACTCAAGAAGTTTTTTATATACTAAGTAAATTCTTCATATCTCATAATTCATGTGGAATTGGTACTAACATTCCACATGTTTTTGGCTTGTTGTTGTTTGTAGGTTTTTTTTGCTTGGGATTTTAATCTCTTTGGTTTCTGTGTATTTCGTCTTCCCCTTTTGCTTTGGACTGGAGGACGGGGGAGCCTACTTTATTTTACACATACGTAGACTCCATCTCTTCAGTGTTCAGCATGAAATTGAAACACATTAAAGCAAAGGCCATATTCCCTCCTTTATGAATATCTTTAGTATTCAAACTATTGCAATCAAATGCAAGCTCATGGTATGTAAAAATCAAGCTCTGGACTTCATATATAAAATCCCTCTGGAGTACAAGACTTTGGGTGAACTGTGTTTGATTTCTTTTCTCTTTTATCTTTGATTGTAGATACAGTAATTCTGGCCATATGAGGTCTGCTTTTAATTGGCTTTTTATGAATTTCTGTATCCTTTGATGCCAGATTTCAAAGATATAATGTAAGGTTTTGAGGTGACCAAAAAGGGTCATAAGAAACCTCTAGAGTAAGATCAATGCCTTGGACAGCAATGTAAGAACATACCTAGTTCTTCAGCTGAGAGTCTGGCAAAAAAAGGCACTAGGACTGCAGTAACATAAAATTGTAGCTGTGATTGAAGGTGGTGACAAAATCCCCTTTGTTTATAATGAGAACAGGGATCAAGCCTGTGATAAAGTAGTTTCCCTTCATGTTGTGTTGTACCCTTTTATTTGGTGATCAAAGTGATTGGTTTCATCAGGTTTTGTGTTTGNAAAAAAAAATTAAACAGAGACAGTGAAAATGTAGTGGTTTAGGCATTGCCAATAAATTAAAGACAAAATGGGACAGAAGCCTCATAATCAAATAAAAACTGTGTATGTTACATGGGGGAACTATTTTATTTTTGATATAAAAGCTAAGAGAGAGTGTATACGAGTTCTGCTACTTTAGTAGAACACAGCAGCCATCTGTTTCTCCACACAAGCACACTGCTTGCCAGCTTGTAGCATGGTCAAGGAAATCTCACTTCTGCCTGTGCACTGACACTTGTCCAGGACAATATCCAGTCTATTGTGTTTCAAGGTCCTGGATTGCTCAATAGCTTTTCTGAGTTTACGATAAAAAGGTTTCAGTCAGCCTCTTTGAAAGTAATGTGAGAGAAGCACAATTATTGATATTCAAGTATTACTTGCCAAAGTGAGTTGCACAGGACCTGTACAGTTCACAGGAACTAAAGAATAAATTTTAACCATCTTTCTAAATTCGTGTCTTTCTGATGGTGTACAAGGGGCTTTGAGCTGCAATGGCTGACAATGCAAACTTCAGACAGGTTTGTAAGTTCAGAGGTAAACATCATAGAGTGTGCAGCTTTGGCTAAGACTATAAAATAAGCCCTTTTTTTCCCTGGAAAAAAATCACACAAATGTGATTGTAGTTCAGTTGGTCTCAGTGGTGGGCCATGCTCCCTACACTTAATGAGAGTGGCTGTGTAAGTGGCAAATTGTGAAAACTTGGCTGTCAAATAAGACTTTACGGAAGCTCTGTGTGTAGGCACATACAGAACCATAGTGTTGTTCAGATTGGAAAAGACCTTTAAGATCACTGAGTCCAAATGTTACCCCACCACTGACAGTTCCACCACTAAAGCACGTGCCTATGTGCCGTATCTTTACATATTTCTAAAACCTCTGGGATGATGAATCCACCACTGCCCTGGGCAGATACTTTCAGTGTTTGCAATCCCTTTGTCGAAGAAATTTTTCTGAATATCCAGTCTAAACCTCTGCTGTTATGCCTTGAGGCTACTTACTCTTATCACTTTTTACTCGAGAGAAGTGACTGACCCTCACCTCAGCCTCCTTTCAGGTAGTTGTAGGGAGCAATAAGGTTCCCCCCTCAGCCTGCTTTTCTCTAGGCTAAATAACCCTGACTACCTCAGCTACTCCTCTTGAGATTTTTTATAAGTTTTGTGGTCAACGACTCTATGTCCAGGCAGAGTCCAGTGACAGGTGATGTTCCTTAGGGTGTCCATCTTGTTACTGGTGCTCTATATTATGGCTATCAATGACACAGACAATAGGATCAAGTGCACCCTTGTGAGAGACTGAGATTTTAATGCTTAATAACTCAATTGGCCATTTTCAAAAACACCAGGTGCTGTACTGACAGTGTGCAAGGGAACAGCCCAGGTGCAGAGGGGGTGATCACCAGAGGATAACCATGACAAATCAACCTTTGTTTAACAACAAGCTGGGGTTTGAGCCAGACAAGGAGAGAGAGACCAATAAGAAGCAGACACTGTGGGGGTCTGTGGACAGTCATTCAGTGTCATTTCACTCTAATCCACCCCAAGGGATCTATTAACAAGAACCTGAATTGCCCCTTAGAGGCAGGTTGCAGCGCACCCTCAGCAAGTTTGCAGATGACTCGAAGCTGAGGGGTGCAGTTTACACAGCAAGACAGGATGCCATCCAAAGTGATCTGGACAAGAACTAGGTCCATGAGATCATAGTGAATTTCCACAAGTCCAAGTGCAAGGTGCTGGGTAAGGGTAACTCAAGACACGAGTACAGACTGGGATAAGAACTCATTGAGAAATGTGCTGTGGAAAAGGGGTTCTCATGGATGAAAAACTGGAAACAGTCTGGGAATGTGCACTTGCAACCCAGAAAAGCAGCCGTGTCCTGGGCTATATCAAAAGAACCGTGACCAGCAGGTTGAGGGGCTGGTTCTGTCTCTCAATTCCACTCTTCTGAGATCCCATTTGGAGTATTGTGTCTACATCTGGAATCCTCAGTACAGGAAAGACACGGACCTGTTGGAGTGGGTACAGAGGAGAGCCACAAAATCATTCAGAGTGCCGGAGCACCTCTCCTATGCAATTCATCCTGAAGAGAAGGGTCCAGTGAGATCTCATTGCAGCCTTTCAGTACTTAAACAAGTCTTATAAAAAAGAGGGATGATGACTTTTTACACAGGCAGATAGTGATAGCAAAAGAGGGATGAGTTTATAACAAGAGGAGGAGGAACTTAGATTAGATGTAAGGAAGAAACTCATTCCTCACAGGGTAGTGAGGCACTGGAACAGGATGTGCAAGGAAGTTGTGAGTGCCCAATCCCTGGAAATGTCCACAACCAGGTTGGATGGGGCTCTGAGCAACCTGGTCTACTGGAAGATATCCCTGCCCATAGCAGAGGGGTTGTAACTAGATGATCTTTAAGGTTCCTTTCAAACCAAGTCACTCTATGAATGATTCTCTGATGATTGTCCTTTACAGCCTTCACTAGGTCTGTTGTCCTGTGGACACGCTCCAGCCACCTCAATGTCTTTCTTGTAGCAAGGGATCAAAACCAGGGGAACAATGTATACATACAATGCTGAAACTCCCTCCTTCAGGCTTCCCAGAAGGATGTATGGAAGGTATGTATGTCTGTCTTTGGCTATTTTTGAAGCTGCACATAAGATTAGGACAGAAATGCAAGGAACAGGGGCCAGAAGAGAACTTGAGCAGCAACAATAATTTTGTATTTTCAGAAATATGTTCACCCTGAAAGATCCTGCAGTACTGATTTAGTATATCAGTCACTTTAAATAGCAGACAACTGATTATTCAGTTTAATGCAACTGCACTGTGGGCAGTAAGAAAATTCTCATTTTGTTAGTTCATCTGTTTCCATCATGGAAGAACACACTCATTTCTTATCAAATTCATTGACATTGCATGATGCCATCCTCAGAGCCATGGCTTTCTACAACTCTTGGATATACTTTGACCCATTCATTTTTACTCTTCTCTCCAGTAATTGATTTTGTATATAACAACAGGCTAGATGCAGATCCTAGAAGCAAAGTACAGTGCAAAGATGACAGGATGAAAAAGCCAGAAAAAGCTATCAATATATATAAACCACTGCCAAATAACATGTTTCTTCTGCTTTCACATTAATCATGTCAACATATGAGTCAGAGAACTACTTAAAATAACTTTTTTAAAAGAAGGAATTGATGCAGCGTATCTATCTACATGATGGGGCGTTGCTTCTACAGCAGCACGAGGCCATACTGCATATTAATGATGCTTTAGAACAAATAAGTAAACAAATAAATAAGCAGATGCATAGGCAGTTCTGGCATTCTGAGTAATAATCCACTCCCTAGAGGGGCCCAGTCCCCCTGTGTCCCAGTGAGGGCCAGGGTCAGGACCAGTGCTTCTGAGGGCAATGGGCAAGTGAGGTTGTGGTGACTGAGTGGTTGAGGCAGCAGACTGGGGTACACAAGGCACATGGCCAGGCACTGCTGCCACACAGTCTAGGCAGATCCCAAGCATTAGAACCTCAGATCAAATTTAATCCAAGCAATGCATTTGAATTAAATGATAAGGGAAGACTGCAGCTCTACACACTGTATCATTTATTTTCTTATAAATGAAGGACAGTGCAAAGTCTGTTAAGACAAACTGTTTTCATACAGGCCTACAACACAGCTAGCAAAATCATCTACCTTGCCCTGAATTTCATATTGGGATTTGTGTCATTCAGAACATACCAATTCTTTGTAATGATTGCATAGAAACCTACTGAAGTGCACAATTATTGCTTATAGGACTCCAACATGTTTCATAATTTTTGACACAGAAGGGGCTGGAGTTCATGGCTTCTTTTTCTTTTTTTTTCCCTTTTTGCCCACCTTAATAAATCTATAATAATGTTTTACCAGTAAGCTGAAAGCACAGCTTTCAATCACTTTTTGCAGTAGAGTGGTCAATGATCCAAAAATGAAAACATAGGCCTATTGCCAGAAAAATGAGTTTATTTCAGCATCACTCAAAATCCAGTCATGCAGGAACCCAAAGAAAAATTTAAAATTTAGTTCCCAACTACGGAAAATGCTCAATCAGAAATGTTCTGAGATAAATCTCAGAAGATAATGATTCAGTTTCCAGATCTGACCAAATCTGCAACATGGCTTTTGCCAAGATGTGACAGAAAAAAATCCACATGACCACTTGGTCTTCCCCTTTTATAAATAGCTTGTCACAGATACAAGGACATTTTTAGAGGTATTATATTATTTTAAAATTATTTTGCGGTTTTTGAGGGAGGAGGACTCTCACTCTGAGCTTGTGCAAACCATCAGAGGAAAATAAGTGTCATTGCCGAATTGTATCAATTTAGATAAAAAGGCTCTACTTTGCTGATAAAACTATTGCCTTTAGGAAAACGAATTGTTTTCTTCTGAGAGAAAAGCTATTATTTCCAGCTCTAAAACAGAAAAAACCAAACACACAAACGCCTCCTAACTCTCTTTGTGGGTTCTCATTTTACAGGTCAGAACTGCAAGGTTTCATTTCTTTCTTTCCAACCTCCTCCAAGAGAGGTCGTGTAAAGTGATGACCACAGGTATGTTTTATATCTGATGGCCTAAGGTCATGTCAGGTCCCCACTTTATTCTTTTCCCTAAGCACTTCAGTGTTCGGATTTGGGCGACATCTCAAATGCCTAGGTGAAACATTGGTAACAGTGTGCAAGCTGACATTTTCTGTTCATGATGTATCTATATGATGGTTAATTTTCGAGCAATGTTATGTGATAAATGGTCGCACTTTGTACTACCATTTTACTCCTGCTTCCAAAAATATATCCCCCAAAGGCTTTTTCAATACTTTCGAGTCATAGCAGGAAAGGGCTGAATGAACAAATTTGTCAACATTGATCAAAGCTGACATTCGTGTTACCCTACAGAGGCCTTCTATGTCGGTTTTCTTCACCCTGCTGTTTTCAAGGCTTATCATATGTTTTCATGGTTGGTGATAAGATTCTTTGATGTGCATTTCAGATTTATCTTTTGACTCACTAAGTATGGAAATTTCCAGATCTGAACCTTGCCAAACTAATTTTTCAGATTAATTTTCAGCATTAGGCCATTGCCTACTCAAGTGCAATATGGATAACTTTGCCCCTGATTATTTTGACAACATTGCCTATACACTACTCCAAATTTTTATGCTAATCAATTAATAATCATGAAAATATTTTTCTTTTAGAAAAGTTTGAGATAATTTTCAATTAAATAGAAGGAACTCTTTTTGAAGAGCTGTAACTAGACAACAAAGCTGTGAATAACATTTGGTAAATACTTTGGTCTTGACAAATGAGGATTTATATGTCAAATGGCATGGCATAGAATTTTAAAGTTCTTTCAGTCATATTTTGTACAGTTTTATACATATTGCATGGAACAAACATTTCAAGAAAACACATTGAAAGAGAACCTATAATTAAAAAAAATTCCTGACCATAACCTTTATATTCATGTTATTAAATAAGAAAGACATCAAGAAATATTTATGCTTTCTGCATGCAGACATTTCAGATCAGTGACTAAAGCCCATTAACCAAGAAAATTATATTGGCAACATGTAGCTTAGAACTACTGTGAATAAGATACAATTAGTGTTGTACTGGCAGGATTAATTTTTAAAATTTACACAATAAAAATAACCATAATGTATGTTTTTATGGGGAGAAATTCAAAGCAATCTTTCATGCAATGAAATTACTCAAAAAGTGTGTAAGTTAAAAGACCTTAAATATTAAAAACAAATTCCTAACCATGAAAGCTTACAGCTTCCATCAGCTGAATTTCTTAGCATCCACTTACTAGGCTAATTACAGCAATAAATAAATTACATTATTGCTAATTATAGCTTCAAATTCCTATTCTTCTTATTCTCCTTCACCAAGATGTGAGGGGATTGTTCTTGCTGGAATAAAATCAGCAAATATGCACAATAAACACACTTCGTGATCAATTCAAATATAACTAATTGTATATTTTATGTGAGTCATCTTCTGTTAGCAGTCGGCCTGGCAATAAGATGACTTCTCTCCTGTTTTTCCTAAAGGTGTGAACATCCACATGGATATGTTATTGTCTTGCAGCTTTGTTTATTCAGGACTCCGAAAAATAAAGCCCAGAGGTCATTTGATAAAACAGCTGAACAGTTGCTCCACAGCAATTAATTTGTCATGAAAAAACAAATGATCCCACCAAATGTAAAATAAAAAGAAAAAAGTGTTAAAAGATTCTTAGGCAATTAAGAACTAAGACCAAACCAAACAAAAAACCCTTCTTCTTAGACATCCTCTTTATCTTTCCATAAAATTTTGTGAATTGTAAGTACTGATGGATTTGTGATACAGAAAACCTAGAAATCGTCTACACATTCTTTAAGCTAAACATTTATTTTGTTTTTGAAGACTCTGAAGATCCTTACTTCTTTCTTAACATCTAGAATGAACTCAACCATGTTTGGTTTCTGATCTGATCTAAAGATTGGAAATTCTAGACCCATACTGTAATCACAGATTAGAGACTAGGGAAAAAACATTACTTCCCAGTATTCATGATATTCTGAATTTAAGTGTGTTGCTGAGTGTGAACTTGATTCACTGAAGCTTAATTTGCTTAAGTTATGGTTCTGTACATGTAACGTAAAAAAATAGATGGTGTGTGGGACTCAGTGTAGGTATTTAAAGAACCATGCAATGGATTTGCAGGGTAGATGAACACTTCGTAGTGAAATATCAATGAGGTGGAAAATATGGTTTTGGGACATGGTAACATAATTACAATGCTAATCAAGGACAATGCAAGACTCTCCAGTAAAGTTGACAAGCTTGAGAATTAATCCAGGATTAAACATTTCAAGATTACTGGTGTCCCAGCGAGGAAAAGCCTAAGAATTTAGTAATCTTCATGGCAGCACTTCAGAAAGATGAAGTAAAATATTTATTTTCAGAATGATTTTCACCATAATAATTTGTGTCCAACCACATCTTCATAAGTTCTCACAAAACTGGTCCAATTTTCACGGAACACTTTCTTCAGAAGTGCCACGATATGGAAAGGAAAATCCGTGTTGCTTATACACATGCAGATACTGACACATCTCTTCTCCCTCCTCTCCTACATGATTCTGAAAAACTGCCTCTATTCAAATATGTATACATATATACATCCATACTAGTTTGAGTCTGCAGACCGATAATCAGACCCTGGAAACAGAGCAACTGCAGAGATTAACACTCTTTCCTTTATCAGCTATTTATTGCTGTCCATTCGATAGGTTATCAGATTTCAAAAACAAAATCAGAAGGGATTTATATGTGTTATCACTCGTGCATAACTGCCAAAGAAAGGTTAATTACACCTCTTATTGACCATTATCATTCCTTTCTTAAAATTCAGCTAAATGATAACAACTATAAATATAAAACATGCTTACAATTCAAATTTTACTCTTCACATAAAAGCTAGATCAGCATAATTATTTTTCTCCCCATTGAAAAGCATGAATTGATGGCAATATTCCCAGATGAGCATAACTTTTTATTGCCTCAAACTTTTTTCTGTGAAGCATCATTTTATCATTTCATCTTATTGCATGTAACATGGAAATTGAGGTTGACAAATGACACGAGTCTTAAGAAATGGAAGGTGGTATTTCTAGCCTTTTCTGCTAACCCCCACAATAGATATCACATGTATCACAGAGGGACAGAAAAGATTTTTTATTATTTTCAGCTGGGAAGAGTACAGTTAATTTATACTTTAATGATGAATGTTACTGAGAAATTATGTGATTGCGTTCTACTGGAAAGACATAAGTTGTTTTTTTTTAAATGCTATAAAGGCCTAAACTGGCATGACTTTTGAGCTTGATGAAAAGTCTGTATCAGGTCTGACTGTTGTATGTCTGTATGTCTTTTGCCTACTGAAAACAGAAAAACATCAACTAAATTGTTTAGCAGTCATAAAATAGGTTTTACCATAGGAAAAAAAAGGGAAGAGGAACAGTGAAAAGTTTGCATTTAATTTCCAAGATGCTGGTGTAAGTCAAAGTAGAAGACAGCACCTGTTCACTTTGTTGAATTTCTTTCTTTTCTACTAGATGTATTTTTCACTAATGTCAGAAAAATGAGTTGAATATTAGTATTTTGATAAAGATAGGAGGTGAGGCAGTGTACATGAAAAGGCTTGTTGATAAATAAGAAAAGTGTGGAGAGTTATCACACTTCAGAGTCTGTGGTCAGAATAAACCAATGTCTCTAATTTCTTTAGGCTGCCAGCTGCCAACTGAGAGGGTACTTTGGACTTTCAGGAAGAAGATAAATGGCTTTAATATGCCACTTATACTCTAAGATAGAATTTCCCCATGTCAGTAACATATTTTTTTGTCAGAATATTCTGTCAAAGCCTCTAGATTGATATATTATTATTTATTAATCCAGCACCAGAATCCAAGTACTCATTCTGGTATTGAACACTATGATGCATTTCAGGGTACGTGAAATTTTCCAAACTCAGACATATTAGAATATCAACATTGTAAAATGAAGAAAGGCAAAAAATTTGTTCGACTGATTCTGATGAAAACTACCCCTTTAACAATCAGGCACAGAGAATGAGCTGTATCATGAATACCAACACAACTATGTACTACTGTATGAGTAGATGAAGTAAAATTATGGATATCCAGGATGGGGGAAATTATACAAGGGGTACACCTGAGTCACAACACCTCATTTACCTAAACAGTATTGGCTGTAAAGCACATAAAGAATCTATTTAAGGGACTTGAAGAAAGAAAATATAATCATTTTGAAGATATGAGAGGTCAGAATGAAAAGAATATACGGCTCATTCCCTCAAGATGATTCGGGAAAAGGGGGGAACTTCTTTGCTGAAAAGCAGCTAAATATCCCCAAATACACGTACAGGTACTGTGTGCAAGCCTGTAGGTGGGGGTCAATGTCTTGCTGTCACAGGAGAGATGAAAGGTTGGGCAGAGATAGGTCATAAGGACTTAAAATATGAAAGCAAATCATTTATGCTTGTTGCAGCAGGGAACGGAAAGACGGTGGAGAGAAGTAAAAAGAGGATTAACAAGAGCTAATCCTAGATATGAAGGTTTGTATGGTTTATGTAGATTATCGCCTCTGCAGTGGAAATGGATTTGTTGCAGAGTGGCACCCAAATGCGTATATTTCCCACAAATTGTGAATTTAAACCTGTCAAGCTGTTTATTGAGTTACAGGTCATCAGAAATACTTTGATAAAGAGCAGCTGCACAGTGAAGGTTACAAGCAGACTTCTGTTATACGCTAAAATGTTTTTTTCTCTCTTCATTTTGCATCACAAATATTTTTAAATTGTGATCAAGCAACAATGAAAAATTTGCACATGCTCTGAAGGCCAGTGACCAGGCTATGAAACACCACATATTTAAAAATAATCCCCTTATATATATTTTTTTTTTAATTCATCTGGCATCCTTTAGAGTCACTTCATCAAAAAAAAAAGTTTCAAGCAAAAAACCTTGACATTAGATTTACGCTTCACTTACAGTCAAAGAAGAGTGAAAACTAGAAAATGGTCAATGTGCATGCATGCCTATCTATCTTTCTATCTATCTATCTATCAATCTATCTATCTATCTATCTATCTATCTAAACACAGTGAATCCTACTTTAAATATTAAAACAGCCACAAGAAAAAGATGTCTTCAGAGAGAAGCTGTGAGACTGCAGAGATGCTCATATCTGTAGGGAATAAGTTAAAGTCTGTTTTCTTTTGACTAAAAGGATTGTACTTTCCAGCTGGGAGAGCTAGAATGGACAGAGACCTGATTCCTTTCCTACAGGGAGTAGTTGGTAAGTCTGACACATTGTCTTTTAAATTGCTAAGGTCAGAAATATTCAAAAACTTACTTGGAAATTTATGTTGTCCCTAACATAGATGTTTGTAGGGAAGCTTTTGACCCTGGACAGTTTTTAGTAGAATATAGTTTAGAGTTATTACAGCCTATAAAAATGAACACGTCTCTTGCCTTTAAAGGTCAAGAAAATCAGAACAGTATTAGCTCAATGTTCATCCTCTGTGAATACTGTTTTATACACTCATACCCTTCCTTTTACAAAAGCAGACTAATTTTCAGATTAGAATGGCAATTTACGAGGATGTCTGAACCTCCTAATAAACTTCAAAAAATAACTGACTGCCTGATAAGATTTTCTTTCAGCGTGTAACAACATTTTTACTCAGTTTCAAGGGTAACTGTGTGTAATCTAATCCTGCTTTTTAAAATATCCTCCCTGCAGAGATTATATCAATTAACTACAAAAATACTCTTGAGCTTCAAGAGTGTCTGAACTTACGTGCTCAAGTGAGCTGATCATTTATTTTATGGTATGTCTCAAATGTGTGCTGTTTCTGGTGGAGTTTAATGTTTACTGAATGTCACAGATTTTTTGTACTGGGGAACTATTCAGCAAATTATTAATTACATAGCTGGAGCATCCCAGTGGTTTTAAGGGCTGTTTTCCCAATAACATTTCTATAATTTATGTGGAGTTTAGAAACATTGCTATTTTTCTCTCAGTTGTATATTCTGACTCACATCAACATGCACCAATCTAAAAATGCCATAGATGGGGGTGACGGGTTTTTCTTGTTTTTCTCTCATTTCACACCTTAAGATCTCACCCAAGAAAAACTGAATTTCTAAATTTGTAGAAGGCACTTTCAGGGTTTATCTGGGCAATTCTTGACTCCTAATAAAATAGTGTGATTGTATTTATAATTTGGATTCTCAAGGAATGAATGGTTTATCTGTACTTAGCAATACTATCCTCAGCTGCTGTCAGTGTTATACAATATTAAGGATGGGTTACTTCAACTCTTGTAGAGCTGCTGCCTTGTAGAGCTTGAGTTCAATTATCCTTGTTGGTCCCTTCCAACTCAAGATATTCTATGATTCTATAATGAACAGGTCTCAAATCTGCAATAAGGTCTGGAGAAATATAAAATTTAGTGAAAGACCAGGACTTCAGGCTGAGGTGTCTTTGGCATTGTTCTGAGATTTAACTTTTCGAAGATAGAGGTTTTCTAACAGTGCACAAACCAAATAGCACTTATTAAAGAAAAACCAGATTAATATATTTCAGAAAATTATGTTATGCAAGTAGTTTTTGCTTTACTCTTTACCATAAGTTGATATTCTAAAATGACAATACAATAAAACAACTTGCATTTTACTCATTAGGTGTTCAAAAGTGTATGGAATCACAGAATATGCTGAGTTGGAAGGGACCCATCAGGATCATGAAGTCCAACTTCTGGTCCTGCACAGGACACCCCAGGAGTCACACCATGTGCCTGAGAGTGTTGTCTATATGCTTCTTGAATTACGTTAGGCTTGATGCTGTGACCACTTCCCTGGGGAGCTGTTCCAGTGCCCAAACACCCTCTGGGTGAAGAGCTGATATCCAAGATAAACCTCCCCTAACTCAGCTTCATGCCATTTCATCAAGTTCTGTCACTGGTCATAAGATTTAAGAGATCAGTACCTGCCCCTCCACTTCCCCTTGTGCGGATCTTGAAGATCACAATGAGGTCTCCCCTCAGTCTCCTCTTCTCCAGGCGCAACACACCAAGTGACCTCAGCTGCTCCTCATGCAGTTTCCCCTCCAGACCCTTCACCATCCTCGTGGCCCTTCGCTGGATGCTCTCTAACAGCTCAATGTCTTTTTTACTTTGTGTCACCCAAAGCTGTCCCCAGCACTGGAGGTGAGGCTGCCCCAGCTCAGAGCAGAGCAGGACAATCCCCTCCCTTGCCTGGCTGGTGATGCTGTGCCTGATGCCCCCAGGACAGGGCTGGCCCTCCTGGATGGCAGGGCACTGCTGACTCAGGTTCAACCTGCCATCAACCTGGAGCTAAAGGCAATACAAAAATATTCTGCTTGGTCACATTTTTTCTTTGTTCTTTTCTGGACCAATATTTGTGTACTTGATGCTATATATCCACCCACATACACACAACACAGTTTTTATTTCGTTTGTTTACTGTTTCATGACAACTGCTTAGAACCGAGGCAATATAATTTACTGTATTCTTTAAAATCAGTTCTTACATATAATATTCCAATAGTCTTGGAGTTCACAATTGAATTTGCATAATTTGTCTAAAATAGAGCAAAATCTGCAAATGTCCTGCTTTATCGAGGTAATACAATTTAAATTACTAACCTGAAGTAGCAAACTATTCTCCAGCTAGATTCCCATCAACTTCATATTATTTTGTCTGCAGAAAAACGGTATGTAGCTATCAAGTAACTGTGTAATCTTACCCTTTTAGATAATCTTCATCAAAGCTGTACCTGTCACCTGTACCTGGTTTGAATAATCTTATCAACTTATTATTTTGGCTTTGTACCTTGACAATACAAACATTTACAATAGTCTTTATAACATTTTCTAGTAAAATTATTATTTCTTCAGTATTTGAACACTTGACCCAATGTCTGCCTATTTGTTTTTATTCCTCTTATCTGCCCAGACCCCTGCATTAGAAAGGAATTTATGAAAACAGTAATCTGAAATTTTCTCATAGAGCAGTAGCATCATTTAAATCTGGAACAGTGCAACAATTGTACTTGTGCTGTCAATTTCTTAGTATCACATAATTTTTCTAGTCAAAATAATGTCTAACAAGCTGAACTCTCACTGACATTCAATATATAGAGTTGATAGCATTACAAGAACAATTTCTGTCTTCATAATATTGTACAAATGCTTTTATAATAGATTTTCAACATATTTACATAGTGATGCCTTCAGATATAATGTTGGCCATATTGATGTAAAGTTAAAATTTGGGAAAAGAAAGAAGATTGGGGTAGACATATACTGATGGTTTTATTTTTCAGTATTGAACATTATGATGATGCTTTCTCAGCTAAGTTTTCTTCATCCGATTCATTTGCAAATGAAAAAAAAAAGTGAAAAATATGAAAAGTTCAGTGTAAGATGTGTGATTGCACTGAGCACTTATTTAAGTCAAAGTCTTGCATACAATCCAATTGCTTTATCAACTTGCTTTCTATTAAGAATGATGAAAAATAGGCTATTAAAATATCATCTGAAAGAGACAAGTAGTGAATCCAGATATACTTATTAATCATTACAGCTTTACTGTAAGTGGAAAGAGAGTTGAAATACTCAAGACAAAAATGTTCTCTGGCATTTCCTAGTGAACTAGATTAACAACAAAATTAGAAATAGCATATATTTCTAATGAGCTTTAGAATTAGCTCCAGACTGGTCATAGATATTGGTCTTCTTTCCTGTTCATTACTTTCAAATTCTTTTATTAAAGTATAATTCTTGAAATCAGAAGATTCCAGAGGCAAGTATTTAAGGATCTACGTTCATAGAATTTTTCATTAAAGTCAGCTGAGCTAGAATTCTTGCATAATTTTTCATATTTTCAAATATGTTCATTTATCTCTCCACTACAGATGGTAGTAGTAAAGGACAGAAGGGATTATAGGATATACTTTTTGTGCCTTCTTCTCAGGGGTGTTTGTACTTAGACCAGCCTTAGTCAGAACGTGATAAGGAGATGAATTATTTCACACCTATTGCCCAATATAAAACTAAAACTATAAAATGTTCATTTAAAAATTATTTCATACTTCCATCTAGCCTTACAAGTAGGTTTGTGCTGAACACAGGGTTGATAATACAGAGATATTCCTGTTGCTGAGCAGGGCTCATATGGATCCAAGGCATTTTCTGTTTTTTGCACTGCACTGCTGGTGTGGAGACTAGAAGTACATGGGAGACTGGGAGAAGACACGTCCAGGACAGGTGACCCAAACCCAAATATACAAAGGAATATTCCAGACATTATGCTCTGTGTATAGAATGGGGGGAAGAAGGAGAAAAGGAAGGGACATTTGGAGTGATGGCATTTGTCTTCCAAAGTCACTTCTGTGTGTTGTGTGGCCCTGCACTCGTCGGGATGGCTGTACACCTGTCTTCCCTTGGGAAGGAGTAAATGAATTGTTTCGTTCTGCTTATGTGTATGACATTTGCTTTCCCTATTAAACTCTCTTTATCCCAACCCCAAGTTTTCTACCTTTCACCCTTCCAATTCTCTCCCCAATACCACCTGGGGACGAGTGAGTGACCAGCTGCCTGGAGCTTAGCATGACATAAGTGCATCACATTTGTTTTTCAGAATCAGACTGTGTTTTCTTATATTTAGTATATTCTCCTGAAAAACCTTGTTTGCTCATTATGCACAGTCTTATTGAGAAGCACTGTTTGCTGTAACTTTAACAATAATCATAAGAAAGTAAAACAGCACTCACTTTAGCCTTGCATGATCCAAAGTTCCACAGCACTTTCTCGTCCAGCATGAAGAAATTACCTTAATAGCTTGGATTCTATTATAGTGAATTGATAAATGTGGATTTGAACTCTGCACATTGATATCTGTAACTACCACTCCTGTATAGAGAGCCAACAATGTTCAACAGTGTGGTTATTTATTTATTTACTTACTTAGGTGGGGTCAATTGCAATTTTAACTAATTGGTTACATTCATTTGAATCCGAAAGATGGTAAATTAAAAGCTACCTTACTCCAGAGTTTTCGGTCAGTAAAAAAAGCTATCTTCTTCAATACGATTCCCATTTTTGGTGTAACAGGGAGAGAATCTACACTCTGGGCAGTAATCCAAGCTAGATAACAAAATGAATCTTGTTCTATCAAGGCACTTAAAGCTAAAGTGAACTGATATTTTGTGAAATGGTGTAGAAAAAAATCCACCAGGACATAATGATTGATTTTTGCCTTAGGAGAAACAGATGGATCAACTACACTGTGAAAGAATATGAAGCATAAATACAATGATTTAACCTATACTATCAATTAAGCTCTTTGTATTTGAAACTCTAAGCCTCTTTCCTCAGCAGGTGCAGGCTTATTAGAAAAAAGTCAATAAAAAAAGGAGTAATGGGTTCTATGTCATTAAATATGAAAGGGAAGATATTATTGTGATGTACACCACCATTACTAAAAGTGTTCAGATTACAGTAAATTTTCATACTATAATAATCTTTTAAGGATTTCTGAATTATCCAGAAAATTATATTTTGTCTTCTAAACTATTCTGTATTATTATATTTTTTTTACTATTATTATGTAGCTATCTGGTTTGTTGGGTCTTCTTCATGTTTCTGTGACTAGTTGCTGATTAATTTTATTTTTCAGAGAAGTAATATTAAAGACTCCTGTGTGGTAAATATAATAGCAGCTGCAGGTGCAGCTTCATCAGATCCTCAGATTCTTCCAGTTAGCAGATTTCTTTGGCATTGGATCCTGCACAAGAATTACTCTTTCTACTACAGTAATGAAGAACATTCATTCCTCTTTAAGTTACATACATCATTCGCGTATATCTCTGCCAGGTTGTCTGAACTTATATTTCACAAACAGTAAAAGAAGAAAGGATTGAAAATTATTCTTTTAATAAGTATGGCAAAGACACACAGTGAATTTTAATGTAGTGTTGCCTTGTGTCTGATTTTGTACCATCAGAGAATGATTAACTTATAGCTGAGGTAATAAAGCATCTATTAGGTGACAAAAAGCTATAGAAAATGTTCAAATCTGTAGTGATAGAAATGTGAGCCATCCAGCTGATGCTTCTTGTCATCTTCTATGTCTTTTAGAAGTACTCTTTTTTCATGGGGAGTGGGAAAGATGATAAAGTGTTTTTCTAAAAACTGTATTTTCTCATCATCAAGCTTGAACACAGAGATATTTGTGTGCTGTCCCTCCAGTGTGCGTATAGTTACACGTATATGCACATGCACGTATATATACACAGGCACATACATATGCACATATACAAATCTGAGAGATCCAATCAATTCCTTTGGAGGCCATGTGGGTGTTCTAGGGCTGTGGAAAGTATCTCATGCTACTACTACACACACATTTGAAATACTATATTATTGGGATGTCTGTGATGCCCATTTGTCTTTCCCACAGTGTGTTTCTAATAACACTCTAAACTGTTAAGTGTATTGGCCATTTTCACAGGAAGTGAATAAATGTCTCATACTTCTTGAAAATGAGCCATTGGATGCAAATTGCTGCTGCCAGTGAGAAAAAAGCAGAAAGAATTCAGACAGTTAATATTTTCTTCAAAAGAAACTAGCCTCAGTTGGTTTCTTCCCTTCATTTTTTAATAAGAAGGACCTGCTTATATACTCTTCTGCTAGAATACATCAGGTAAAGCTTCAGAGAAAAGCGATGCATCTGGAAGAAATCTTCATTTGTTCCACTGTTGCAAACACCTGGTCACATCTGACTTTCGTATTTTGAAAAACTTTCTGTGGATGAACTTTTGTAACCAGTGAAGAATAAATTGTGCTTAAATGATACTTCACTTTGTTTTAAATTATGGTGCTATATTCCTCAGATCAAACTCTAAAACCTTTTGTTTTCATTGATCTTGTAGGTCATGGCATAGCATGGTTGCAGTGTACATAGGGTCAAGGACAGTGTACTAGCATTGCACATAAAAAAAATATATTCCTTTCACCCTCGGATATAAAAAGTAAGAAGGCAGCAAGTATTTTTAAGTTTAATTCAAAGACTATCTCTATGAACAAATAAGCTATTTTGTAACAAAGGACTGCTATATGAACGAGCTTTGCCCTTGACAGTTTATAAAACCCTACGTACAGAAAGTAGTAGCCAGCAGCAACAGAAGCAATAGAAACCTCAAGTTACAGAGCCTCCTGCTATGAACTGAAGATAAGAATACCAGCATGACAAAATGTGCTAGACCAGGCATTGATGCAAGTGTCTGAAAACTTTGGGAGCATTTCCACTTCTTTTCAGGTCAGCCATTGGTTTTCTTTCTTTTGTTCTCAGATGGATATGTATCCATTCTTAACACAGCTAGGTTACCAAAGTAATCAACCATACAGCAAAGAGCCTGTCACTTGTCAGATGTAAAGTCCTATGAGAAACAAAACTCAGGCTGCAAGCAGTTGTAGGCCTTTCTCCTACAATCTTAATTCAAGGTTCTCTTAAATTATTTTTTCCTGTTGTTATCTTCCCTCCTTACTTATCAAATCAATAAATCAGCTTGTACATTTAATAAAGTGGTTTAAGGAGTAGGTAACTTTTCCTGCTGACCTGAACCTGACTAGATAAGCTGTCTGGTCTATAATGTAGAGTATTCCTTTTTCCTTTCAAACACTTATTCCTGCATGCTCGGAATAGAAGGCTTTATCTTAAAACAAACAAAAAAACGACAAACAAACAAACCAAAGCCAAGGGTTCTTTTTAACAGCTTATCTTTCTGTAAATCCTTTCTTCTCTGATTCATATTTACCGTAATATATATATATTTTTTTTAGAGGTGTGTGGTTTGTAGCTGACATGGTTTAGTGCTTTTATTATTTATAAATCAATGTATTTATTAAATTTGCATTAGATGGATCTGAACTCTATTTCTCTTACTGTAGCAAATAATTTTGTGGCATGTGGCTGCATCTGATAGATGTTTAAAACATTTAGAGTTCAGAAAAATTACCAGTGACATAAGGAGATAAATACCTTTTTAATTATCATGTGTGCCTCATTGCCATGTTGTATATTGAGCTATGACATTATGCCATAACACAATCATTAAGGGAAGAAGGAAGAAATTAATTTTTTACTACTCATAAAATAAAAATATCAAGGTAAAAAATATAATATTATTTTAATAAAAAGTGCAATATTCCGTTTATCTATTAATTCTAAAAGTAATTTTTATCACTTCAGGACACTTTATTTCCAGAGGGAGTAGGATACTGAGAGAAGGATTCTACAGGATATGGCTTTACACATTCCTACTTTTTGGAATAAAATAAAGCAAACTGTTCTTGTGTCTGATTGCTTGTGAAAGCATGAGAGAGAAGACTTTAGGAGACTGAGATTTCTGATCTGGAAATCCTTGGCCTTATGAGTATGCTTGGGTTTCTCTGAAGGTGAAGAATAAACTGTGAAGCTTCCAGGCAAGAAATGTACTTGTTTTACTACTTTGTGCATTTTTATCATTGAAGAAACATTGGAACTGGGTGAAAACCACAATGCACGATGACCGAAAACTGCTTTTTCTCAGTATTAAATTGTCTGAATTCAGGCGTGCCTACAAAGTGTTCCCATATAAAACTTAACACAATAAAAATCTTATCATTTAAGCATTAATAAAATTGCAGTTAATATTATGATACTTATTTGAAATAATTTTCTGAACCTGGCACCGCAGAAATTGAAACACTGAAAACACTTAAATTTTAGTTAAGTAAAAAGTTATTAGATGTTAAGGTAAAAGTAATTAGAAAAAAACTGGTCCAAATATTTGTTACTGCTTGCTGCCTAGGTTCTGGCAACCATGGTTAGGGATATTCCAGACAGAAACTACTGGACGTCTTTAAGTACACACCTCAAATTCTACATCACATCTCAGTTTCTACCAGTCCGGTCTTATTCATTCACTCCAAAAGTGAACATGTGGTAAATAGCATCTTGTTATTTTTCTATCTGTTCTTTATGACACCAACAAGTCTGCAGGCTGGGAAAGAAGAAACCATCCCATGGCAGTCCTGTGATATGCATGTTCTTTGATTTAAATATAATTCTGAGCTGTAGCTACATGAAAGTAAAGGCTGGAAGATAGCCTAAGTAGTTTAAAATTCATGAGACAAGGAGTTCAGTTGTAAAATATATAATTTTTTTGTGCTATATCACCCCAAAGTTGTCAATATTTAGGTGGAAGAGTATGGTTAAGGACTGCCTACATTTAGACTTAATTTAATATTAGCTTACAAATGGTGTTGAACAGCTGCCAGTGGATTCTCCCACTGAGAAATGTCACAAAGCAACTGACTGTGTTGTTTTGTTTCTAAAACCTCTTTTATCTTTTGTGTCTTAAAATAAATATATCCACTTGTACACTTGCTTGTAAAACACTGCAGAAATAATTTCTCTGTGCAGCACTGAAATTGAGACAATCGCACTACTTTTTTTTTTATTCACTATAATTTGAAATACTGATATGAACAAGCTATATTTTATCTGCATCTCCATCATGGTCAAGGTCTACGTTGTCAGATTTTAGGAAATTATCTAGGGTCTCCAGCTAATTTCCTTTGTTAACAAAACTGAGCTGAGGACTCTCTAAAAATATAACCTTAACAATGTAATTGTTTTTTTTCCAGGAAATAACATATGAGAGACGATAAGAATTGTCATGCTGGGATGAGTCAGTTCACCCATTACAGCACTAGCCTAAAACCAAGAATATCTATTCTCATGTGTTTTACATGAACATGGAAAAACATGATGCTTAAAGAAATGTCATGACAAAGGAAATACTCTCTGAAAGGTAAAGACACCTAATGAAAACCTTCTGTGATTTTTCTATATATTTGATGGATTGAAAAGGAGATTAATATTTCTGAATGTTACAAAATTGTACTCAAGTCAGCAGCACTCCAGCTGAGAATAAAGCATGTGCTAATGAACTGCACAGGTTGTAAACCAACATTTGTTGGATTAGCACCCCATTAACAGAGATATTTCATAATCACTTTCACTTCAGTCTAGAAGAAATTGGTGAAAAAATTGACTTTGTTAGTATAAGTCTCAATTACTTTAATGAGAGAAAGGGTCATTAGCTGTTACACACATTTTTAAGGCCTTTTAGGTATTTTCTCTTAGTTGTCTAATCCTTTGAAAAACGTAACATTCCTATATTCCTTCCTAGCACACTTTGTGTTGCAGACAAAAAAATCTTAATTGTTACGTTAGTGAGAAACACTGGCTATAGTCTTTGGAAAATCTAAGTATCTGCATATCCAAACATATGTACATATACATATACATATATACATATACATATACATATGCATATACATATACATATGTATTCCTCCATATAGATGTACATAGTGAAATTTAATCCTACTTTTGATTCACTTGGGAGTCAGAAATGAAAAACAGAAAAAGATCATGAGAGTCTGTGAGGTATGTATGATCCTGGTTTCAGCTGAAATAATTTTCATCTTTGTTGTGAGTACAGTGCTGTGTTTTGGATTTACTATGAGAATAATGTTGATAACACAGTGATGTTTTGGTTGTTGCTAAGTAGTGCTTACTAGAACTTAAAATAACTTTTCAGTTTTTTCGTGTTGTGCCAGTGAGGAGTTGCAGAAAAAGCTGGGAGGAAGCATGGCCAGGTCAGCTGACCTGAACCTGCTAAAGAGATATTCCACACCATAGAATGTCATGCTCCATTTATAAACTGGGGTTGAACTGACCAGGAGCTGCTCAGAGACAGGGCTGAACATTAGTCAGTGAGTGGTGAGCAACTGTACTGTGCATCACTTCTTTCTCTTAGGTGTTATTCCACAGAATCACGCAATGGCTTGGTTTGAAAGGAACCTTAAAGATCATCTAGTTGCAATCCCCCTGCCATGGGCAGGGGCAGCTTCCACTAGACAAGGTTGTTAATGCCCACTCTAGCTTGGCCTTGAATACTTTCAGGAATAGGCCATCCAAAATTTTTCTGGGCAACCTGTACGAGTGTGTCACCACCCCCGCAATAAAAAATGCCTTCGTAATATCTAGTCTAAACCCACTCTCTTTCAATTTAAAGCCATCATCCCTTGTCTTATCACTACAGACCCATGCAAAAAGTCCTTCTCCAGACTTTTTGTAAAATCCCTTTAGCTACTGGAAGGCTCCTATAAGGTGTCCCCAGTCTTCCTGTCTCCAGTCTGGCAAACCCCAACTCTTTCAGCTTGTCTTCATGGGAGAGGTGTTTCAGCTCTCTGATCATCTTCATGGCCCTCCTCTGGACTTGGTCCAGCAGGTCCACATCCTTCCTAAGTTGTGAGTCCCAGAGCTGGATGCAGCACTCCAGGTGGTCTCTCACAAGAGTGGAGGGGGAGATTCACTCCTCTCCACGAGCTGGCTCTGCTGCTCTTGATGCAGTCCAGGACATAGGTGACTTTCCAGGCTGTGAGTGAACACTGTCAAGACATGTTCAGCTTCTTTTCCACCAATACCCCTAAATCCTTCTCCTCCAGGCTACTCTCAATCCCTTCATCTCCCAGCCAGTACTTCTGCTTGGGATTACTCCAATGCAGGCACAGCACCTTGCACTTGCCCCTGTTGAACTTCAGGGGGTTCATAAGGCCCCACCTCTTAAGCCTGACCAGGTTCCTCTGGATGCCATTCCTTCCCTCCAGCATGTTGACTGCACCACACAGCTTGGTGCTGGCAAACATGCTGAAGGTGCACTGTCTATGTCAAAGATGTTCGCCAGTGCTTGTCCCAAAACCAACCCCTGAGGAGCACCACTCATCAGTATCTCTACAGTTTAGAGAAAAGGATGTCATGCAGGACAGTGTCAAATACTTTGCACAAGTTCTGGTAGGGTAGATGAAATCAGGTGCCCTTCTCTCATTCATCATTGCTGTAACCTCATCATCAATGGAAAATAAATTTGTCAGGCACAATTTGCTGTTAGGGAAGCCATCATGGCTGTCACCAATATCTCCTTATTTTCCGTGTGTCCTAGCATAGTTTCCAGGAGCATCTCCTCCACAGTCTTGTTGGCCACCAAGGCTGAGAGGCCTGTAGGTCCCTGGGTCTTCCCTATTTTGCTTTTTAAAAAGAGGCATTAGCTTTCCCCTTTTTCAGTCACTGGGAATTTCACCAGACTGCCGTATATTCTCAAATATGGTGGATGGTGGGTTAGTCATTTCCTCAGCCAAGTCCTTTAGGACTTTTGGATGTATGTCATCAGATCCCATGGACCTGTCTACCTTCAGGTTCCTGAGACAGTTTTGTACCTGATCTCCCACTACAGCAGATGCTTCTTCATTCTCCCACTCTCTCTTTTTCATTACAATGATCAATACTTTCATAAATTAGGAGGAGTAGTAGTAATAGTAATAGTATTGGTACTAGTAATATCATATGTATTTCGTTTCAGTTATTAAACTCTTTTCATCTCAACCCATGAGGTTTACATTTTTTTCTTTCATTCTCCTCCCCACGCGGGGGAAGGTGGGCAGTGGAGTGAGTGACAGATTGACTGGTACAGAGTTGCAGAATAGTTGTCAAGCCATGATAACTATGAATTTCATATTTTTCCTACTTGTTTAAAAATTTCTGGTGATGAAGATATTAAAATCTTTTAAGGCATTTCATTAAAGTGTATAATTACGTTTACCATTAGTCTTTTTTTCCCTCCTGGTTAGGACATTAACCAGCTTTATTCCCTTTCAAATCCATTATTGTCATCCTATTGACAGTGCACACAGAGAACAGATTATATCCTTTTGTTTCACAGCTGTCTTTTTTGTATTTAGAGATTTCACCTTTCTCTTCCAACTTCTCCACTAGATAGACTACTTCAGTTCTCATTTGGAATGTCTGATCAATCCCATTGTTTTCCTTCAAACTCCTTATAATTCATCTCCATATTTCAAATATTTATGGCCTGACATTTTACCGCAGTCGGATGAGTGGAAATCCATACAGACATTATTTTCTCTGTGGAAATGTGTTTCTATTGCAAGAAAAAACATAATTCCAAAAGTATAAATTAAGCAGTTTGGTTCATACCTCCTGCCAGAGACTGAAATGTTATGGTTTATTGCTTAAACATTTTTTATGAAGGACTTCTGCCTATTATGGCAAAGTTGTTTTACCAAATCTGCATGGAAGACCACTGCACCCTGAATGTGACCCCTGGGCTGAGGCCTCAAACTGTGAGTTAAAACGCCTAAGGCTATTCCAGATAAGAAAAAGTGACACCTATTTTAAGCATATCTGCAAAGTAATTGATAAGGCTGGGAGGACACTTCCACAGGAGGATCAAGCCCAGCAGCTTTGGGATGGAGGCCATAGATCCAGGCTTATCTGCTGCCGGTTTGCACAGACCACCCAGACCAAACTGGGGAAGAGGAAGGTCTTGGGAGTGTGGAGCAACCTCTGTTCAGAGACAGTGAATACCCATCCTCTGTTTCACTAACTGGCTCAGCTGTGAAATCAGCCCCCCACCCTGGGAAGGCCACATCCACAGGACATGCACGTGGAATGGGCAGCAGAGGAGGTGAACGGCCCCTGAAGTTCCCCCAGACTCATTCCTGAGGCCTTGCAGCAGAACACTGCACGTGATGCAAAATGATGCAACTGATCCACGGTCTTTCAAGAGACAGCATCAAACTGGCCCTCCCCAGGAGAGGCACCAGGATGTTATCACCTGGCCCAAATGTATATTAATCCTTTGGATTCTATACTTTTCTTTGAGGGACCCTCACCACCAAGAAGAACAGGTGGAGGGAACAGATGAGGCATTGTTGGGACCCATGGAGTAGTGGTATGTTTTGTCTTAATATGTCTCTGCCAATCTTCCTGTCTGTCTGACCCCCCTCCCCCCCTTTCTATTTCTTTATTTTCTTTCTTTCTCTTTGTCTTTTTTACTGTTAAATAAATTAGATACTTTAAAATAAAATATATCACTATATCAAATTTTTGGTATCAACGTTTAACCTAATTTGGTTTTAAACATGTTTTGGAGAATATTTTGAACCTTTGAATATTCATAGTCCACAGAGAGCTCACTTGCTCCTCTGGGATTAGAGCGATCATAACAGCTCCTTAGTTCTTGATTTCCTTTCTTTCCCCCCTCATTTCCCAGTTCTGGAATTTTCCATATTCACAATAAGGAGATCAAGGAAATCCTCTTCTCGCTACAAAAAGACAACACAAAGTGAGTTGAAGCTTCTGGATGAAAGATAGATTCTTGTAATATGTCACCAAATGAGCAAGTAAAAATACAACATTAAGTGGCGGAAGGATAGATGGGTAGAAAGAATATCAGGGATATGAATTTATTTTCCTTTGCTGACGGGATCATTATGGAGCCTGGAGATGACTCCCTCCCTGTGGAGCACTAATTTCATGTTCATCCCTTAGTCAGTGATGCCTCACCCTTACTCAAGGCAGAGTAGATTAGATATAGGTGGAAGTTCTTTACCATAACATGTAAACCTGGTCTAGCAGAAGTTTCCCTGTCCATGGCTAGGGCGTTGGAACTAGGTCCCTTCCAGTTCTAACCATTCTATGATTATTTGATTCTACTTCTGCTTCATATGTAAACCTCACTGCTGCCTAACTTATCTATCAGGTTCTTACGTGTATGATTTTTATGAAGCCATTCATGCTCATCTCAGCTCTTCACCTGTCTGCTTGGGTCTCCTGGGTCATGCCACTGACAATTCCCTCAAGGGAGCTGATCCTTTGCTTAAACTACTTTGGGGGGGGGAAATCAATAGGGTAAATAAGCATATCTGACTCTTTCATAAGCAAAACCAGCTGTTCATTCCCTCCTTCCCACTCTTACATCAAGCAGATCGCAAATGAATTTTGCAGCGTTTATTCATTTTGTTGGGTTTACTCCTGGTGAGGGCAGTATAGAGGAAGAAAGAGGAGAGGGGTCTAAAGTGTAATCATGGTTTTGCTGTAGTAACTGAGTTCTGTGTGCCAGTTTGCATTAACTTAGCTAGAAAAGCTTAGAAACATGCCAAAGTGCTTCATCTGCTAACTAGACAAACTGAATAGCTGCTGATAAAGCTGTATTGGGTGACTTATTTCATTTTAAAGCAAGCCATCTAACAGGATTTACATATTCCCCTTCTGGTAGCTGAGATAATCTGACTTCTCAATGAGGGTGAGAAGCTTATGCATATGAATAAGAAACATTTGTTTATTTAAAAAGTGATTGACAGAGGGTCAGAAGACAGATCTGATGTGATTTAGATCATCTGTTGTTTTCCAACATCATCTAAAGAGACCTCTCAGATTCTCCCAAGGTCTACAGTACTAAAGCTGTAAGGACCCCAGATTTGATAATGAAAAGATTGCAACAGTATGAAATAGGAACATTTCCTTGCATCTTTAGAAGCCCAGAAACTCTTAATAATTATTGTGACTACCTTTCATAGAACTTTTCTGAGCAAAAGTAGAAGGGATGTGCTTGTATGTGCATGTGTAGATAGCATAGATGTACAAACATCTCACAAAAAACTTCTGGTTTAATACCATGAAGAGTGAAAGACAATGGGAACTTTTACAATGACCAGAAGTTTTGCTGCCTCAATTTTTTTCTTTCAAGTTACTCAGAAAGATCCTCAGAGCTGGCTCAAGACCTCTTTTGCCAACACAGAAAAAAATTAATTTTTGCAGCTCTATAGGTGAAAATGTGAGAATGGCTGGAGCAGGAATAACAAGCTACAGGGAAGCTGTGGTGAGCTCAGCTGCTTGCTCTTGTTCCTGCTGCCTGGCAGATGGGAAAATGTGAGGAACAACTGCTCCCACACCAGCAGCTGCCACCATTGTCTGCCCACTTTCCCGAACTCTGGCATAGATAAATCTTGTTCTGGGGTCATGGACATCATTCATATATCCGTTTTACTTATGCCAACAACGACCTTTTTTTTCCCTATGCATTTGTGCTACATATCTGGTTTTTGCACAGAATTATAATTCTGACGTGCATCTCTTAAAAAGAACCACATTGGATCTTGCTGCCATGATGCACAGTACCAGTTGTGTTCTTGAAATTTTTAATATGTGATTTTTTTAATGCAAATTGTTATTAAGTCTAATAGCTTTCTATTAGTCTTTTCAGTTTGTATCAGCTCTGTATTCTGCTTTTGAAGCTGAATGAAAAAGAAATGAACAAAAGGTTTTAGTTCCATTTGTTCACTGAAAAAAATCTCGAAATAATATAGGAAGATTTTGACTTTTGCTTCAGCAAGCTGATAAATTTAAATACAGTCCTTCTCTACCAAGACCTATTCAAATCTACAAGCAATGAATATTTCTGTACACCGGGGGTATGTTCTTGAGGGAATTCTAATTAGAATTTGACTTTCTTCCACAAAATGAATTTCTTATACGTATTTTAGATCCTTTTCAGTTACATTTCACATTTACCATTTATTCAAATCCCTTTTAGCAGCTGTCATGTCCCTTGCATTTTAGAACACTTTAGTCAGTGCACATGGTACTGCTGATATTGAACATTCCCAAAGACTTCTCCAACATGTAGGTACATTTCCATGATAGAGTTGTTATCTCTTTTCATAGTCTTTGGAATCTTCCCACTGAGTTTGATTTATCAGTCATTGCTTTGCTATCTTCTTGCCTGACCATGTTTAACTGAGCTTAGAACCATATCTGAATATGGCTCTTCTCTAGGAAAAATCTGTTCTTCCTTTAATCTGGTTTTCATTAATAAGGTTTCAGAACAGTCACCAGGAAGTGTGTTTGATCAAAACCCCAGCACTTTCTCCATTCTGGCTCTTAATTGCATGTACTGTTAGAAAACTATTTCATATTAATAGATTGCTTTTGCTACTTACAAGAAAGAGGAACACCTGTTNATATATATAATATATACATATATGATTTACCTTGTAGACCTGTTTACTTTTCTACTTTTCTCGGAAATTTGACTTAGAATGGAGAATAGAAAAATACATACTCCTCATCATGCATTTCTAAGACTGATTCACTTTTCCAAATCTTTAAAGCCAGGCAAGACATTCAAAGTATTATGGTATTATTAAAACAAAAACATATTTCTCCCATGTTTTAATCAACTACAGCTACTAACAAAAGAATTTTAAATTTCTATTGGTTTTCAAAGAACTATTCAGTAAAAATATCATGGGCAGTCAGAATAGAAGGTTATTCTTGAAATTATGCCATCTCCTCCAGCAGTACTGAGTGATAGTTTATTTCTGATTATTTATCTCCATACGATATTAGATATTTAAAAATGATGGATAATTATTTTGTGGACATTTGAGTGTACTGGGAAGAAGAAAGTATAAGAGTTTATGAGTTAAGCAACACGGAAAAAGGGAAAGTATATTTCAAATTATATTTTACATATATTAGAAAACATATTGGAGAATGCAAAAACATTTTTTTGAGGTTTATGTGTCTCTAAATTTTACTGTTTTGTTTCCTCTTTTTGTTTTCCAATAGCTTTTTGCTTCCAACTTTGCACCTTCCCCCACCCAAGAAACTGCANGTTTAGAAAGATTTTCTAAAACTTCTGATTAACTGTTTTTTAACCCATCATTGTCAACTTAACATCCATTTTTTTACTGCACAGTCAATTCCATTTTTAAGTAGCTATACATGTATNAAGCAACACGGAAAAAGGGAAAGTATATTTCAAATTATATTTTACATATATTAGAAAACATATTGGAGAATGCAAAAACATTTTTTTGAGGTTTATGTGTCTCTAAATTTTACTGTTTTGTTTCCTCTTTTTGTTTTCCAATAGCTTTTTGCTTCCAACTTTGCACCTTCCCCCACCCAAGAAACTGCATTCTGTGGTTTTTTTGTTGTTGTTGCTGGTTTTTTTCCCCCACCTAGGAATTAATGACATTAGTATTCTCCAGCTGGGAGGTCTTCATTTCGTGTCATTCACTTGAGTCCATAATTTCTTCTGTTTTCTGTGACCTCATTATAAACTATAACCATGACACATCTTTATGGTATGGCAAGAAGAGTAGGACAGGTCCCCCTGAAACTATGAAACTAATATTGATTTCGTTCTTTATTTCCTTTCTTCAGTATAGACAAAGTATTATTGTCATAATCATTATTTGGAGACTTGGTAAAACGAAAGCTGATAAAGATTTACACATAATTTTCTAGGAGGAAAGTGCTTCAATCCTTTGGCATTTATACATTTGCCTCTCTTGTCACATGCAGATTAGTTTGTAGATACTCAGGGATTCAGATATAGAACTCCTACATCGAAGTGCAGTAAGCCTGAACTATGAGCAGAATGATTCAAATTTTTTGCAGAAAAGAATATTAATTTATCATTAAATGCACATAATATTTCCAAGATAAAAATAAAATCAGAAAAACCAGAGGATGAATCACTGGTTATCCAGGAATTTTGAATGTGTGAAAAAAACATCTTGCAATCCAAATGACTACTGTCAAACTGAAAACAAGTTAGAGTAATTTTATAGACAAAAGAGGAAGAATTAATTCCTAAACAGTCATAAAACAAATCCCCAAACAACTAAGAAGAGATCAAACAAATTTTTAAAAATACCTCAAAGCTGAATGTCTGGGATATACAGTTTCTATCTTTTTTCCTTTACCTTGTTCTAATATATAGGCAATATATTCTTCCTCTCTCAGTGCAATTAATGGTTTATAATGTATTACTTTCAATAGAGGACATTTCAGCTGGAAACAACAGAAACAGAATATGCAATTTCTTTGATTTTTTTTTTTGTATTCTCCTTGTGAAATGTTATTTTTCTTAAAGTGAACAAGATTAAAATCCATCCAAAGTGTGAATAGAAATTGTTTGACTTTATCCAGATAAGACACTTACAATTTCCTTTATACTGTCTAAGATTAGAAATATGATTACTCCTTTAAATGTGTCTATGGGATTAAATAGAAAGATGATTGTCCTGGGGTCACTTTATGATGCTGAATTGTATC